>VZRF01010215.1:10541-23201 GCA_013396875.1 Vireo altiloquus | reverse complement strand
AGTGATCATGCATTGGTGGAGTTCACAGTACTGAGGGATATGGGTCAGATGAAGAGTAAAATTCACCCTGGACTTCAGAAAAGCAAACTTGCAGCTCTTCAGNAAGGGAAATCAGGCAGCCCTTGCCACGTCAATCCCCTAGGAAACTGCCCTCAGGGACAAGGGAACAGAACAGAGCTGGCAGATCTTTAAGGAAGCCTTCAATAGAGCACAAGAGCCGGTGATCCCCAGGTGTAAGAAGTCAGGAAAGGAAGATGAGAGCCCAGCATGGCTGAGTCAAGATCTGCTGGTCAAGCTAAATGGCAAGAAGGAAATGCACAGGCAGTGGAAGCAGGGACAGGTATCCGGGAAGAGTATAGAGATGCTGTCTTGTGTAATGATAGGGTCGAGAAGGCCAAGGTGCAGCTGGAGTTGAACTTGCCAAGGGACACAAAGAATAACAGAAAGGGCTTCCACAGGTATGTTAACCAGAAAAGAAAGGTAAAGAATGTGTACCTGCCCTGCTAAACAAGGCTGGCAAACTTGTAACTATGGACAAGGAGAAAGCTGAGGTACTCAAAAACTTTTTCTGCCTCAGTCTTCAATGGCAACATCTCTTCCCACACCTCTCAAGTGGGTGGACAGCAGGATGGAGACTGGGGGAACAAAGCCCCTCCCACTGCAAGTAAAGATCAGGTTCATGACCACCTGAGGAACCTGAATGTACATAAGTCTATGGGACCTGATGAGATGCATCCCAGAGTCCTGAGGAAATTGGCCGATGTAGTTGCCAAGTCACCCTCCATGATATTTGAAAATTCATGGCAGTCAGGTGAAGTCCCAGGTGACTAGAAAAAGGGAAACATTGTACCCATCTTTAAAAAATGTAGAAAGGAGGACCCTGGGAACTACTGACTTGTCAGCCTCACCTCTGTGCCTCGGAAGATCATGGAACAGACCCTCCTAGAAGCTGTGCTAGGGCCCATGGAGGACAGGAAGGTCATTCAGGATAGCCAGCACGGCTTCACCAAGGACAAGTCCCGCCTGACCAACCTAGTGGCCTTCTATGATGGAGTGACTACAGCAGTGGAGAAGGCAGGGTATCTTAGTTTAAGAAAATTATATGGGGTGGAGACTTCAGAATGAGCTACCTCCCCTTTAGTTTTAACCACTCTCCTTTCACCAATGAGAGAAAAATGCAAGAAGATATAAGTGAAAAAATAAGTTTCCTAAAAAGCAAAACAGCAACATCCAAGATAACAGCAATAACTACTAGATACAAAGGTGCTGAATCCTGTGGACTCCCCGGGAACAAAGAAAATAAAATGGCAGAGAAGCCCCTCCCCCAAGATGGCAGCTCCTGTAGCAGACCATGTGGACCAGAAGACAAAGACAATATGGTGGAGAATACCCTCTCGGCTCAGCCTTCCTCCTGGAACAAAAAAACCCAGAAGATAGGAGCTTACAAAGCAGTTCTGGTGGCAGATGGAGGGGTGCTGGCATTGTCTGGGGCAGCTCCAGGTCTGTGGTGTGAGCCACCTCACTCCCTTTTGGCCTGGCTGGACCCAGGTGGTGTCAATGCTGCAGTTCCAAGTCGCTGCTGCGTTGTGGGGGGGAAAGAAACTGTCCCACCGAGCACCGAAGAATGGTGGCCCCAGCCCCCATCAGTCCCAGCTTGGCACAGTAGCTGCATAACAGTATTGCAAAATTTGCTCTGAAACAGTTTTGGACTGAGAAATTCAGCTTCTCAGGTTTCTACCTGGAGACCTACCCAAAGCAACCTCCTAGGGAGACTGGAGAGAAAGAAAAGAGGGCTCTGTATGTCTGTTTCCTATCGTTTAAAGGGACCCAGCATGCTTCCCCTCCATGAACCCGGGGTATAACACACAAGTTCCATTTCCCAGGTTCTGGATTGTAAAGAGACAAGACAGTAATAATCTTGGGTAAGTTGGCATAGACAATATGTGGAATATATGATGATTTTTGGGTCACCTAGGACAGAAGGGCTACAGATGTCACTTACCTGGACTTCAGTAAAGCCTTTGACATGGTCCCCCACAACATCCTTCTCTCTAAATTGGAGAGAGATGGATTTGATAGGTGGACTGCTCAGCAGATAAGGAATTGGTTGGATGGTCACCTCCAGAGCATAGTGGTCAATGGCACAGAGTCCCAATGGAAATCAGTGACAATTGGTGTACCTCAGGGGTCCATATTGGGACCAGTGTTATTTAATGTCTTCAATGATAAATACGAAGGGATTGAGTGCACCCTCAGCTTCCCAAGTTTCAAGTATAAGAAAATGTCCCTGAACCTGGGGAGAAGCAACCCCACCTGCAACCACCATCTCCCACCAAGTTGACAAAAGACCAATCACTGGATTTTTAAGACTTAAAAAGTTCACAGAACACCTGGGAAGTTTATTTATGAGCTCTTTCTCTGCAGATTTAGACACTCCAGTAATAGTATTTGGCTCATAAAAACTGGTGTCATAGTTAATTTAGCTTTAATCAAATAGAAAAGAAGGGAAATTCTAAATAATAGAATGTTCCTGCTAAGAAAAAAGCAGAAGCAACTGCATGGTGTTTATGTGGTTTCTTAATACTTACATAATTATATGCATAAATCTATGCAGTATCACTTGCAGAATTTCATACTATTCTTTGTTTCATGACCACAGTGCAATGCTCTTAAATGATTACAACTTTTGAACAAACTATCTCTATGCTAAAGCCAAAAGGCTCTACAATAAAACTGCATCTGAAGCTCGGGACTTCCACATGACTGAACACTTAGTCCTGCAGATCTGGAGAGTGAAAGAATCATCTAGTGCATTAGCACCTGTTGTCTCTTACAGATGAACTACAGCCATGCCCTCAACACAACCACATACTAGTTCCTCACATGAAGTGGTAGTTGGTAAAAAAACAAGGACATCTCACATAAGATTATTTCCAAATGCCTAACTGAAACCTCAAGATAGTCCATCCATGTAGGAAAGAACTTGATCCTCTGAATGTTTACTCACATGATTGATTGCAGTAAAACTCAAATCACAGAGACTATTCAGACATAAGTATTTGCAGGATAAGTTGTTCAGCCCCCATCTTTATTATCTGCCAAATGTACTATAATAACAAGAGTATACAATGGTACCAGAGATTTGACTTAATAAAAAGTCTTTGCTTATGATTCTAACAGTTGCAGTAAGAATTTAATAAAGCATATGCACTTGCACACAAAACAAAATCCCAGAAATGTAAAAAGAGTCCTGTGGAGGTTGCAGTTTCAGGGATGCCAGACTGTGGAGGCCCTCCAGTGATGCTTGGGACCAAGCTCATATGGCACAACCAGCATACTCAGCACTCTGCTCTTTCCATCTACTGACAGTTGCTGCTCCTGCCAGCAAGGAAATGGGAAGTAGAGATAACTTTTCTGTAGCTCTGAAGTGTTCTTTGCACTGATCATTCTTTCCCAGAAGCAATAAATATCTAAATTCTTTCACACAGAACCAATTGTTGAGTAGAAATTAATTCATGCATTTTTTCTGTCCTGACCTAAACCACAACACCCACATGGGTAGTACATTAACACCTCTGTAATCGGATAATTTAAAAATAATTCAGGGTTATTCATACAGCTGGGAGACAAATATATTGTCTCACAATTGCAGCTCTACTGAGTAATAAAGTTATGCCGTTAGAATAAGAGAATCTAAAGTGCCTTATGTGAGAGCAGTGACTGATGACAGAACCACTGTACTCTTGAGAAACAATAGCTTCTTCTGAACTCACAGAATGAGGCTCAGAAAATGAATCGCTTACAAGGGTAGGTTTTGAAGAATGAATACATGATTCCAATAATCTCTGAGTCAAAAGATGTCAATAATGGCTTTACATTACACTTACTTCCTGAAGGTCTGATAAAGTCCTACTCTCTTTAGGTCACTGTACTATTGGACAGTGCTGTTTTATACCCTATGCTTGATCATAGACAAAGAAACTTAACATCTATATGACCTGAAAGGCAACATGCATCCCTACTCTGCTTCTCCCACCAAAGATAAAAGTTCAATAAAGCAAAAGGAATTGGTCCACACTGAGTTCAAATTACATTAATTTAACTTTCAAAATGCACTCCTGCCTGTAGAATCCCAGAAGATAAGGGGCTAATGTGTGTCAAACACGGATAGCTGGATGGCTGTGGAGCCAACCAAGGATTGTTGGTAATAACATACTGTGAGAAAGAACAGGATGTGGCTGGAGAAGGGGCCATACTGAGGTAGGGCAGCACTTTTCTGGGACAAATGTCCTTGTTCTGGCTCCTGGAGATCAGCACAACACAGCACAGCGCAGGTGCAGGAATGAGGTCAAGAAGTAGGCATGGACTGCAGGGGGGATCAAGACCACCCAAGAACCCTGAAGCCTCCAACCTATTTCCAGAAAGATCTGGAAGAACAGAGAACTAATGAGCATGATAATTAATTTGCATAGGAAGCGAGAAATTTATCTCCAGGGTGGGGAAAACTTATCTGTAAAAGATACCTCCACCAAGCCCAGGTACACATGTGCCCCAGGACCCTGGACACCCCATCAGCTGGATCAACACTGGAGCCAGGACTGGTGATCTCTCTTTCTCATTCTCCCCCTCTCTCTCTTTTCCCTTTCACCCTACCCCTTTATCCAAACCCCACTGCCATGTGCTTATACTGGGAGATCAGGGACTAACATACCAATTTCCATGCCAAAGTGTGTAATTTACTAATAAAACTTTGTGAGCTTTTGCAGACCATCTGACTTTTGTAATTTCTTTTGACCACGGGAATCTACGAATCCTGGGTTCTCCCTTCCCCTTAAGGATGGGATGTCACACTGGCCAAGAACTGAAACCCTTTCTTGCATTGTTGCAAGTTCTGGTTTTTTACAACTGTATGAGAGGATAGCAACACTTCAGCAGTTGAGAGATAACTAACTAGACCGAGAGCTGTCTGGCTACTCTCAATTTTCTATCAGCCATTTGTTAACATTTTTACACTTGTCAAGCTTTTTTACTGGATATAATAAAAGAATGGATTTCAGAGCACATCAGCACTCAGAATTATATATCCTATAGCCAAAGCCACCCAAATGTAGAAAAGCAAGGAAAAAAATAGAATGCAAGACAGGAGTTTCTAATTATACGAGGCAAGACAAACTATCTCTTATTTGTTTATATTGTTCATCGTAGAACACATAAAAATAGATACCAGTTGGATGAGACACTATGGTTACTTCCTTCCTAGACTTTACTGCATTACCAAATAAACTATGTGGATATTATATACAATTAGTCTCCTTTTTCATACACATCATAGTCAGCAACATATCTGAGAACTGATAATCAGTCAAAATGACCAAAGTGACACAGTGAAAAAGTGACAGTTTTCTCCATTCCCAGTTCTCCAGGTACGCTGCAAAGAATGGATCATATCTGCCACTTTCACTAACCAGAACCACACTGAACGGTTGGGTTCCTCCCCCCTTTTATATTTCAACACACAAAGCAGTAGAATCCAGCACCATGGCCTTAATTGCCAATATTCCTCTGAAATACTTTATTATGCCTATTTTACTGCTGGGGAGAACAGGATTAAAGGAATGCAACAAATTAAGATTTCCAGAGGTAACCACTACTTCCTTAGTCTCTTAGGTGGTTGGTCAGAGACCCTTAAAAACCAATTTTGAAGAGTCATGTGCCCTCAGTTCCAGTTGAATCTGAAAGAACCTGAAGAATTCAAATGTAAGTTTAAATAAATAGCTATTCAGAGGTCACTACATTCTCAATAGAAGCAATCTGCTCAACACAACACAAGTAATCTTTGGAAACAATAAAAAACCATCCATATCTGATTTACAGCACAGACCTCAAGATCATCACTCCAAGCAGTATCAAGTTTAGCCTGGACTGGAACATCCACCTTGATCAAAGAAGGAAGAAACTGCTAGCCAATCATCAAGTGAGGTAATCAACTTTACCAGTAACTCTAGAACTTCTGTCTCATCTGAATTAGAAAATACAGAATAAAATTATCAGGAGCAAGAAGGTAGAAAAAAATACTTGCTTTTTCTTTAGCTTCATCACCTGACAACTGAAATGGCATCCAGACTGCAGCAGGCTTATTATTAATGATGCCTTTCCCAACTTGACATTAAGTTAAGATCTTCAGCAGACCAACCATCTTTCAAGTAATTAAAATGTAAATACACCACCCTGCATGTCAAATAGCACTCACTCTTGACCTATATCTGTGGGAGTGCAAAAACGTCACCAGGGAGGATGGCTTTTGTTGGTGTGGGGCTCTGGGGGAGACGGGTGTATCCCAGGTCTAACAGTAAGTGGAATGGGAAAGCAAGAGACAAATGAAGAGGAGAAGACAAGGCAAAAGTAGGATAGTTAACAGGAGATTAAGCAAAGAAGTTGTAATCAGTAACTGCTTGAGATGTTAAAGAAGTTGAAGTTTGTGGTTGTTGAACTGCTAGCTTTGGAACAGTATATAAGTTGTGCTTTGTACAATAAAAAGTTGGCTTTGCATGCACCCGGCAGAGTCCGTGTTTCCATCACCGACATATATCTACAAGCACATAGGCCTTCCCTTAGCATTTTCATTTATTTAATAAAAAAGCTACAAAAAATACATGTACTTGCTGCTGTAATATAAATTTTCACTATCTCCTTCCCATATCCTCCTCTTTCTTTTGCCAACAATCAGAGATCAGGGAACAATATGCAGAAGAAACATAGTTATTACTTATCACAGGAGGTCCAAAGACACATTTTTAATCATGGCAACTGATATATTGTGTTCCAGCAGTATGACTACTTCCCAGCAAGTACTACTACCCTATGATACTTTCTTCCCATGATTACTGGTATCATCCCAAAGCAAAACTAGTTGAACCCTAAGAACTATGATCAGTAAAGATTTTGCTAGTTGAACCAGTGCAATGAAGCCCCTATTGTCCACAAGACCATGGAAACAGTTAACACCAGATTCCCTTTTTAGTATCTTTGAATAGAAAATCTCTTGCATATTATCAGCACATTGACTTCTGTCTGTCTTTATCATTCTTTGTAACATCTGCTTTGTTTTCTCTTGCGAAATCATTCTTCTGCCTCTCTATCCCATGCAATCGCTCTATTTAACAGCAAGTTTCCACTACATGTAATTATTACATACCTTATCCTAGTTGGTTTTTTGCTGAAGGCTTTGGTCTATTTTCTGTTTCTACTAATGCTGCCCCAAACTGCTTGTCTTCCTTGAAGGACCTTTCCCTCCTCTTCACAGAATAAACTTTTAGCCTCAGTCAATCAGTTAATATATTACTTCTAGAAACCAACTGTCCATGATTACATCATGAAGGCTACTCAAAAATGAAGAGGTTTCTAGATCAAAGGGAAACAGAAGGCTGTATCTGGAACCAATGTTCAGTTACCCATCACACCTCAGAAACAACTAAAGAGCGAATATGACTTCCCATGGTGGGAGAAATTTTTTTTTCTTTTCAAAACATTACTTAAAGAAAAGTTTCTTCAATACGTGATTAGGCAAGAATATTTTAAAGAATGATGCAATAATTAGACACTACCATCTCAAGTTGAACAAACTACTCTACAAGTAATAAAGAATACTTGCCTAAACACAGAAAAAAAAAATCACATATAAGCATGAATGTTTCAAATAGATTAAACTGGAAACAAAGAAACTCCATCCTCCATCTCAAATCCCCTCTTTCAAATCCCTCCAGAGTTAAGTTTGTACTGTGACATCTGGGATAGCTTCATAAAACTAAAGACATGGGTAGGAGACTTGGAGTCTTTGCAACCACTTCTAAAAGTAAAAAAACAAAACAGGACAAAACCCAAAATCATCTCAGTTTACTCTTTACTCCTGTATTCAGCTTCTCAAACACAAGCTTAACAGGCAGAATATTACTTCCAAACTTCAAGGCATAAAAGAGGGCTGAAATATTCTTATAAATCAAATCCCCTCATTCAGAAAGTTCTATTAAAGCAAGCCTCTTCACTACAACTAACAAGATATTTTAATTCATGATAATGATCTCATTTCCTCCCCCTTTTCTTCTTTCAGTACTGGCATACAAACCATGCTATTTTATCTATTTTCCTGTTCTCCTACGTCTCTTCTGGAACATTTTATTTTCAACAGTCGACAGGTTTGGAGGAGTACTATGCAGACATTCAAGTGTTTATAATGCTAATTGCATCTGCCAGCAGCACCATACCACCTTCTCCACCTCTGATTAAAGAATTTGTAGCACCTTGTGTGAAAATGGAGGTGCCATCTCCATGGCACTATATGAGATATTTACTGCAGCCTGTGGAGGATCCATGCCAGAACAGATGGATACATTGTGAAGGAACTGCAGCTCATGGAGAACCTGAAGGGCCATAGCCTGTGGAAGAGGCATCAGAGCAGGAGAAAAGTGCAAAAGGGAAGGAACAGCAGAGAAGAAATGTTATGTACTGGCTATACTCTCCCTTGTGCTGCTCATGGGGAGTAGAGGAGTCGAGTGAATGCGTGAAGCTAGGCATGGGAAAAGGGAGAGAAGAAAGGTGGTGTTTTAATGTATTTTTGTTTCTTGCTACCTGGATCTATTTTAATTGGCAATAACTTAAATTTATTTTTCCCCAAGTCAATTCTGTTTTACCCATGATGGTAAAGTAGTAAGCAATCTCCTTGCCTTTATCTTGACCCACAAGCCTTCTCATCCTATTCTCCTCTCCCCCCTCCCTGGTCTGAGGAAAGGGAGTGAGTGAGCAGGTGGGTGGGTGTTTGGCCCTTAGCCAAGGCTAACCCGCAAAAAAAAAGGGTTAAGCAAACCATTCAGTTCTGTCACTAGCAGACTAGTTTTTACCTGTGTCCCGGTTTGAGACAAATTCAGAGGAGAATATCCCCTGATGGAAAGCAGGTCGTAGTTACCCCTCCCCCCACCAGGTTCGGAAAGAAAATTTCCTCAGAGGAAACTGAAGAGAAAAAGAAAAAAAAACAACTATTTATTTAACAAAACACAGGAAAAGAACAATAATGCTAAATATCTCTCGCTGTGGAGAGAGAAACCTGGGAAAAAAGGTTGGAGTCCTTTTGGGTGTGGTCTTACTCCTCCCTGGAGCGTTGGGGGACCCCCCCCCTTTTGGGCCGGTGGGAAGCCTCTCAGTGAGGTTTCGATGTTCTGATGTTCTGAACAAGTCCAGAAGAGGGAAAAACAAGAAGAAACCCAAAGTCCCAGAAAAAACTCCGTCTCTCTTCTCCCGAAGAAAACAGAGCTGAGCGCTAGCTGGAAAAATCCAAGAAGATGTTTCCTCCTCCCTCTCTCTCTCTGCCCGAACAGCTATCACTCCCCAACAGTAGCAGAACAACAAAAAGAGAAGTAGTGACC
The DNA here is from genome assembly GCA_013396875.1 of Vireo altiloquus. Lineage (NCBI taxonomy): Eukaryota > Metazoa > Chordata > Aves > Passeriformes > Vireonidae > Vireo > Vireo altiloquus. The sequence continues at coordinate 13,785 of VZRF01010215.1, read as the reverse complement.
TTGAAGCACAGAACTGCTTGACTTTTTTTCTCCTCTCCCCTCTCAGGCTCAGTTTAAACACACAGAAAGGCATAAAATTCAATTTCTGGGCATAGGCAGACGATATAGGATACACCATAAAGTCACTCCAAGACATTCCACCCCTTATCCTATATCGTCGGCTCAATGAAGAAACTAATAAGTTTACAAAATGGACTATTTCAGTCCAATAGAGAGAATCATCCATTAAAATGTTTATATGACTTTCTACTATGATGCACTGTAAGTACAATACATCCAGAACAAAATAGCTAAGACAAAAACATTTTACAACTTTAATAACATTTTTTGTAGACTGTTCCTAATCTGTCAAAAGATCTTCCTCAACAATATTTGAAATTCTTCTTTTCAATATTTCAGTGGGTTGGGGTTTTTAAAAATTATTTATCAATATTTTTTGTCTGTATGTCTGGTTAGTGATGGTTTCATAACAGCACAAAGATAGCTAATGAATATTACATAGCTATTCACCAATTTCAGATTTAAGTCCTTTTCCCCCAGTTTCATTCTACAAAGCAGTATTTTGCTTATTTGAGAAGTTGTCTGCCAGAACACAGAGAGAAAGCATTACTGCAAATTAGATCAATGTCAAATAATATTGCAATCCAACAGGTTTTATTTGTAAACTAAAACCTATGAGAGGAATAAAGTATTTATACTTGTTCCTCAGAGTTCTGAACTTTAAGAAATATCTGGGGCTTCTTTTAGCAACCTTCCTTAAATTGTAGCTTGTACTACAATAAAAATTGTAGTACTTCCAATTTTATTTGTAAGCCTAAAAATTCAACTTGTCCATTCCTTATGGCCAAATGTACTCTACATATATGTTTGGGTATCTGACAGATGTTACAATTCCTATCCAATGTTTCTTAGCTAGATCTCTTACAATCCATTCATGGCTTCCAAACATCAATCGTTTAAGTCAAAGGCCACAACACTGTTACATTTGGTTCTATCTTTAGTGAATTATAATAATCATTCAAAAACAACCAACCTCCAACACTTCTGCTTGCAGTAGCTCTACTTTCCATCCATCAACCAATTATGTACTCACATTTTTCGTATCCTAATCACTCATATATGACGTTTTTTCTTTTCATATCAAAATATAATTTCAAATTGATGGAAGAAGAAATAAATGCAAAGTGTGACCTTTTAAATCTGGTTTTTCTCAACAATGTAATTAATTACAAGTCAAAGGATATATAAGGAAACCAACTGTTTAAAGTACTGGTTTTAAGTGGTGATCTGTGGACTATTTCTAATGGGCCTAAAAAGGGTAATCAAGAAATTCAATTTCATATACTATAGAATAAATTATAAATGCAAAGTTTCTAAAAGGGCTAGCACTGTGTAAGGTTTCTGAATGCCCGCAATTCAAAACCTATTACAAAGCATTGGTTTTAACCAAAAACCTAACATCCAATTGCAAAATTCATGACTATCACTTTTCAATACCAAATTTCCAAAGTTCCTTTAGCTCACTGGTTTATAATTTTTTTTTTTAAAGAAAGGTCCCTTAGCTAGTCTTCTGACAGCAAGGCAAACTTCAATTTGAGTCTGGGTGTAATTACAGCAAGCAATATCATTAGCAGAAATTCTGAGACTGAAATCTCTATGAAGACTATACCCTCATGGATATAATACCACATTCACCACAACTCAAACATTACATCTGTTGTGATGACCTTTGGTTTTCTAGGGTTTCTGCCACCAGGTACGAGGAATATATAGGCTCTCCCAAATAGATCTTAATCTTAAATCTCATTTGCTCTTGGATAGCATGTTTCATGTTCAAGTGCAATGCATCTGTATGTCACATTATAGCACTAACACAGTTGATCTCTCAAAATATGAGACAATTCTCAGTACAAATAAAAGATAAATATCTAAGAATACTCTACACATAACAGAGAATGGGCATTTATAATCTCACCCAAACCAACACAGTTCAGTGAGGAACTTTTAATTTCCTTCAGTGGGTCATGATTTAAGCCCATACTAAAATTGGCAAATAGCAGTCATCACCATCATGTTAGGAAAAAACAGTTAGTTTTCCCCCTCTTCACTCAGTAACAGTGTAATATGAAATATATATGAAACTGTACATTCTGTGATCAACCCTACAAAGGGCCTAATTTCAAAAATAAAAGTCCTTTGTAACAATTTATTGCTAGACAAAATAAAACAAGCATTATTTTTAACCTAGCAGAAGCTGAAATTCCAAAGTTCATCACTAACCATCTTTCTATTCTTGGTACATGCATGGAAGCATGGTTACTTGTATTCATTTGCTGATCTCTCATCCTATAATTTCTACTATATATATATTTCACATTTCCTCTTGCGCTCTTCTGAGTATTCCATCTGATACTTTACCCATGGAATTGTACTTTAAGATGTTCTGACACTAAAGCATTTAATTTGAAATTTTGAGGATCTGTATCAACTATGTAGCTGATGTGCAAATTAATGTTGGTGGGGGAAAAAAGTAAGGCCACACGTGACATCACCCAAAACTATTACAGATGAAAAGGTGGGTTTAAAAAAAAAGAAAAAAACCCTTCTTGTTCATCTGCCATGACATAAAAGCTTCCAGTAACATTGTTATGCTTTAAAAAAACATGGTAAGACACCAAAAAAAGAGCACCATGAAAGTTGTCACCCCCCCACTCCCCCCAGGAATATATGGTACTGAGAAGCTTCCTGAAAGCTTTCTAGTATTATAAATATGTAACCTGATGAGTAAAGGAAAATGTTTCATATTAAAATACATCCAGAAAAAGAGAATGCTTTTGAGCATCACAAGGTAAAATACCAACACTCAGGCCATCATCACCGCATAGAAAGAACTGATTTCGCAATGTTCTCTGCAAGAACCTGAGAAGCCTCAGGATACAAGCACTTGCCTCCAAATATTATAAGTTACACACAAAAGCTATTTCTTTAGTTAACTAATCAAACCCTTAAATTCTGTTAACTTTAACCAAAGAAAAATATATAGAAACGTGACCTCAGCATGAAAACATAAGAGTTAAAAACAGCAACATTTTTCCTCCATGATTCTATAATTCAGGCAATTTCCTCCAGTTCTCATTTACTGATAGCATGAAATCAGAAAGAATACACATCACAGTCTTGTACATTGAAAAACTGAATAAATAGTGGGAGGGGGATTGGCAGCAAAGCTTTATTTTTTTTTTTT
>VZRF01010208.1:8040-129340 GCA_013396875.1 Vireo altiloquus | reverse complement strand
GAAATGGTCTCTCCTGCTCTGACTCTCTTCTGCTGGTCTGTGGCTCCACACTCTGTGTCCCAGTTTGAGACAAATTCAGAGGAGAATATCCCCTGATGGAAAGCAGGTCGTAGTTACCCCTCCCCCCACCAGGTTCGGGAAAGAAAATTTCCTCGGAGGAAAGTGAAGAGAAAAAGGAAAATAAACTATTTATTTAAGAAAACACACAGGAAAAGAACAATAATGCTAAATAATAAAATCTTTCGCTGTGGAGAGAGAAACCTGGGAAAAAAGGTTGGAGTCCTTTGGGTGTGGACTCTCTCCCTCCCAGAGCGTTGGGGGACTCCCCCCCCCTTTCGGGCCAGTGGGAAGCCTCTCAGTGAGTTTCTGATGTTCTGAACAAGTCCAGAAGAGGGAAAAACAAGAAGAAACCCAAAGTCCCAGAAAAAACTCCGTCTCTCTTCTCCTGAAGAAAAACAGAGCTGAGAGCTGGCTGGAAAAAGCCAAGAAGGTGCTTCCTCCTCCCTCTCACTCTCTGCCCGAACAGCTATCACTCCCCAACAGCAGCAGAACAACAAAAAGAGAAGTAGTGACCTTGAAGCACAGAACTGCTTGGCTTTTTTTTCTCCTCTCCCCTCTCAGGCTCAGTTTAAAGACACAGAAAGGCATAAAATTCATTTTCTGGGCATAGGCAGATGATATAGGATACACCATAAAGTCACTCCAAGACACTCAGGGACACAATGGACAAACCAGGCCAGGGGCTGGGCAAAGCCTCTGGGAGCACTGTGTTGGCTTCATGGCAGGGATCCTTGTAGCCTGCTCAGTCACAGCCCTGAGAGAGACCCCAAGGGACAGTTCCCAGATCTCACAGCAGAGGGAACACCCCTTCAGGATGGGTGGGAAATGAACAACATGCTTGCCAGGACCCCTTTTTGTGGTAAAGGAAGCAAATATTTTCTTAGCACAATATATTTCTGAGCAAACACAAATTGAGGAGAAATAAAAAAAAAAGCAGAAAACTCCATTCCATTTTGAAGGCCAAGATTGCTGTTTCTCCAGAAGAAAACTGACATCTCCATCACCACATCCAACAATTGTTTGGAAAAGAGCCGAGCAAGGAGGATGAGAGAGGCAGAGCAAGACGTGGTTGGCAGTCTGTCTCTGAAGCACAGGTGCCAGCAGCCCTGCCTGGGATGGATGTTTGGGCAGCTTCTACTTACCTTGGCAGGCTCTCTCAGCTGCCCCTGTGGCACAGCCACCCTGTTCATCCTGGCTATCCTCTGTGGCATGGCCAGCACAGCTGCTGTGCTCCCTGTGGACACATTGTACCGTGCCGACTCTGGGATGAACTGAAAGCAGAGCAGGAAGCCTTTCTGCACCTCTCTTGTCCTGCTCACAGCTTCTCATCAGGCCCAGGAGCCTGCTCGGGTCAGCACAGGGCACTGGGTGAGCTGGAGCAGCCTTTTGCCTGTCCTCCTCCCCAGCCATGCCCTGGGGTATGCCGTGTGTCCCCTCACAGCCCATGGTGGGGGGCTCACCCTGCCCAGCAAACTCATTTGTTGGTCCAGGTCCCATCTGTATCAAGCACTTGTGAAAGGTGAAAGCCAAAGACACAGTTTCAACAAAAACAATCCTTAATTAGTTGACATTCTGTAATAAGATGAGGTGCATTTGACTTGCTCAAGCAAAGTCTTGGAAGACACAAGACCATTTTAATAAAAAGGAAGACATGGTTGAAATGTAGGAACTAACTCATCGTTATCATTTGGAGCTCTTTCCAGAATAAAATACTTTTTTATTAAATGGTGGCTCTATTAAATTATAAACAATTACATCTGTTTCACTCAAATATGAATTACAGACTCCTTTTTTAAAGGCATATATACTAACACTGTGGTGTTTGTTTTTTTTTCTGGACTACAGATTTTTGCTATCCAATTTTTCTGGCAAAAATAATCAGGGAAACTACACATCTGAGTTACAGGAGTGTACACTCACAGAAACCTTACATTTGCCTGCCCAGGTAGCACCCAAGATGGACTTGTGTATCCACTCAGCTGCAGAAAGGGCTTTTACACCTGCACAGCCTCCACCAGCCACAGCTCAGCTCTGCAGTGCCCATGAGCACTGTAAGCAGGGATTTTCCACATCACTTTCCACAAATCAGGTGGTTCTCATGTCCAAGGCTGACTTTTCTGAAGCAGAAGGAAACCTGGGGAAGTTGTGGTTAACTCTGACACTCATTTGCTCTCTGAACACTTTACTGAGGCTGCTTCCCTCAGCCCTAGACAATGTAAAGACTGAAGAGTATGTGCTGTGCTGTGTTGTGGTTTTTTGCATATCCTGCCTTGACTGATTTCTTCTCAATGCCTGGCCCATCACCACAATCCCTGGGTACTCCTGGCAGCCTGGACACTGGAACCTGGGCTACTGGAGGGCTACAGCAGACCAGTAAAGCCAGGTACCAGCAAGGTAACATCTCCCCAGCAGCTGACCTGCTTCAGGAGTGTACCAAGCCACTGGCTGAAAGGACTGAAGTGGAGAAAGGAGGACACAAGAAGAACCCCAAGCTTGCAGGGGGTGGAGGGCAATGCCTCTTGGTGCCTGGGGACACATCAGGGCAGTGGCAGTACAGCAGGGAGAGGGGAGGGGAGATCTTCCTACCTTCAACACCAGGATGAGAAGGATGCCAAGGATGGAGGCAATTCTGATCAACTGGGTTCACCACTGATGCCAGGCCAATGATTAACAAGGATCCTGCCAACCAAAACACCTTTCCAAGGGAAAGAAAGGGCTTAGAAGATGAACTCATGGCAATGATTTGTTTATTTTCTTCCCTTCTGGTCTGGTTCTGTGGATGGAAGGGGAACTGTGCTAGGGAATGCTGAGGTTCAGCTGAACCATCCTGTGGCTGTCTGAGAAGCTGGGCTTGGGTGGAAGGAAAGGGGGAAAGACAAGGGTTTAGGGAGGGACAGTGAAGGAGTCTTAATTAGCTCCAGGTAAAAACTGCTACTTTGCTGTGGTTACCATTGTACTTAAAGCCACTGCTTTTTTCCTCCCAGTCACTTCTCTGCTAATGCTCATGCCCATGAATTTTCCTCTTGTCTAGGTCACCTCAGGGAAGTAGCAGATTTACAGGCTCAGAAGGCAAAATCAGGCTGGATTTCTGCTGCAAAAAGTTAGTGGCTCTCCAGTAGACTCAATGGCAAGCTGTACCAACAGAGAATCTGGCCTCTGATCTGCAAGTACATTCCTTCCCAAAGTTCACCTGTTGCCATTAGGAGACACATCCCTTTCCAGAGAGCCACCCAAGGGAGCTCAGCCAACACAAATCACAAAAGCTGCAGCAAGTTCATGAGTAGCCTGTGGGCAGAAATAACAAATTTCTGGGGAGAAATACAAGATTATTCTTCTATAAATCTTTGTGCTTCTGATGACACTTTGGTAATGAAGCCCTGGGATCAAGGAAGCTGCAGAGAAAGTAAATTATCCCTGTCACCAAGAGTTTGGTTCAGCACTGGGATGAATTGGTGCACTTGGAGGGGTCACCACTGATTGTCTGCACATGCAGCAAGTGCCCACTGCAGAAGTCTGCAGTAAGCAATGACCCAGCAAGTGAGCACTTCCTAACCCTGACCCTCTCAGCATGTCTCAGGCCAAGCCCCTGCAGAATCTGAGCAGAGAGAGAAGCTGATTAGGACCTCACCTGGGAGTCACTGCATAAAAAACCACTTTTTATCTCTGAGGGTCCAGAGAGAGGGGGGAATACACCTCAGCTTGGAGTGGGCTGGGAATGCCACTAGATCCAGTGCCTGCCAGTCCATCAGCACTGGCTCCATTAGACCAGGTAGCCAAATTGGACAACCAAGAGGCTGTGATGGGTGTCAGCCATCACTCAAAGTCCCCATACAATGTTTGGAGCATCAAATTATTAGAGAAGGTATTGCCTCTTTCCTGTGTATGTCTTTAATAACACAGATATCACACTCTGAGGCGCAGGAGGCAGCAAACACTCGCTCAGACCCAGACAAGAGTGATTAGTCTGGGAGAAGTGCTGATGGGCTGGAGACCTGGCTTCCAAACTGCAGTGGGACAAATCTCCCAGGACTCAGAGCTAGAAGAAACAGTGATGTGTTCACTTTTACCTGAGACAAGGGCAACATGTATCCCCGATATTTGGTGGGCAAAAATTCCGTTTTTATGATAAGTCTAACAAAAAAGGAGAAAAAATGCAGAAATACAGCTGCAATGAGAATTTCCATACAAGTCAAGTAATAGTTCAGCTCAACTCATAGAATGAATACCATCCCTCTTCCACCTTGAGCACCCAGAGACAAGGAATCCCTGCCCAATATGCCTCCCACTCAGGCACCAAATTACATGCAAGGGAAACACAAGGCATGAATCCCTTCCAGCCCATCTGTACAGGTCTGTACAACACTGCAGTCTGTACATCAGGAAACCTATGGGAAGGTCCTGTGGGGTGAGTAAGGTGTCAGCAGTGGCATAGATAAGCTCACAGAAATAAATATTTTAGTAAAAGCTTTTTTTCCCATTAAATAAAAAAACCCACTCTGTTCCACTTTTTAAATGGCTGGAGTGCCCTTGGGGCAGGGGGCTCCTGGCACTGGCATCTCTCAAGCTCCCAGGTGTGAATTGTGCTTCCTTAGCTGGACAGAGAGAGGGGTGAGAAAAGACCCACACTGGCTCCTTCTAGTCTCAGCTAGTGAAGTGTTTGATAAAATGTTCAATTTCCCTCCATCATCACGAGGCTCATTAGCAGCCTCCCTGGCCAGGGAATGGGGACCCTCCTGTGAGGGAGGCAGTGCCAGCAGCTCAGCAGAAGGATGACCCAGGTGCAGGTGCCTTCTCCTCCCATCAGCACCTCTCTTCCCCCGTGTTCTTTCCTTTCCTTCAGCAAAGGGATTTTGGGTCAATGTGACCAGTCTGGGACTTTCCTTTGTGGGCAGCAGTCAGGCTTTGAGGAACCATGGAAGATGCTGAAATGTTTCACTTGTTTCCATAAGAGTCAGCAAAAAAGAGTATTTTTCCAGGCCCCTAGTTGAAGTGGTTGTTAATATTGTGAATTTCTCCTCCCCACATCTCCCTTTCTGCTCAAACAGGACAGAAAGTTTCATTTCACTGGGAACGTTTTACATCATTCAAAAAGAATCAACAACTGCCCCAGTGTGTAACTCCCATAGTTCAAACTCTGTACAGTCAAGACACTTTGATTTTCCCTTTCTATTGTTGAGAGAGCATGCAAAGCATCCAAAGGAAAAAAAAGCCCAGTTTTCAAGTCAGCTAGCTTTTCTACAGAACTGGATAGCTGAAGTCACAGTAGTTGTAACACACCAATTTAATGCAAAATTAAAGTTTTCTGCAGGTCTTTTATAAACCAGTATCAATCCTGCTGCAGTATTGATTATTCTGTTAGTTCAAACAGGCAAAATCCCCCAATCCCCCCCAGCTATGCAGGTTCTCTATGCAACACACCAGAACTGTCCCCTCTGTCCCACACACACAGAGTACAGTGACAGCAGCTCTTTAAAAACAATTCCATCTCAATGAACTGTTTCAGGACTGAAAGGCCACCCTTCTCCAAACCCAGCTACTTTGTGACTCAGCAAAACTGTCCCAGTTCTCTGTGTTTATTTCAGTTCCCCTTTCAGACTCCCTGCCTCTGCCATGGAATGCTGCAAGCACTCCAGGCACTGATGCCTCAGCCTCTTAAGGCTCTTTTTTAATGGCTCTTTAGGTAACAGTCTCTGATTCTCAGCTCTCACAGCTGCCCCCATCTTACAACTCAGTAAATAGTGAAAGATGAATGAGTTTTCAAAATTATTTTTATTCTGTTGAATGACTAAATTTATATGAAGACTAGAGGCAGATGAGTTTTGCACTGACAAGGCTATTCAGACAGCTGTAACCAAAGTCAGTTTACCAGTCTGAATATGGATCAGGTCCTCCTTCACTGGTTAACAGTAAAGAAAGTCATTACAATTGTATAACCCAAAAGCCTCACTTAGTCCAGTAAAAGCTGAGGGAAATAAAATAAATCAAGCCCTTAATGCCATCAACTGCTAAGATACTGCAAAGAAATTCCAAGTGAAATAATCTTGCCTCCTCCAGATTTGTTTTCCGCTGTGAGTGGTCAGGAGCTGCTTCTGTTGCTATGAAGAAGAAAAGGTCTCAGCCACATCAGGCCTGGTTTTTGTCCCCAATGCTCGATTTTTTCCCAAGTTTTCTTGTACACCTGCCCCTAGCTTTTGCCACACCTTGCCCTGACACAGCCACCCAGTGAGAAAAGCTTTGCAGTTGGCCCCAGCCCTGCCTTTTGTTCACAGCTCCAAGGCCCTGTGGAGCCTGGCACCGATTAGGGGACAGGTAATTAATAAGTCTCTCCCAGAGTCCCTTTCTAGCTCTGGGAAGGGCTTTTCCTCTGAACTGAAACCAGCTCACTCCTCCAAATCAGTCATTTCAAGGGCTGGTATTGCCCTTCACACTCACTGCAACTCTTCTAACCAGCTCCAGCACATTTTCATTATTACAGACTCACCCTGCTAGGACAGAAAAAAATCTGCCACACAGCACACAAAGGCCGTGAGTCAAATCTAGCAGGACCTCCCCAGAGCTCAGGCTGATAAAAGCTTTCAGCAGCTCCAGCCAAGACTTAATGTCTGGCGAACAAAATGTTCTGGGAAAACATCGGGCCTTCTATAAACACATTTTTCTGGCAGGTCCATCCAGTTGTTTTAGAACCTGGAGAGGCTGACTCAGCCTGGCTTCTGCAGGAGCTAAGGGAACACGATGGGTCGAGGGGAAGGCAAAGGGAATGAAGTGAGGGGAGGAAAGAGAGAGGGGCAGAGCTGAGCCCTATGCAGGCCCTGCTGCTGCACAGAGCCACTGCTCCTGCCCAGCTGCTCACACAAAGTTTATGTACACGTTGCCCACGTCCTTCAGCCCGTTTCTGGTGCCCAGGCAATTTTCCAGCATGTCTTTTGTTGGCAGGAAGCTGTCAGTGCTGGTGACAAATTGCCGCAGCGCATTCCTGCCCGACAGGCGGCATTTTCGCTCCTCCTTGGCAACGCTGTCCAGCAGGATTCCTCGGATGTCCTTGGGCTTCCCTGGCACGCCGAACATGACAAACAAGCCCAGGCAGTCCCGTCCCACCAGGCGGCAGAACTCGGCCAGCTTCTCAAACCTGCTCATGTTCTGGAAGCACTCGTCGGCCAGCGCGGCCTCCCGGCAGCAATCCTCGGCAGGGCCCTCGCCGTGGAACAGCTCGGCTGGCTGCAGAGCCTGCACGGCGATCTGGAGCTTGATCTGCTTGTCAGACCCACACAGAGTCCAGATCCAGTCCACCCCGAAAAGGGAGGACTGCTGCTTGGTCATTTTGCTCGTCATGATCCTCTCCTCCACGCCCTTTCCCACACAGAAGCCGATGAAGTTGACCAGGAAGATCTCGCTCAGCGTGTTCGTGGCTGGCTGGAATTTGCTCTGAGGATCCACAAAACCGAGGTAGTCCTTCAGCCTTTGAGACGCGTGGAGCACGCCCTGGCTGAAGACTTCACAGATGACCAGAGTTTCAGCCTTGTTCTCCTGGCTGTCCTCCTGGGAGACCTTCTGGCCCATTTTCTGTGCTGGAGAAGGTCGTTTCCACATGCAGACTGCCTCGGGGAAGAACCTTTGTTTATGGGCTCAGCCAGACCTATTCAGCTGCACATGGAGACCTGCAGCCTTCCCGGTGAAGGTGATGGCAGAGCTGAGCTCTGGGAGCCCGCAGGGCAGCCGGGCTTTCTCCTGGGTGTGTTTCTCCACAGCTGACTGAGCAGGGACCAGCCCAACAGGCCCTGTAGCTTTCACACCTACTGAATTCATCTGTGCTTGTTTTCCTTATTGTTAATTCCGGCACCATTTCTTTGGCTGATGTTATCTCATTCCAGTCTGATCTTATCTCCTCGGATTCTCCTTTCTAGGACTATTGCAGAGAACCCATTTTTTTTGGCACAGGGTGTTGCCTAGAGATGAAACCAATTTTTTCTTTTAATCTCTCGGAGAAGGGAAAGACACCTGGGACCAGAGAGAGAATCCCTTTCACAGCAAGAAGGGACAGAGCACCCTGAGAAGGGCTCCCAGGGGAGCACACACTGAGCAATGATGATGCCACTTCTCACCACACCAAACAACCCAAGATGGTTCAAATCTGGATCCCAGAAATAACTAAAAAGTCTTGATATAGTTGATTTCTTAGCTGTTAGTCAAGCCCTGCTGCAGGCACTACTGACAAATGAACTAATGACTCAACAAAAAAATGTGTGATTTTGCCCCTTTTCCCTCCTTTGCTTTTTAAATAGAACAAAATAAGCTTCCTAGGAAAACTAAAAAGGAAAAAAAAAAAAAAGAGGATACGTGAAAAAGGGAACCAGCTTCCAGAAACACCTGGCATTTTCCACAGACTTTATTGGATTTCACATGGCAATACACAGCAGTTACGTTGCCCTCTCCAAACAGGCACCAGTTAAAACACCCCGACAGTATCAATGGTGAGCACATGTGCACATAAAAACCTCCTGACTTCATCTCCTCTCTCGTGCTCCCACCCCACAGGAGAACCAGCTGGCAGCTCTGAAGGGATGACCTGGCTGCCAGGAAAGGGTTGTTTGGAGCAGAATGCTGCTTACACTGCACTTAAATAAACCATCACTGCCCTCACTGGTAACACTCCAGAGAAACTGGAGAGCATTTGTGCCTATTTCAGCACACGGTATTGTGTCACTAGCTCCCTTTTTCCCTGCTGTGAATACCCAGTCCCATCCAGTAGGCAGTGACTAACGAGAGCCATCCAGAGGAATACTTTTGTTTGGAAGCCTGCATCACATTTCCCAGTGCTTCCAAAGGTTCAGCTTTCATGTAAATAATAACAATATTGCAGAGTATTCACAGAAAGGGAGGCCTGAATCCACATCTCAAGCATCTGCACCCTAAACCTGCCCAAATTAAATTTTGCAACTTGGTACATCAATAATCACCTACACTGCACATCCTTCAAAGGTCCAGGTTATCAGCTTAAGTCATTATAATGCTGGAATATGCCTCTGATCTGAGGGAGTTCCATGAGAATCCTGGGGAGAACCCTTCTTCCTTTCCTAGCTTTGTTAACAGTGTTTTAGGAATACCCCCAAAATCAGCCCAAACCCCAAATCCCCTGCATGACACCAGGAATGGCCTCACTTCCAGCAAGGAGGGCGACAAAACGAGCGACAAACGCTTGGCAAAGCAACACCACCGCAAAGAACAATTCCAGCTGGACTTTGGTTTGCCTTTACAGAGCAAAGCAGCTTCATGCCATTGTGCTAAAATACATGCAACGTTCAACAACATACAAATGACCACTGGAATAAAATGTGACTTTTGTTTGTTTGTTTGCCCTTGGCTAGGACACCTCGCAATACCCGAAGTCCAACACAAGATTTCCACTGACTAGTAAGGAATTTTAAAACCTGATGATCCTCAAGAGCAGAGGAACTGTGCTTTAAGAAGGTAAAATGATGAGCAACACATTTGATATCTGTATTTTGGAGGAAAAGTCCCACCTTAGGCTTAATAATATGAAATAATGTATTTCCTATACATTTCTCTATATAACTTTATTTTTTTTGCAACTACACCATCTTCACGTTAGTCACAGCACAGAAATGTCCCTTCCATATGCAGGGAGTACTCTCAACTGTAAGGAAATATTTTAAGTCATGGAAGTGTTAATAACCTTGTTGAATGCACTAACTACTGCTGCTGGGGACAAGAAAGAAGACATTTTAAAATGTGCAGTTTCTGTATGAGTCACTGCCAGAAGAAACATGCTTTAGAATCGTTTCATCTCAAATGGAAGATCATTAAACTGTGCACTCAATAAAAAGCAACGAAAGCAAACAGTTCCAAAGGTCAGCCTGCCTTTCCCAGTAACCAGCTGGTTTGCAAACTGGCAGAATTTTTTTACAACCTCCTCCCCATCCCTCACACACCTGCAACTTTCCATCACTCTATCTCACACAATTTAAATTTTTGCTTTTATATGTACTTCATATACTTCTTTTTTCTTTTTCTTTTTTTTTTTTTTTTTTATAAAACAGTATAAAAATAGGAGCAACAGTCAAGAGCTACTGGGGAGCTAATGCAGGGCACGGATGACTAAAATCCTACATTGGATAGGGCTGAACTGGTGTTTGTGCCAAAGAAAAGCACTTAAAAAAGAGCAGTAACTTCTATTTTTCAGCTGAGAGTGCAGAGAGAGCTGATGCGTGGTATCTACAGACGCCAACACTTTCACCTAACATCTTCTGTCCTTTTCAAACAGTATCAAGGATTATCTGAGGCCATGAATACGCAAAAGGAGCACTATCATACCACATCAATTTAAATGCAACACTCTGAAACATATCACCAGTTTGTACATTAAATAGAGTTAAAACAATTACCATTCACCAGTGTCTGGGTGGTTTTTATGGCAACTTAGAGTAGGCACCTTGTTTTTTCTCCTTTTCTCTTTAAAATTCTCCACCCCTCAGTGTTACTTCTAACAAACAGAAGCAAGAGCAATGTAAAGTACATGATCTGCTGCCCGTCACGTGGAACAGGGACGTCCTTGCACACAGGAGAGCGAGCCTTTGTCAGTGCCTGGTGGTGACTGTCACACGTTGGAGTCCTCATCTGTTATACTGGTGCTAGGAGATCGAGTGGCAAAGTCTTTAAACATTTCATCTTCCTTTAACATGTGCTGGAAAGGAAAGGAGAGAAGAGTCAAGGTTTCTCCCACCTGGAGTCAATCACCTGGCATGGTCCTGTCCTGTGCTGCACAGCAAACGCTGCCTGCCAGCCACTGCTTTGTTCTGCTCAGGGAGGTTTTCCCCTCCCTGCTGCAAAAGCAGCTCACTGCTGGCCCCAGTGGCTCAGGGCTCCCACCCAGGAAATGCAGCCTGACCCCCAGCTGGGAACCCACCGACCACAGGCAATGGGGGCTGTGTCCCCTGCCCTCCCAGTGTGTGGGGAGCCAGCACATGCCACCAAACCTCCCCACCAGGCTGGGCAGCTACTTCCTGAATCACTTGGTTTTCTTGTGCCCTCTGTCCCTGTAGAAGACCCAAAGGACCTCACTGTCCCTGTTCAACACAAGCGACTGCCAAGGGGTTTGCACCCATCCTACAGTAACAGAGACCTTGCTGCACAGACCCTGTTTACAGACTTACTGTCAAGTTGTTGATGCCTTCAGAAAATGCTCCTATTTGCCTCACCGTCCCTTCTGAATCTTCCATCTATAAAAAACAGAGAATGAATCATGAATTAAAAATAACTTAACTTGTATCATAGAATGGAATCATAGAATGGATTGGGTTGGAAGAGACCTTAAAAATCATTCAGTTCCAATCCCCTGCCATAGGCAGGGACACCTTCCACTATCCCAGCTTGCCCCAAGCCCCATTCAGCCTGGCCTTGGACACTGCCAGGGCTGGGGCAGCCACAGCTTCTCTGGGCAACCTGTGCCAGGGCTTCAGCACCCTCACAGTGAAGAACTGTTTTCTATTATCCTAAACCTACTAATATCTAAACCCACTCTCTGTCAGTGTGAAGCCATCACCCCTTGTCCTGCTACCACAGAATGGCAATTCAGTGCAGCACACAATTTACTGAGATGTTCAAATTTACTGATTACACCTGAGATGTTCAGGCCAAGGGAGAAGTGTGGCCTGTCTGGAGAGGAGAGTTACTCCAGAGTAAGCCCTAAAGGTGCTGCATTCACAGCTTCAACCTCCTCGGGAGCAGACCCTTTTGTCAGTAATGCTGTGTGACAGCAAGAAGTCAGGACCTTCACGAGTCAAAGCAAAAGAAGGCTTCCCTGGGAAATCGAAGGTTTTCCCACCAAACCTGACAGCACCAAGACTTGGAATTAGAAGAAGAACCACCAAGAAATGGCTTACCTGCTCCAGCCTGTCCAAATCATCATCATCATATACTCGGATATCCAGGCCAGGCTTAAAGCCCTTCTTTGATCCACTGCCAGATGCCCGCCCCAGCTCCATAGGACACACATACTCCTCCACATCATCCTGCTTCTTCTTCCTCAGGCTCCCAAAATTGCTGAAGGTAAGTTTCTTTGGCTTAAAAGTGAAGAGAAATTTGCCAAGGAGTTAGAGATCGGCAAATAATTAACAGGCCTGCTCATGCCCTCTGGTGTTTCCATGACGAAGGGTCAAAACCTCAGTGCTCTCCTACACAGATCTTCTGTATTTCATGACAGTGGCATCTGAAAGGACAATGTGTCCTCTCATTCTACCACTGTTAAGACACCACCATTTAACAGATCCCAAATGAGGTCAAAATTCCACGTTAAACCATGAGTCTGTACACAGTAAGGGACAGTGTCCCTGCGAACATCTCTCAGTACAGACAGAAGGACAACAAGAGGTCTCCCTCTTGTCTGTGCATGTCAGAGAGGCTGAGAAGTGGCCTGTTCATGGTAGACACAAGTGCCAAACCCATATCTGCCAGGTCCTGCTCTTGTGCTCCCTTCTTTAGGAACCAACCCCTTTTCTCACACCTTACTGAAGCACCCTCCCAGCACGGATAAAGCTGGAGACCCAAATGCCTCCCTGGAAGCTCACACCCCTCCCAGAAGTGGCCTACCTTGACTTTGGCAGTTGCTGTCAGGAGGACGTAGTCTGGGGACTCCATGGCTTCCCGTTTCTGCTGCTGGGCCTCCTGCCCCACCAGGAGGTTGAAATGCGTGGCCAAGTGCCGCCTCAGCAGCGTCTTGTTGGGTGGGATGTTCAGCAGCTGTGCCATGGTTTCTACATTAAAACGGGGCTCCAAAACCTGGGAATCCAACCACAGAGAATCCAGCTGAAGCCAGTACAGTCTGATGAAATCTCAAGGACATCCAGGCTTATCTTGGTCACTTCCTAAGGCCGCTTTGGGATTTTTGTTTGTATTTTAGAGAAAATGTATAACAAAGAAGGAGGAAAGAGAATTAATGAGTTAAAGGATTCCTAAAATGCTACCTCCAGGCTTTCCTTCTTGAGTTACAAACAGAAGAAGAAGGCATGTAAGAAGAAATGAACAGATAAATCCACCCTTAACTGAAGTACTGTGCAAAGCTGGCACAAAATGTTTACCTGGCATCTTCTTCCACCTCCAGAAAAGGTAGCCAGAGGAACCATGGAAAATAAACAGACATAAAACGTTTGGAGGAGGGATTTAACTCCTAATCATCACAACAAACCTCTGCAGGGTGTAAGTCTCTTGTCTGGAGTATGTGATGCTAGAGCAATTAAAAACAATCCTGGTTTGACAGTGTAATCCCAAATTTTACAAAAGTAACAACTTCCCTCACAAAAGACAACTATATCCAGGTCTAGAAAACTATATCCAGGTCTGGAACCATATCCAGGCTGTTCAACAGCACAGCGGCATTGGAGGGCAGGAGGTGGAGAATGCCATACCAAACCAGAATTGTGAGTGGAATACAGAGTATTAAACCACACTCCCTCTCCTCACGAGGAGACATTCATATCCTTTAAACCATTAGGTAAGAAACTTATTAAGCAGAATAAGCAGACAAGGCGTGTGCAGCAAAGATAATGTCAGAACATTGACCTAGTGATTGCCAGACACGTTTTTTTGAATAAAATGGAGGAAGCCACCCCAAAAGCTCACCATGAGCCCCCCGTGCACTCCGCTGCCCCGCAGGTTGGGCGCGTACTCTGCCAGATCCACGGAGCGCAGCCACTCCATCACACGGTGGTTGGTCCACTGGGTGACCTCAGAAGGTGTCACGTTATTCTGCCAACAGGAGGAACAGGCAGGTAAGGAGACATTCCAAATCAGCTGAATCCCAGCCCCATCTTTACTGAAACAAACCTCTCCAGCCCCTAAGGAATACAACCCTACTTTGTACTTGAGAAAAAAAAAATTCTCTTTCTGGATTGCTACCTTGCAGCAAGAGCAGCGTAGAGGTGGGTCTGGGCAGGGGGCAGGGGTGTGTCAGGTCATTTGATTATCATGCTGTGCACTAGGATTATTTGCCATTTCTACCAGCAGAGCTGAAAATTCAGCTGGTTCCATGAGCTGCTGTGCTGTTCTTGCAGATACACATTGTGAATCTAAATCCAAGGGTCTGGGTTGTTTTGTCATCTATTGCCCTATCCAGCATTTGCTGCTTCCAAAACACACTGATGGCAGTCTCCCGCCTGGTAGCTGGGCCAAGCTCCTTTTACACAGAAAATTTTCACACAGCCATCAGTTTTCCAGAGAGTTGCACAAGACTCGTGGCAACAGTGCACTGAGCTCAAGATGATCTGTATTCCATATCACATATCAGAGACAGGGCTAGAACAGCCAGCTGCTGGCTTGGAGGAGAAGAGGGAGACTTGGAAAGGGAGACATGAATTTGGAGTCATGGCAGGTAGAGGAAAGAAAGTGATGTCAGAGCTTGATGTTAAAAGAACAACATGAGAAAAAGGAAACTAAACATAAAGCAGAATGAGGAGACAGGAGGTGAGAGCAGAGCAGGAATCACCAGAAACACCAGGCATAAAACTCTAGAGGATTCCTCTTCACAGCTTCCTCATAAAGCAGTACCTCATCAGACGGCCTCCTGCGCAGGCAGTTGGGCTCAAAGTTGTTTATTCTCAAAACCTGAATGGCTCTTTTGATGCTGAGGTGGTGAAGAACACTGATGACCTTCAAGGACAGCAGATCATCCTGTCAAAGAGCAAGAGGGAGTTAATAAACACAGACATGCTTATTCATGGGACCAGCATCCTCCTGGAGGAGACTGCTTTGGCACCTGGCTTAAAATGGCACATCTGACACATCTGGGGGAAGACTTGAATATGTCAGACAGATGATGAATATCAAAGCATCTGTCCCAAAATAAAATCTGCCTGTGTTGCACAGTACTAGCTCTAGGGGGATGTTTCTCACACAGGATACCAAGCTTAGTACAAGAAGCCTGGGGTAACAAGGAGGGAAAAGGGGTGAGATGACACATCCTCAGCGACAGGATTAGAGCCAGGGCAGCACCAAAATGCTATACTAAACTCACCTGGCATTAAATCCTGCCAGAAGTTTTAATACTCAAATGTCCAGCTAGAAGTTTAACTGAAAACAATAAATTACCCTGAAAGCTGGGACATTATCTATGGTTAGAATAATAATAATAAAAAAAAAACAGGGAACAAGAAAAGTGTCTCAAAGTCCAAGTGCAATTTAGCTAACTTAAATAAATTTAGGCACCCTTGTCCCAGGGTTAGCCTGGCTTAATGTTTTGGTATTACTTATATGTTAGGAGCACTGGAATCTATTTTGTCAGATATTTAAGAAAAGGTTCTTTGCTTACCCAAACATCCCACTGTGCTCAGCTAACTTTGTGATGAATCTGACAGTAGGTCACTATGTCATGGTTTGCTATTTAATTTATTATAAAATAATAATTATTTGCTACTATTTATTTGGAGTCAGAGTAACTTCAAAAGATCGTAACAAGTATTAGTTTAATACTTTGCATGTTTTGTTGGTTATTAACGGCAAATCTGTTGTCATAATTTGATGGTTAAACTTGCTCTAAAAATATCCCCAGTGATCTACAATTACAGGGCAGTGACAGTGGTAGTAAAGTCTCCCAACACAAGATCAAGCTCAATGGAGGCTGCTGGCATCACACCTCCAAGGGTTAAGAAGCAGAAGAAACAATCTTATAATAAATAAAATTGCAAACCATGACATAAAGCCTATGCAGAACACACGCAAGTATGGCATGAAAAAGTAACTCATGGTTCATGAGGGAGCAGGGGTGTGACTGATTTCTTCTTTGTTGTACAGAAAAATTAATATTAGCCGTGTTCAGTTTGCATTTGTGTCCCCAGAGAAAGGTCTTATCTCACCTGAGCCCTTACACAAAGGAAACCTGCTGGGTTGCCTTCACCTGACTGGCAGGGGAGTGGGGAGTGGGGAGGCGATGCCTGTGCTTGAGTACTTTGAAATGCAAAAGCTGTCAAGTGTAGCCTGCTTTCAAACAAGCTGGCTCTTAAAACTGCAATTTTCTTCAAAGGAAATTGCTTGGGTTTTCTTTACCTAAGCATCCACATGAATCAGCGAGCTCATTGAATGCTTGCTCACTGAAAAAAAAGATTCCACCTGCTTCTATTAATTAATAACAGCAAGAACAGCAAAAGCATGAATGGCAACCACAGCATTTGCACACCTTTGTGTACAAGCCCTGTCTGAACACACCACTGCCACACACAACTGTTCAGCTCAGAATTGCTCCTTTCTCATGCATGAGTCCAAATTCTTGCTGTGTTTCCTCTTCCACCTGAATCTTGTAGCTCTAAAGATGCAAAGAACTGAGGAAATGATTGCAGATGAGCAATAGTATCTGATTTCTATAGGTTACAGCTATTAGCATTAACACAGGACACCAGCTAGAGTTTCAAGGGGTCCTCTGAGCTCTGAGAAGCCAAGAATATGGAAAGGATGTCAGGAAAGAAAGAAACTCTTTACTTACCACAGTCATGTAATGGAGCATGCGGCCATCCACCTTCCCCTCATCAAACTGGGTCTTATACTGGGGCAGGCCAATGTCATCCAGCCACCCTAGGGCAGGACAGACACTGCTGTTAGAGTGGCAGCCAAGTTACCCAGCACCCCTTACTGTTCCCATCCTCAGAGAGCCAAATTAGCCCTGTCTGGGTCTCACTGTCCAAAGCCACTGCTCCAGCATGCAATAAAACCTTACTGGTAACCCAGTGGTAATCCAGTTTCCCATGGTTGTTTTCCTCTTCAGATCCCAGTGCCTGCAGAGCAAGCTGGAGCTTCTTCCGATGCAAAGGGTGCTTTATCCCAAGCTCCTGGGAAAGGAAGAAAAACAGTGTATCTAGAGACAATTTTATTCCTCCCTCTGCTGAATGACAAAGGGTTTCTGAGAGTCATGCTTTCACAGCATTGCTGGAGACCTGGCAGGTGCATTTTTTTATTTGCTGGATTTCAGTGTTGTTTCAGCATATGTTTGGCAGTAGGGAAAGGCCCATTTACTGTGGTGGGTTAGTTTCACAGTGTGGTAGATTCATTTCAAGGAGTGATGGACTCCAAATTGTATGAAAATGTTGGCCCAATATTCTCATACCAGGTCAAAAAAAATCCCACAATATAATAAAAACATTAGCATTCAAAAAAATACTTGCTGGGATTAATTCCACCCCTCACACTTAGGCAGGTAAAGTTAAAATAATTATTTAGTTAAGAGCATAGGAATGTCCCAGAAATTACTGAAATTCATTAATGCTTTCAAATGCATAACATTATTCCCCAGTTTAGTTGCAAGTGCAGCCATTCCAGGATCTCTTTAATCCCATTTTCACTTTCACCAGTGCCTGCTGGTTAATGTTACCTCTGATAACACTATTGTGAGCCATTATGTTCATAATACACTTCTCTTATTCCAGTTGTAGTGTAACTACTCAATTGAGAAAAACAGGCTTACTATTTGGTGAGAAGAGTGAATTTTTAAAAGCTGAAAATTCAAACTTCAGCAAATACTATGGATTAAAAGTATAAATTGAATCAATTTCTTGTGCTTCTCATTTTAAAAAATAGACAAGTAATTCTGTAACAATTAAAGACAAAGACTGATCAACCTGTGTGTAACAAACCCTCATTCCTCTTTGTATAAAATGGACAGAAAATACAATCAGACCAAAGGAGCACCTTTTTACACCCTTCTCACGTAGGCATAAAACAACTGTGGCACATATGAGTGCTAATGAAGCAGGGCCACAAGCCCATATGACAGAGGCACAGCAATGCATATTTTTAGAAGGTGCCATAGTCAATTTATGTGTCCATGCTTAATGAATTTAAATCTCGTATTTGTAATTATTAGCTTCATTACAGAGCATTAAATTTCTACAAAACTTCAGCTAAGAAGAAATAGATTTGGCATTGCTGCAGGTGACAGTATTTTGAAAACTCATGTTGTCTACAATTTTTTTACCTGGTGCACTTTACAGACCTGATTTACATGCACAGAAAGTCATGGTTTTGTACCTTTATCTCAAAGGAGTGTTTCCAGTATTCCTCACCTTTTCCAGATCCTGCTGAGAAGCCTGGAGAAGTGTTTGCCCAGACAGTATCCAGTGCCTGCCATTATTGATGTAAGAGCCAAGCCCCTGGTCCTGGAGCCAGTTACAAACCTGCTCCTTGGTCCACTTTGCGAATGGCATGTCCAGCTCACTGCGGGAGATTTTACCCAAAAAAGACTGATAAATCCTGTGCTTCCAGTCTCCTGTTCTCATAAATAATGAGAAAGCCAAAAGCTAAGCCTAACTCACATATTGTGGGAGTTGAGACAATCTCTGGGGGGGAACCATCAGCACGATGAAATGCTGGGCACTGCTCATCTGTTGCCACTGCCACAATAAACATGGCCTACTAATCCTACTGAAAACAACCACCTCTACTGCCTAGTGTGGCTACGGCTCTGGAGTGAGACCGTAATGTTTCCCTTTCTCCTTTCATCCCTGGAAGCACAGCAGGAAAGGCACAGAAGGAGTATCTGGCGCTGCCACATGAGGGCTCACGCGCTGCCTCGTGGCCCCAGCTCAGCAGCACAACCCCACCACCCAGCCCACCCGAACCCTGCAGAGACCCTCTCTCAGAGGAGGAAGAGGCCTGGATCTGCCTGGTTTTGCTCAGCCAGGAGAGAGGATGTTTCAGTTTGGCACTGCCCTCCTCCTTTGGGCCCCGTGCTCGGCTGGAGCCGCCGGGATCCAAGCACAGACATGCTGGCCCCACTCATGTCTTACTTGTGGGACTGCCCCAGGTCCCGAGACCAGCCCAGTCGGGGCCCTGCAGTTGCTCTTGTCCCTCCTCTCTTGAACTCCGTCTCAGACATGTCCTCTGGGTTGAAGGTGGTGGACTGACTTCTTTTAAGCCTAAAGGAAGAAAGCACATTCACATTTTGCTAAGGAAAAGGCATGTTGCTGCTGCCACTGCAACCAACACAGGGAAGATCTCCCCAGGGCTTGTAGCTCCTCTTCTACCTGCCCCCAGCCTACTGTTATCTCTCCCAAATACCACACGGACTCCTGCTCTCAGGATATTAAACCATGGAGCCACCCACTGGCGGGGGAGAAAGGGAAGGTGTGTTCTCAGCAAACCCCTGCCCAAGCCCCAGCTCCAGAGAATGGTCATCTCTCATCTTTTCCTTACCTTCCAAACAACTTCTTGATTCCCCTGGCCTTTTTCCTGGAATCTGGAGAAGGTGGTGTCACCTGCAGACTATCAGCTTCTTTTGGGCGAGGGGGCAAGCCAGCCAGATCCAAGTGGTCTGCAGATCCCTTCTCCGTTTCAGCTGTTAGAAAACCAAAGCTCTGTCAAGACCCACTTGTGCAGGACTTACAGACATGCTCCTGACCTTGGGAATGACTCCTGCTGAGATTATTGACAGCCACCATGTCAAGAAAATGGGGCAAGGAGGGATGGGAAAATCCATGAGAAGTGCCACATGTTCCTCCTTCATGGGCCTGGCTGGTAATGTTCCAAGGCAATGCTCTGCTCCAGTTAACTGCCTTGCATCCAAGGTGGGAAAATCCACCTCGTGAATCAAGTAGTGAATTACATCCCAAATTTACTCTTCCTCAGAGGGTGCTCCTACAGTGCTTCCACAGACAGAGCCAAGGCACGTGAGTGCCTAGAAACAATTCAGTGCAGTGGCAGGGAACTAAACCAGGAGTCCCCAAAGCACAGAAAAATCAAGTAACTTCCCTACAGATATCTTTCCCAATAACCTGTAGTATTACATTCCCTGGCCAGGCAATTCCAGCAACAAAATGCCTGCCCCAGAAGGAGGGCCCTCTTCCCCTCACTTCTGCAAACTGTGGAATATTTTGTTCCTTCTCAGTGGAACACCATGGAGTTTAGGCTCTGTCTAAACCGTATCTTCTGAGTAATGAACAAAACATCTCTGATCAGAGACCCTCAATGTTGCCACCCACTCTAAAAGCATTAAATCCTTGATCTGTAGCTGTTTTCCATGACAACAAACCTGAGGGCTCTTGTCCCCAGAGGGGAAGTTATCATAAAAGCTAAACTATTAAAGGAAAAAACAATTTTAAGATCATTTAAAAAGAAAACTAATAGAATTGCAGTATCTACTACACTACATAAGCAGAGGTGTGCCAGCAAGTGCCAGATAGCTGAATAAAACTACCACGTGGAGTTTATGCCAGTTGCTTGCTGGGGAAGAGTGAGAGCATGAGCTTGTTCAGCTGAAGCAGCCACGGCAAGGCAGTCAGGCCTGCAATCACTTGCAGCATCTTTTAATACAGCTCTGCAATTAAATGACCATCACTTGTGTTTGAAATGGACTTTCAGACTCCCAGGAGAAGAGTAAGAATGCATCAAGGCAGAGCTTATCTCGCTGGGACATGTGGTCTCAAGCCAGAGTTAATCCTGAGATGGCCACAAAAGTGCCATGACCAGCAAGAAACTGTAGGCTTTGCCAGTGTAGCCTTTTGCTGGGCAACATTTAGATGATTCAGCCAGAACACCTATGAGAACAATGTCCCAACTTCCACCTTGTCAAACCTTAAAGTGAAGCAACAAGGTCACACAAAGATCATTTCCAGGCCCTTTGGTTTGGTCACTATTGCACACAGGGATCCTGCCAGCGAGAGAGACAGCACTAACATCGAACCAGGCTGTGGCATTCGTGGTTTTTGCTTTACTTGTAGGAGGCAAAGTGCTATCTTAGGAAAAAAACAAAAACATGTAAATAGCATTCTAGAGGGAGAACACCAGGACAAGGCTGGGTGCATTAGTAGCAGAGATTGGCGGGAATTGTGCTGTTTGCTCCTCGTACCTGGCTCCTTTTCATGCACTGACAGGACCCTGTAGAACAGGTAACACTTAGGGGGCCATGTGGGAAAAAGAGAGGGCCCAGAGCACGCAGGCTCTTTATCACCCCACAGACACAGCTCTGCTCCCTAAGGCAGGTCTCACCTGTTCTTGCCAGAACCACCCAGGGAATGCTCACATCAAAAGACTGGTTTTTATTTACTATGTGAATGGCTCCTTCCCCATCTGCCCCAATTATTTCTCGTTTGTTTTATTAGATCATAAATACAACTACATCTAGAAGAGGAATTACACATGCTTTCCCTCAGAACTCCCTCAAATGAATGCCTGGGAAGTACAGCTCATTCCCTACTTCACCACCCTTTAAACTCTTCCAGTGGATCCAGGACAGGTGACAGCACAAAGGTTTCTAAGCATCACCAATTCTTACCTGGTACCTCGGTCTGTGGTAACTTTGTGCTCAAAGTTACAGCAAAAGTCTCTGCAAATTGACCCGCAATCTCTCTCATTAGTAGCAGCTATTCAGGAACAGCACAGCTGAATTTTAGCAGAGGGCAGATGTTACATGGAAACTCCTTTTAGTGATGGGCAGAAGTTCTGCTGCAGAGCTCTAGTGCCTGGCTGGGGTTTGGGAAGTGTGTGGCCACAGCCAGCTGTTAGCAGCAGTCAGGGCACAGGGCTGGCATGGGCAGACATGCAGGATTACTGTACCTAAAGTAGGTGCACTGGCACTTCGACTGCGATCTTCAGATATCCACACAAGGCACAAACCCACACGCAGCACAACGGGAGAGAACACGCAGAGGCACAAGGTCAAACACGATTCAAAACTCACAGCAACAAAGTAGGGGACAAAAGGAGGGAGGGACACGAGACACAAGCACCACACGAATGCTGAATTCACAGAGGATTAGGATCACCAATTCACTGGGAAATTCCCTTTCACAACAAAGGAATGGAGCGGAGCTCTGTGGTGGGGAGCAAAAATCGGCACCGCAGTGGCTTCGGTGCAAGGAGGTCACCTGCTCCAGGACCCACTGCTCCTGTGAGGTGGCAAACATCTGGACAGCAGCTGTACAGATGGAAGCACTGAAATCTGGATAACATAAATAACTTACTCAAAGTCACAGCACCCTGATTTAGATGGCCCATCTTCCATTCCTTTACGACAGCCACAAGTACTGCACTTTGTTAGGCAAATTAACTTCAGGACAAAATGGGGGATTACACAAAAGCACACATGAAATAAACCAAGGCAAAGAGTCTAACCCTCAGAATAGACTGTACATCTATTCCAAGTAAGCTAGCAAGGTTATATGCCACAGGTAGATACAGGCAGTGCATCATCAATATGTAGGTATGTAACTTGTTTTGAGCAAAAGTCTAAAATTGTTTTGGAGTAACTAACAAAGCAAAGCTTCTGAACTAGAGAGCTAAATTCCTAAATCTCCTGTGAGAAAAAAACAATAATCTCAGATGACTGGCAGCGGATCTGATGCAGAGACTCACTGGATGCTTGAACTGCATCAATGGAAAGACTACCAGAGCAGAGCAGGAAATGTAAGTAGGATTCCAGCTGGTGGCAACAGCGACTTCTGCATTAAGAAGGACATTTTTTTTATTTCTTCACCTTATGCAAATGTCACAAATGACAATACTAAAACACTCCCCCACACCCACTGCAGGTAAAAAATCCACGTGAGCTTGAATGACTTCCAATCCTGTCCCTGTTGTCACCATCTCTTTGCTTGCAAAAAATATCAATATTATATGCCACAGGTTGCTGCTGTCCTACTTCTATATATCTGAAAAATGATAAACTGAGGATGGAGCCAGGGGAAAAAAACCCCACAAATCCCATGTGTGAACTACTGCCAGACAGCCAGCATTTCATACAGCAGCAAGCCCCTCCGAGGTCCCAGGGGAGATATCACAGAAGCATCTGAACCACACCAATACTTCATTACATCAGTGATTTTTTTTCTTGCTGTTTGCTATTTTCCAAACATTCTACTGACAAAAGTGCCACCAAGTCATGGTGAGACTAAGGCTGCCCTTCCTGCTTCTTGAGGCAGTTACAGCTGTTGTTAAAGTGCTTCAAAATGCACACAATCTGAATGCAGAGGCATGGTACCTACCCAGATTGGGGGCACTTGCAGTCCTCTTGTTATTTTTGATCTTGAAAAAGCCTCTGCCAAAGGAAGATCTGGCTTTGCGCGTGCCAAAACTGTCCTCGTCGCCTGTGCCACCGTGACAGGGAGACTTGGGAGGGAGGGTTGAGAAGTTATTGCCTTCCACAGGAGGTTTAACCTGCTTGTATTAAGGAAATAAAGAGTCAATATAAGGGAATTGCAGAAGGCCTTTTGAAAAAGACTGCAAAGTGACCACTGGCAGATAATCTGGGAAGTCCTTCTCATCTGTCAGTACAAAAATACAGAACGTAAAAAAGAAAATTATAGAATGCCATAAAGAAAAATGTAAGNACCACTGGCAGATAATCTGGGAAGACCTTCTCATCTGTCAGTACAAGAATACAGAATGCAAAAGCCATAAAGAAAAATATAAACAAGATCTTCATTTGAATATGTTGTCCTGCTTTGGGCTGGGATGCAGTTAATTTTTTCTTAGTTCAGCACCGTGTTTTGGATTTAGCAGGGAATAATGTGGGTAACACTGGGATGTTTGGGTTGTTGCTGAGCAGTGCTTACCCTGAGTCAAGGACTTTCCATTTTCCATGCTCTGCCAGAGAGGAAGCGCACAAGAAGCTGGGATGGAGCATGTCCAGGACAGTTGACCTGAGCTACCAAAGGAATATTCCACACCACAGAATGCCATGCCCAGTATATAAACTGGGGGGGGCAGGGCTGTTACTGGGAAGGAGAGCCAATTGTAGCTCGGGGATGGGCTGGACATTCATCACTGGGGGATGAGCAATAATATTGTGGTGTAACACTTGTCTTTTTTGGGTTTTCTTTCTCTCTTCCTCTCCCTTTAATTGTTAAATTTGTTGTTATTATTATATTATTGTTGTTATGATTTTACTTTGTTTCTATTATTAAACTGTTTTTCTATTATTAAACATTTCAACCCTCTACGTTGGTTTTTTTTGCAGATTCTCCTCCCCATCCCACTGGGGCAGGGAGGAGGCACCAGCTGTGGGGTCTTTTGTTGTCAGCTAGGATTGAACCCTGATGTATGTTCAGGATCCAGGATTACTACCATTACCTGCTAAGAGTAAACTGTATTCTTTAAGATGTTTCTGTAAGTTTCTGTAAGGTTGACTTAAAGGTATGGAAAAGGTAAAAATACAGTCCTGGAAGGCTTTGAACATCTCCAGCTTTCCAGGGTCTCTGTTTCCCCCACTGGCACTGTGAGGGCAGTAAGTGGGAAGCAGAGAGACAAGGCCCCACAGTACATTGGTTTTCTGCCAAATGCCAGAGCTCTGTCACTGCTCTTCAATTTCTTGATTAATAGATTAATTGACTGTGTCAACTTGCCAAAGCAAAGAGGAAATGAGATATCAAGGAGTATAAACGCTAAGAGAGATATCAGACACTCCAAGTTAGCCAGTTTAAAGAAGTACTTCAACCTTGCCTTTCACAGTCTCTTTGAAAGAAGAAGGAAGCACAACCATTCACAGCTCAAATATAATCCTTTGGCTTTTGCTGAATCAATACAGCATTCATCCTATGAGCGTATCTGAGGTCTGTCACCTCTGCTCAGGTGTTCCTAGAGGTAAGAACTGCAAGATGTGGCCTTAAGGTACCACAGGGTGACTGTTCTGCAATGACAGCCTTGTCAGAAACACATCTACTCACAGAAAACAACTGAGAAACCCAAAGGTTTATAAAGAGACACTAATCAAAGGCAATCACAGAGTCAGTAAAATACTTAATGGTTAGCTTTGCTAATTATCTAGTGGGGGAAAACCATTATCTTAGCTGGTAACCTTATGCTCAGTCAGACTGGAAGATAATCCATGTGTGAGGAAGCAAGGAGGTGCTGAGCACTGAGCAGTGGCACTGCTGGTGACACCCACCAGAGATTCTTCACTCTCCTGTCTGCAGGACTGCTACTGCCCCTCTGGAACTGTGTGTGGCAATCCCACACCTCCCAGCCTCCCAGCTCCTCCTCAAGGGTACACATCACCACACACACACATTACCTCTGCTGGCTTCTGTGCACAGTCTCTGTCCTGTTTGGGAAAGAGTAAGACATTTAAAAAGTCATGGTTTATAGCCAGTGTTCAATTCATTATGACTACCCTGAATTAAGTTCTGACTCAAATACCCTTCCCTAACTGTTTCTTTCCCCCAAAATAAATCTCTTCAGAGCTATATTTCACACAGATTAATCCTTGCTTGCTTTGAGGTCAGCGAGCTGACATGGAAATAGGGTTGCTTTGGTTCACTTTGTGAAGGATTAGCTGTGCACATGATTAGTGACACGCAG
This sequence comes from Vireo altiloquus, assembly GCA_013396875.1. Classification (NCBI taxonomy): domain Eukaryota; kingdom Metazoa; phylum Chordata; class Aves; order Passeriformes; family Vireonidae; genus Vireo; species Vireo altiloquus. The sequence continues at coordinate 103,996 of VZRF01010208.1, read as the reverse complement.
AACGTTTAGGCACTCACGGGCAGAGCTGCCTGAGGGGACTCAAAGCAGGAACCAGACAGGGCAGAAGCCAAGTAGATAAAACATCTACAGCCTCTCCTCCTTGTCTGTCCAAACAAACAAAAAACCAAAGACCCCCAACCCATGAACTCCAGCTCTTATCAGATTCTGGTGACATTTTCAGTCCTGTCAGCCTCCCCCCTACATTGTAAGGCACAGGAAGTATCAGGGATTCAGGAGCTTCAAGGAGTTCAGGCTGTCACAAAAGAGCACATGAATTGCCTTGATTTAACGGCATTGCTAGAGATTAGCTGCTTCTAGTCACTTCCACAGAAACCTAAACTGAAGCTATCCCCAAACACCCAACAGCTCAGTATTTTGTTCCTGACTACCTAAAACACACAATCAGCCCAGACTGTATTTTATAGTGCATTAATTACATGGCCTTCCAAAATTATTCACCTTAAACACAGGTAGGGAGCGGTGGTGGGAGTTATTTTTTTCTTGTCTTAAATCAGAAAAGCATATCCAGTAAAAAAATCCCACCTCATTATCTGAGGAAAAACACAGCAAGAGGGTCTCGGGTAAAAGCCTCATACAAAGAGGAAAAAAAAAGCTCCAGTGTTTTCAAAGACAGACTTTCTCCTTTATAATAAAATGTGGAAGATGTCACATGTGTGTGACCACTGCCAATGCATGCCACGAGGAGCCCTGCTTTGACTGAATTTCTCAGAAGGCAACACCACAGCCACAGGGTCACGACAGAAATGTCAACCCTACGTGCAAGGAGATGGGAGGAAGCAGGAGACCAAACCTACCAGTTCAGATGCCTCTTTCCTCAAACTGCTCAGACTGCTGGACTTCTGCAGCGAGGAAGTTCTGAAACAACAACATAAAAACCAAGCTCAGTTATTAGAATTCAACCTGCTAAGATAAAGACACTCACAGGAATCAGCTTTAAAGAAAGCATTATAATACATGATGAGATATACTAAACCCAATGATATTTTGAATTAAGATGCAGTAATCAGTGCAGTATATGTAGTAATCAGAGCCCATGCAATTTAATGAGATACTGTAAGAACTTCCACACTGTAATAACTGCTGCTTTAGGAAATAGGGATGTGTGGCAGAAATGAAAATTATTTTCTCATTGTAGTCAGCTGATCACCTTCCCCCCACTATCAAAAGAAAAAAGTATATCATGTGTGCATGTAGTGTGGAAAACTACTAATTTCAAAGTATATTGACAGTCTACCACAAAATTAGAGATGCTTCACAATGCAACAGGAAGTACTCTGTGCCCAGATAAAGCATTAATATAAAAATAATGATCATGAAAGCATGGGACATGAGCAGAAACCTACCATCACCAAAAACCATCTTGGCTAGAATTAACTGACCTACTTCCATGTGTAAAATATCAGGGGTGCCTTGGGGGGTTTCAAGTTGACCATCACACTTAAATATGCCCCCTGAATAATTTTGATTATGGCACTTACACTGGACTATCACACAGATGAGTTTCAGGGGAAGAACCTGTTGATCTTCCTTCGCTGTAAAAACAAAAAAGATATGAAAAATGGCTGGACAGAAATCCTATGATCTCAGCCTGCTTTAATTCTGTTTTCACTTCAGCTCTTATGGTACTAATGAAGGGCAAATTTCCCCTGCTACAGTGGCAAGTCTTGTAAAAGCTAAAGGACAAAGGTGAGCTCAAGAGCCTCAGGAAAGACAACTCTCACTGTAAGAGGATGACAATACTGAACTATTCAGCTTAAATAAATACAGAGGCTCCAGCAGGATCTACAGCAGCACAAGGAGTGGAGGTCACTGTCTCCCTGTCACCACCCACAGCATGGGGCACCTTGTTGCAGTTTAGTGCTTGCTTTGTTTTTTCCAAGAGGAATCACAGGAGAAATCCCTGCTGGTGATGGCCTGAGCTGCATGAGGAACATGCACAGCACAAACCCAGCAAGGCTGGGGTTCTGGATAGGATGCTTTCCTCGACTGGAACTGGAAAAATCACTCATCAAGTTGTGCTTGCACTGACCTTTCACATTGAGACTGATGATTGTTTTAAGTCAACAACATTTCCTTGCCTCTGGGTTCTTAGTATTTGATATTCCTTAAGATAAAGCCAGGGATTTGGACCCAGAAGAAAAAAACCCAAGCACAGCCTTTGTTTAGCTGTGAGTCTGGGGTGCTTTTCTGTACTCCCTGCAGTGCCAGTGCAGGTCTGCAGGGATTGGGTTTCCTCCCAGGACAAGGAGGGTGCAGGATTAGAAATGGTGGTGGAAGGTGACAGCCACTCCTCACCAAGGAGCTGGTGACCCCTAGGTGCCACAGCTCAGCCACAGCCCCAGGCTGCAGCCACACATGCCTTGGGTTTCCTCCCCTCCTCAGGTTAGAGCTGGAAGCCCTTTTGTTCAGCAGGGCCTCACAACCATCTTTAGCAGCTGTGAAAAATGTCTGAGTGCAAATCACCAGGGCTGGCACAGCCAATGCCATCCCAGCCAGGCCTCAGTGATGCAAACCTAGACAAAAATAATGATTCTGTGGCCTTCATTACATTAGAGCAGCTTCCCTCCCCTTCTGTTCATTCCTCGTGAAGCAGCTGGTACAGACCATGAGTGCAGCCTACAACAGCAACCAAACCAGCCCTTGCTTACTCAGGATTTAATCAGTGAACTTCAGGAATATTAGCTTAGTTTGCTGCAGCTAGCCAAGGGAATCTCAGCCTCGTTAACCTGGCTAATGACTTGACAATTCAGATTATTGCTCTCCTTAAACATCATAGAATATTGGATTTACAATTGAAAAATACATGGAAACCATAATACCTCATTTCACTTGCAGGATCTGGCCTAGGGTGTGTTTTCAGTCTCTCTGCAACAGTTTCTGAGCTCTTGGATGTTGATGAAAGGGAAGGGATTGAAATTTGTAAAATGCTGGTGTGGATCTGTAAGGAATTCTGAAAAGAATGAAGAATATGTGTTACAATCTCCTGAGCTGAAATTAAGCAATCATAAATGAAAATAAGAGTAACAGATAAACCATTAAAAGAATGATCTGAAATAAGGTTTCAAAAGTGATTTTTTTCCCTATTGTACTAGAATGATTTACTCCTTGAAAGATGGTACTGCAGATAAAACATGAATCATTGCACAGTTAAGCTACAGCATAGACTGAAATCTCACAAGTCTCCCAAGGCTGCCTGCTAAATCTGTCTCTACCACAGACACCATGAAGGGTAGTTCACCTTTAAGGTTTAATCCTGTCCTGAGACAGAGAATACCAAAAAGCTGTTAAAAATTTAATTTAATTTATTTTTCTTCATAGTGTTCATGCTGTTAAAGTAAGTCAAGACCCTGCTCTGACTGGGAGCTCAGAGAAGAGATCTCTAGTTTTATTACTGGAAATTCTTATTGTAAAAATCAGAGACTAGATTACAACCTACTTATCATTTATCTGAATAGATGCAATTATGATTGCATCCTTTTAAATAAGACAAGGTATATTTAATAAGTTCTAACATATTTACTTCGAGTTTGTGCCAAATTAAATGTAGCTCCTAAAACAGCTATGTTTGATAAGAAAAATAATTTCTATGTCTAATAGAAAAAGTCATTTAGATCTGTTCTCATGATACACACAGCTATTGCTGTCTCCTGATCCCATTTGAGGATTAAGAAAAATAAGTTTAATTGAAATTCCTCAGCAGCTTTCACGAGAAAACTACCTTCTCCAAAAGGATATGAGACGTTACAAAAAACTGTGCAACCCAGAAAATAAATCTTTTCAGAAGCTTGAGTTTTGTCACCTGCAATATGAATCCAGCACAAGCAATGTTTTCAAGGAAGGATGGCATTAAATAAAGGGGAAAGAAAAGATACCTCTTCATGAATATTCACGTTGAACTCATCGTGGATTGGAGATGCTGTTACTGGGGTTGGGGATGGGCTTTTCTCTGGGTCAGTCAGACTTGGTGTGTCCAATAAACCCATGGAAACAGACCCTGAATTCAAGTCTTCACTTTCACTTTCCTTGCCTGAAAGGAGAGAATATGGAACCTTGTTGGTTTGACAACCCTTGCTCCCACACAAGGTACAGCCAGTGTGCTCAGTTACGGGCCAAAAATGGAAGGATTTGATTGCTGGGGCTTTTTAGGACAGACAACAATAGGAGAAAGGGAGTCATGGCCAAGTGTCACTTCCCAATTCAACCATCACAACACAGCAGGGTTGGAACCCAGGGAGGTCAAAAAGCCCAGCAAAAACCCTCAGGGCAATTAGTGGCATCAGTTTCAACAAGCTGAATAAACTGGAGTACTAATTTTCCTGTTCTGGAATTTCGTTCTAAAGATTTTGTTTCCCTTATTCACTAAGGAAAAGAGCAGAAGGTCGAGTCTGCCTGAAACTTAAGATATCTCCATGGTATCTTCAAGGTACCCTGAGGAAAAATGCAGCCCACTGCTCAGGAGTCTATCACCAGCCTAGAAGTGACCACATCAGGTCTGCAGCCTGCCACAAACTGAGTGTGTCTCATTTAGGTACTGCTGAAGCCCACACTAGTGCTGGCATCCTCTGCTCCTTCCACCCTGGATGCTCCTGAACTGCCTCAGTGCTACCAAAAGGCTTGGACTGGTTGTGAAAGAACCAATACCCTTGAAAAGGTGAGCAGAAATCCAATGCTCATTGCCAAAGGCCTGAGGCAAACACAAACCAAAGTCTGTTCACAGCAAAAAGCTCTATTGCCCATTTTTCACTGCCTGAAATCTCTGCCCATGCTCCAGGACGTGACCATGGAGCACAGTCCCCAGAGAATCAAGGGCTGTTCTAACACCCTCCTGTTCTTGAAGACATAGCACTGCAAGAAAGGGCAATACCCATTTAAAAATTGTTCTCCCTTCAACACTGAGCATGGTGTGAACTCAATACCACAGAAATACATATCTTCCTTCCTCCATCTTGTTGGTCTATTGACAATCTTCACTCTCTGAAGGGGTCTGGAAACCTCCACTAGCCTTAGAATGTGTGGAATAGGCCATTACATGTTGGGGTATAGATACAGCTTCTGCTTCAGTCACACAGTTAAGCTCAGCACCACAACACACCTGGAGTTTAAATGACAGCAGCTTCGTGGTTTTTGGTTGTACAATACCTTTTTTACCTTGAGCCAGTATCACCATGTCTTGGACTTTCTTGTACCTATTCAGAGACTGCCGAAGCTCTTCTATCTTCCGATCCTAAAACAAAAGGAAGTTGTGACTGTGCTTCCTCCCCCAGAAAAAAGAAGTACAAATACTAGATCCTTTAGTTTAACTGGCTGTGAGACTAAAAGAAATGGGAAGTGTGGATGGGACAGGACTCAGAATGCTGAGAGGCTTTGAAATATCAAAAATTGTATTTAGCAAAAACTATCATTTGATTAACCACCAGAACTATCCCAGCCTTGAAAGTGTATTTCAGCTCTCTTGTTAAGTCCAAGGCAGAGCATAATAAATTTGCCATGTACAAAGGATTGAGGGCTTTGGTGATCAAAAGAAAACATCCTACAAAATGCACATGCATATGAAAGAACAAAACCATGTATGAAAATAATTCATACTTCACAGAAAAGCCCTTTTGTAAATGCAGCCTGTGATGTATGGAGCTCTTTGCATTTGCAGAACACAGTGCAAATTAATCACACTGAATTCAACAAAACAACACTGTAAGGACTCTGTACAGATCCTGTGCACATGCACAGAGCTATAAATGCTCACAGCCCCTTAAAGGCACTGCAGTGCTTCTGACTGCAGAAAATCATCGATTCTTACAAATCTGATTTTTAATTGAATTGTGAAAAGCTCACACGTGAAGGTTTTCTTAAGAGATTTAAATCATCTGATTTAAATGAATGATTACTGAAAAAATAATGACTTTGCTACCTTCTCTTCATTTGCTGCCATTAGAGATTCTACCGCCTTCTTCATTTTCTGTACCTCTATATCTAAAAACACAATACAGTTCTCCAAGTCAATTTAAGTAAGACAGTGTAAGGAAATAAGAAAAACAAAAAAACCTAGAAGCAACTCAGTAATATCTGAAAGTAGATTTACCAATTTACAGACAAAACATAAGCCACTTAAATTCTATTTTAGAGGCAAACACAAAGAGGAAAGCTATTTTTCTTCAAAACCTCTTCTCTGACATTTTAATGAAGGAAATGATGAAATTCAGGAAAATTTCTTCCTCCCCCTCCCCCCTCCAAGCCTTAGAAGAATGGAAAACTCTAGAGTAGAACTACTGCTTGACTTTCACTATCTCCACCTTTCAAAGAACCAAACACCTGCAAAACAAGAAGTTAAAAAAAAAAAACAACAAACCTACATTTGGAATGCAGTGAAGCACATCCTCATGACAAGAGTCAACAACCACCCCAAATGGCATCTCACAAAGCCACTTGACAAAGCCAGGGGATTAATGGGTGTGATGAAGGAAGCACCGTGCAGTGATGCTCAGCCCTAATCCAGTATGGATGAAGAAATGAGGAAGGCACAGTGGAATGACACAGGCACTTGCTGTGATGAGCAGTCATGCTGGAATACTACATTGCAGTTCAGACCTGGGAAAGGCTCCTAACACAGATAAAAGTGTTCTGTGCTTCATCTATAATCCTTACTTAGCAAGAAGTGCAAATGCATGGGAACATGTATGTTCTGGAGGTGTTCTGGACTAGGAATTCAAAAAGAATGGAAATAATCTCCATTTTTTTTCTGAAGATCTACCTCGCATAAATGAAGTAAAATTCAAATTTCCGTACCTATGTAGGCAGGTGGCCAAACTCACAGGCAAAAAAACCTTGTTTCAACTTCCTAAAAATTAATAGAAAGCAAAAAGAGCAGGAAGAACATTCCCCTCCTTAATGAAATGCAAGAATAAAAGAACCTGCCTGGCTGGCTTTCTAAATGAAAGACATTTAGACACATCGGGCTAAACCAGCAACTGATCCAGTTCCAGTGATTTTCCCTCAGTTATGCTGGCTGAAAATCTGGTCTGCTGGATTGCAACTGCATTTCACTGAGAGGCAACTGCTTTGTGAGCCTTCCTGAGACCCAATCTTCCTTTATCTGTCAGATTTTCTTCAGAAAACTTTGTGTTTCAAGCGTGATGTGCTCACCCTTGTTCTCCAGTTCCACTGTAAGTGTAACTAAGGGTTATAGATGATGCAAGCTAACGATATTTGTTAAAGCAGTTTTGCACACACATGCAGAAAGCACTTCTGGAATGCAAATGCTCATGGAAAGACACCAGGAACCTTACTTTTATCTTTGAGCTTCTTTTTACAATTTTCATCTGTGCAGGGAAAATCCATTGGATTGGAAATTAGCATGAAGGTTATGACATGAAATAACTTTTAAGACATTATTGGTACTTAAGGAGTCAACTCTTCCTCACTTTATTCAGCTAATGAGGCAGATAACTTGTTATCTGCAAACAGCATTTTTTAATATCAGTCCAAGGCAGATAAAACATGTTTCATCACAGCAAAAGATCTGCTGCTGAGCTATACTGAAAACCATAAAGCTGAGGACCAGAGGGTAATGAGAGTTCAAGTAGATCCTCAGGGAGAAAAGCCCTATGTAAGTAGTCATGAATGCAATAAAGTCAGACCCTGTTCACATTTAAATGTTCTTTTAAAAAAACGGAATCACAGCTCTGTGGTCATTTTTAGTGATCTTAGGCAGTGGTATTGAAAACACAATTTCATGAAATTAAATGTGACAATCTACACACAGCATTTTCCTCCTCAGGTCAGGGGAGGAGACTAATTTCTTGTGCATTTCTTTTTCTAAAAAACATTCTTTAAAAGCACAATCTTAAAATCAGCAATAACTACCAGTAAGACATATTTAGAATTGAAATTGCATCAGGTAAAAAAAGTCTGTGAAAAATTTCTGTGATGTTTTAACAAAAAAATTTCTGGTTTTAAGTAAGATAAATTCTCCATCTAAGATTCCCTCAAATAAATGCTAATTCAGTTTCTTCTTTGAAAGCCAATAAAAGAATTACCCAGCATGTAAAATTTTTGTGCTAATTCAAGCTTAATTAAGATTTAACTTAACCAACACACAAAGCCAGAATTGATCCTTGATTTCACCTACTCACAGCTAAGTCCACATCATACTTTGTTCTGTAGCATGGTTTTCCCCCTCCCTACCAGGACGTTTCCTTTTCAACACAATGTTTTTGGGGCATTTGTTGAAATCAGTTTAACAATTTCTCAGCCAGTATAAACTGTATCTTTCGAGGCCCCATGCAAAGCCACATAAGGAGCTAATTGGGGATTTTTTGTCTTGTATAAATTTGATCAAGAGCTTGCTGTGACAGTAAGTTCAGCACTTGCATCATCAACACCCTCTAAATTTATTCCAAGAGGTAAACATGAAGACAAAGTTAGGGTTTTTTATCAGTTATTTCCTGTACAGGGAAACGTGACCTCAGATGAAGTGACTGAGGAGGACACAGTGACAGAGCCTCTCTTTTTCTTACCTCTGTCCAGTATTTCAATTCCTTCTCCTTTCAGCTTGCAAACCAATTTTTCGTGCAGCCTTTTCACCTCGGCTTCTTTCTGCTCCAGTTTGTCTTTCAGGGCTGACAGTTCATCCTGTAAAGACACAGAGCCACTCAGTGACAGCTTCCACAGGCAGCTGAGGTGTTTCCACAATTCCCTCCTAGGAAGCACAGTGGACAGGTGCTCAGCTGGTGGAAATGACTGCGGGCCCCTGACATCAACACTGCCTGAGGGTGCACCCACCAAAGAGACTCTGAACATCCCAACAGACCTCTGAGCCCATAACAGAGCAAAATCAGGGGGCCTGTGGTCTGAAATTGTCGGTCTCGTGTATAATTGGAAAGAATTTTCACACCAAAATTTAAAGAAGAAAGAGCAAAAGGGGAAAAATTAAAGCAGTTTTTTTATTTAACCTTGCAGAGAGAGAAAAAAGTGCAGGTGATAACGCTGGTGATAACGAATGCTAACATTTCCACACATTTCTTTTGGTATTTATAGGGCATTTTGCATGTTCAAAGCAGAACAATTCCAAAACTGTGCTTATACCAGGCTGAGGACAGTTTCAGAAATAACCACTGCTTCTATGGAAATCACTCACAACACCAGCGAGCACATGGACACATACTGGAAAGCAGTTCAGACAAAAACGTGGTACCTCTGCCACAGTTTGGGTTTGCTGATCAAGCATTAGGAAAGAAAGCTTGGAGCTGAGATTCTTGGGAATAAAACAGATGGTGTTTGGGGGAGTTGGGGTATATTAGAAAAATGCTGTCAAGTTTTAACTTAGATCTAACCATCTGCACTAGCAAGTGACTGGCACAGATCCATGCATTTAACTTTTTAAAATTCGAGTCAAATCCTACCCAGTTTAGTAACATGTTTCTTTGATGTCCGAGGATATCTTGTGCAACAGCATCATCAAGACAGGACCCTCACTGCAACTGTACCCAACACTGAAAATTTAATTTGTTCAGTTTGTAAACAAAGCAAAACAAGGCAAGATTCATCATTTTGGCATTTACAGCTTCTAACTGACGTTTTAAATCCTTTATGGAATAAACCAAACCGGAATACTGTGGCTTAGGTATTTTCCTGAGCTACCCTCAGAAGATCTGTTGCAAATACATGGCGATGTCTGCAACCCAAACTATGGCCCAGCTATGGAATCTCCTAAAGTCAGCTTCTGTTTGCTCTAAAGCATCATTCAAAAAAAAAAAAAAAAAAAAGATCAATCTTAAAATTGTCAAGCAATCAAAGCTTTTTCCACAACAGTGGCTGGGCAATAATTACAATTCTCCAGTGCTCCAAGTTGGCACTGATTATGATGGGATTCTTGCCAGTGTAGGATCCATGCTACTCCAAAACAAGACCATTTCTTGGTCACTTGAGAAGCTGCTGTTATACCCACAGGCAACTAGAGCTGCATGTGGTTGTCAATGTGTATTTCTTCCCCTGAATTAGTAGCACGATATGCAAATTTATATGTGGGAGAGGGGACAGCATAAAAGAATCACTATTTCGCAGCTAGTTTTCATGAATACATTTTCTCTAAAAGGGTGACAAAAAGTTCTGTTTGAATAATGGATGTAAGCTACAGACAGGCAATCTTCCCTTGGAAGGGGAGTGATTTTAACCCAAGTCTAATGCCATTATGTGTAACCTATGCAAGGTTCAGAGCACGGAAAGCCTCTCCACTGCAATACAAAAGCTGTTTATAAGGAATATCTACAGAAAGAGCTTTCCACATCTAATGAGGAAGGGCACACTGCACATCGACACACAGCAGTCAATGAAGAACAGAGAGTGACAGCACAAGGCAGGACACACCAGTAAAGGGTGGAACATGAAGGATTCAAAACAGGCCCAGCATTACCCAGCAACTACCACACCTTTAGCATCTGGCTTTTTTGCTCCATCCGCTGCTTTTCATACTGCATCTGACCCACTTTGATTTTCATGCTAGAAAGTTTGGCCATTAAAGACTGGTAACAGAGACAGAGGAGTGAGAGAAAACTAAAGGTAGAAAAGAGACAAGGCTAAATGGCAAAGAGAAGTTAGACACTTAGAGAAACAGGCTGCTAGAAATACTTCAGTGAATGCTCTCTCTTCAGAAGTGGTTTATCTTTAACACATTTAGGAGAAAATAAATGCTGTTTTTAACTTATGGCATACACCTTACATACTGCAACTGGCGCTTCTTGACACACATGTGAAACAAAGGTCTAAACAGGTAATAAATTTACTGTTAAGAGCATGGTAAGTTATCATAAAAAACAATGCTTAAGCTGAAAACCACAGCATGAAACTTGGGAATAGCCCCTGCTGCTAAGTGAAAACCATGAAACCCCAGGGCCTGAGAGTACCCAGGATTTTGCAGGGTGCAGGCAAGGATTAGGGAAAAGAGTGAATTCCTAAAGCCTGATTTACACCCATCCCTGCCTCTTCCCCTCAGCCTAACTTACTTTGGTTGTTTTCAGTTTTTTCTCATACTGGAGTCTTTCATTGTCCATTTCTCCCACCCTCAATCGCAATTCGTTTATTTCCTGGATCAAATCCTGAGCGGAGGGAAAAAGACAACCAGAAACAACAAAGAAATTCAGTAAACAAAACAGAACAATAGCTAGGACTGTAACAACAAGAAAAGCAGGCATAAAAGGAACTCAGTACACAAAACCACACCATCCAAATCCATCACTAAGTCAAGCAACTCAGAGCTTTCTAAATATCCAGGGACTGAGTTTCTCAGTTTCTGTGTTACTGCACCGAATGTAAGAGGGCAGAGGACAAAGGGAGATGTAAGCTGAAGTTGTGTTCCCTGTGCTGAGGGCCAGGAAAGGTCTCCTACTGCCCTGTTCAGCTGCCTGGAGCCCGATACTAAGGATGGGCAATGGAAAACAGTGGCAGACATCCTTCAATACGTAGCAGCCACATCTTTCCCTCTGCAGTGCCTCCCGCCCCAGGTTCACCAGCCATCACCTGCTTTTTTCAAAATATGAAGTGATTGCAGTGTAAAACTCCATGTTTCCACCACTTAAAAGAGCCATCTCACTGAGGGCTGAACAGAGGAGCCAGCCAGGTTTCTACAGGCAAAGGCACCTGTGTTTAAGTATCAATGGCACCACCGCATCTGGGCTCTGCAAATTCAGCCTGGCTTGGAAGGAACTCAGAGCCATCACCAACTCACATCTGACCTCTTCAGGAGACCAGCTCGACCTCCTGGCCATGCTGATGGATCCTGCCAGGTTTGGGGGTCAGACCAGAGTGCTCTCAGCCCCCTTGGTCAAACAAACCCCGAGTTTGACTGCTCCACCAAGGTGCCAGGTACTCTTCCTCCACTCCTCCTCATCCTCTAGGTCAGAGAATGGTTTGGTTGGGAGGGGCCTTAAAGCCCAACCAGTTCCAATCCCCAGCCATGGGCAGGGACACCTTCCACTATCCCAGGTTGCTCAGAGCCCCATCCAGCCTGGCTTTGGACACTGCCAGGGATGGGGCAGCCACAGCTGCTCTGGGCAACCTGTGCCAGGGCCTCCCCACCCTCAAATAAGGAATTTTTATGGTCCTTATGTTTGCTTTCCTTCCTACACCTGAGGCAAACCCTATCCATGTCAAGCAATGCTGTACATTGAGCTAACAGCTCTAAGCACAATTTTTCAGAGCTAACAGTATAATTAATAGAGATTTATATTTATAAATGAACAAGCCAGCAGCTGACATTCAGAGGGTATTTGTGGGTCTCTGATAACACCTGCCTTCCAGCACCACACCACACTTGCTAAGCATACAAGCCCCTGGTTATTATTTTGTGGTTAATGAGCCTGATGCTAACAGAGCAGCATCCATATTTCTTCAGAAAGATCCAAGTTCAATTATCAGAATTATGAGGAAAGTGAAAATACAGAGCACTTCAATGCTTTTAGTAATTACTGCTTCTAATCTAGGACTTTCTAATTCAGGTACACCTGAAATTCCTCAACAATGGATTTGTTTGGGGCTTTTCTCTCCTGCAGCATGATCCAATGTCAAAATACACTGTGTGATACTCACTGCTGAGGCTGTTGTCCACATATTTGTCACTTGAACCATGTGACTTCTAAAATACTCAGTGTGACACAGAGAACGGAGCAATCTTGAAACCACATTGGAGGTGGTGGTGGTGGATAAATCACAAAGAATTCCCTGTGAGTGAGCCCATTTTACCCTCTGGCTGCTACTTCAAAGGCCCTGTCTGGCTATGGACTCCTCCCTAAATAAACTCCCTTGCAAGGTATTTTCTTACATAAACTCAGCCCAACTCAGACCACCCGTGTTCCTCAAGGAAAATAATGCTGGTGTCTGCAGAGAAAGTGGAAATACTGGAATGAATCAAGAACAGAGCGATTACAAATCTCTATTAAAGTACACAATTAGCTTTGAAAAAGCTCTGTGTTTGTGAACATCTAGACAGCAAATCCTAGAGCACAAAGATCTACTGAGGCACCTGTTTAGACAAAGAATGGGGAATATGAGTAACCAACCAAGCTGGAATGGGAAGCTGCAACGACAAACATAAGTAACAAATGGATAATATGAAGGATTTAATCAGAATGGTAATTCTGTAGGAGACAGCAGCTCCACAAGTTGTCAGACATCAGTTTTTTTCTTTTCCCTTTCTTTTCCCTAAATAAACCAGAAGCAATACTAATAGTTTTTTTTTTTCTAATTTGGATATGAATCTTTTTCCATTTCAATCACTCCACATAAACGCCACAATGTGTTGGCGGGTCAAATATTTTAAATATTCATTTAAATACTCAGCTCTTCTAGAATAGCTGATAAACAGCAATATAATTAGATCAACACTGAATAAAATACTGTGGACTTCTGAATAAGTACTGCCTCCAAAATATCTCTTAGAAATTTTGTAAAGGCTGAGACCCTTACACCTAATTAGACATTCATATTTTCACTGAACCAAATAGAAATTAAGACATTATCCCTTTCAGTGTTTAAGCCTAAATGTTTTTACAGCTATAAAGTGTTGAAAATGACATAATAATATATATCACACTAAACCATGTCATTTTGGTTTTCAAATGGAGGGAGAAACATTTTAATAGTAGTTCATTAGTTCTGGCATAAATATCCGTGATATAAATTCATATAGTCCCTAATTACAGTAACTACTATTTAAATATAATTTAGGTTCTTTTTATCAAAGGTATTTAGTCTATTTCAAAGTATTTCAAAGAGAAAGGTCTTCATAGCAGATAAGCCTCTTGCACAGAGATTACAGATTTGCAGTTCATGGTGCACTCCCCACACTGGAACCATTTTTCTGGGAGCCTGTAGCTCCATGTCCACCTTCTTGGTATGCTGAGCTGTGCTATGAAGTTATGGAGGGACAAAAAAGAAAGTGGGAGTTCAGGAGAACTCTACAATATTCAGTAAAAATAAGGATAGAAACAGAGGAGGCAAATCACTTAAAGCACAATCACTTCTGTTACCACTTCTGGAAAGCACAAGAAACCACAGGGTGTTTGCAAATGAAGATACAACAGAAGCCAGGACAGAAAGCACCTGCTCCCTGTGGTCATCTGGACCAAACCTTGCCTGCCCACAGCCATTTACTGCTGGTGCCAGCTCGTTTATCCCTCATTTGGGCTGCTTGGAGTAAGTGTCAGTCCAGAGAGAGTTGTTGCTCTGTGCTATAATTCATGAAAGAGCCGAGCTCCGTGTGGGCAGAGTCCCAGGGGAGCTGTGAGAGCAGCCAGCTCTTACACACACCTCCCACAGATGCAGGAGACCTTTAGTGATTCCCTCCACCCTTCTCCCTGCCAATTTCTTCAGCAATGCCGTGCACAGAGCTCCTCTGCACTGCAAAATCAGCTGCTTTGAAGGCAGTGCCGTGATCCCTCACGTAACACCTGTTACCAAATTAGAGGGAAAGGTAACAGGAGGCAACAGGAATCCATCCCACAGCTTGGTAGCACCCAAGGAAATGTGCTGCACTGCAGGAATGAACACTGCTGTCACTACCTAAAGAATCACTTTCAGATCTGAAAGTGATCCAAGTCATTAGTTTTCAACCTGTGGACTTCTCTGGGTCTGCAGATTACTTGAGACAGGCCCAAAGAGCAATTAAAAAGCAAACTGACTTCTGTTCTTGTGCTTGCAACACAAGTGAGGAATGGTGCTTCACTGGAAACTGAGGAGTTGGGAAACCACTGACAGAAGTGGAAAAGGCAATTTTGCTTCCTGTCATGGCAGTATGGCTTCTTTCCTTCTAGAAATGAATGACCTCTGGAACACCCACAGTCATACAAACACCTGACACTTCAGTTCATTTAAGAATCCAGAACCAGAAATTTGGTTCTGCTTCACAAGCAGACTCCAAGGTATTTCTGATATGGGCTCTATCATCCTGTCAACACAGCTCAGTTGATACTTGGAGTTTCCTGAGTTTGCCCACCTGCTTTGAGGCTTTCTGGCTTCCAACACAACCAAGGTTCAGCTACACAGACCTACAGCACACAGGGAAATGCCTCAAGAGAGCACTGCCAGGGATGGCAGCTCCACCTGGCACTGCTCCCTGCTGGCCTCTGGTCCCGGGCTCCCTGAAGGCTGTGGTGTGAAGTCAGGCTTCCCAACAGCCCCACATTGAGTCACCTCATCCTCTGTTACCAACCCCAAAATTCTGTCTTTTTACTGTGCTGTGTCTCTGCACATGGATGCTTTTTGTACCTGCACTGGGCTGAAGCGCCTGCCTCAGACGTGCCTTACTCGGACAGTGACAGTTTCACATGGGGTTAGGAGAGTGCAGTATGTTCATGATTTTATTTAAATCCAACCTAAATCCTTCTGAGACCTGACAGCCAGAATCAAAAACTGCCTTTGGGAATCTTCCTTTGCAAAACCAGAATTTAACAAAGAGGACACGTTTTACTTTAAAGGGAACATGTTCTAACCTTAAAGATGAGTCCCCTTCTTGCCTTGAGTATTTCAAAGAGAAAAAAAACAAAAACAACAAAAAAAAAATCCCAGAAAATGTTCAGGTAATGTGAAGACACATGCAGCTTTCATAATTTATTCTGTTGGAGTTTACTTACCTCTGTGTCTCTGAATCTGTCCTCATAGTCCAATCTATCCTTCTCTACAGATGTAAGCTTCAATTTCAGAGTAGAAATCTCTGCCATAAGATCCAGCTTCTGAGTTTCAAGGGTTGTTCTGCTTAAAAGCTCCTGATTCAAGATAAAGAGGAAGAGAACAAAATCATTTACCCAAGGGGAAGAAATCAGTAATTTATTTTGACAGCTAAAGGTCTCCTTCATGGGGAATAGCATCACCCTCATCCTTGCACTGTCTGAAGCCCTGAGACACAGCTATTATCCACCTGACAGATTCCAGGCACCTAGGATGTCATCTGGGATCACGGGGGCACTATTATGGGCTGGCTGCCAGGACGAGAAAAAAGCCTGCCTGTCATCACAGTTGCTCTGGGCAGCAAAGAGCTGTGAGGGGGAATCCACCCATCCTGCCAGAGGCTTTAATCTAAGGCTCTTTGAAGTTCAGTGGGGAAGGACTCGAAAGAGAGCAGAACTGGATTCCTGCAGTATAAAGCAGCACTGACATTACTAAGTACAAAGACTTTAAAGCCAATATGGTAGAAAATTATCCCTTAGTTAAGAGACATCAAGGGCTGCAACACCTTGAAGGGCACTGCTCTCACCACAGTTTGTTAAGAGAGAAGGAAGACAAGACAGAGAGCTGTGAAATACCTGCTGCAGCATCTCCTCTGTGGCATTCAGCTTCTCCCTGTGCTCCTCCAGGCAGAACTCCAGATCCCGGATCTTCTCTCCTTGGGCCTCCACCTGGTCTGTAAGCACACTTACCTGGACAGTAAGGAAAAAGGGATGCACGTTTAGCACCTTGCACCTGTGCCATATGTGTCAGCTGAAGAACTGTATGTGAGCAACAGTGCTGCCTGGGCCAAAGATTGACTGGGACTGTGCAGGGAGGAGGAGGAGAAGCAGAGCTCTGCAGTGGACACAACACTTGGCAGAGGAAATGGGAGAGGAGGGAAAGCTCTCCCCTCACACTTACTAGAATTTCAGCTGAAGTTCTGGCAGACACATTGCAATTCTACAGCTCCCCTCCTGACTGGAAGTTTTCACAAGGGGTGGCTGCTGCATTTTACTACCAATAATTATGCCTTTGCTGTGACAATACATTAACTCAACCCATTAGCTCTTACCTTAAGCACCACATAAACCATGCTGCTTATAATTTATTCTCCTTCCCAAGGGATTGCACACAGTGTACCATAACAAGCACTTTCTCCTTTTCAGAACAATAAAACCAAAGGAGGTTAAAACACACAGCCAGAGGCTGGGCAAGACCGAGACAACACCTTTGAGACTGCAGACAAATTCCCATTTTGCCTTTTCTGAATGCATTTTTTTTGTTTTCAACAG
This sequence comes from Vireo altiloquus, assembly GCA_013396875.1. Taxonomy (NCBI): domain Eukaryota; kingdom Metazoa; phylum Chordata; class Aves; order Passeriformes; family Vireonidae; genus Vireo; species Vireo altiloquus. The sequence goes on along the minus strand of VZRF01010208.1, from coordinate 86,990 downwards.
GCTCTTCCTGCAGTACTGCTGGGAAGGAGGGTGAGCTGCCTAAAGCAGAGCTCAGTGCTGCCACAGCCTCTAGGCTGGGTCCACATCAGGGAATGCCACCTGTGCAGTCCAAGGGGTGCCAGGTATTCCCAGCTCCAACAGCAAGAGGAAGCCAGCAGCCAGAACAGCCAGGGCTGACCCCGTTCAGCCCAGCAGCAGGTAAGCAGGACCGAGGAGCTGCTTGTCTCCTTCTGCCTATTGGCCAGTCCTGCAGCTTTTGTCACCTTTCCTAAGGACAGGACAACTGTCTCCTGATGCAGACATCATGTGAATGGTCCTGGGAAATGGTGATCTTAAGGATACACATGGATGTGAGTAGGTGGCTGCTCGGCAGACCTGCTCCGCTAACAAAATTCAAAGAGAACAGATACACAGACAGAAAAGCCTTGAGATTTTTCCTGCATTCTAAATTGACACCTCTCCCTAATCTGGGTTAATTCTCAGGTACCAGCAAGTCTTCTGAACATTGTCCAAGACATCACAACTGCAAATAAATTCTCAGAGGTTCTATCACATACTATCAGAAAGTCTTGTGAAATGAAGAGGAGAAAAAAATAATTTGGGTGACAGCTCACTTGCAGAACAAGAGATTCCTTATCATTTTCCAGACGAGCCAGCCTTTCTTGATAAACATCTCCATTCCCAGATATGTGTCCATTAGTCTGGAAAAGACAAACAAATATTGCATAGTCAGCTACTGTACCACAGTGTCATCCAGTGTTATCAACACACTTAATGAGCATTTTCAGTCTGCACAGTTCAAGAACAGGTTCAAACTATTCTCTAGCCCCTTAAGGGTTACAAATCAAATAAACTGTCAACAAAGGACACACAACCACCATTTGGGAGAGAATTGTTCAGGGGCTAAAAGATGAGAAAGGAAGAACCTTCTGGTGACCCAGTTCTGCAAAATTCACTTACTGTGCATTCAGCATTTTGCTAATGAAACTTCGACTCATTGCTATACAACACTAAGCCATACTTGCAAAGAGACAAATACCCTGAGACATTCAGCAAGTGAAAAAAGCCAAACATACAATCTACAAAATGTGTATTATGCTTCTTGCAAGTCATACACACAGTCAGAGACATCCTTTTACATCAGGCACATTTTACTGGGTATGGGTGAATGTCTGCACTCTAAACACATCTCTTTGTAAAGCTGCCTGAGGCTAAAGAGAAACAAGAACACATGTTAATGCTATCAGAGAGTTCAGAGGAATCAGCAACTTTCTTCATAATAACTTCAATGCTCTTGAGCAGCGAGAAGGATTTTATTCTATCCATATTCAAAGCTGTCTCAAAGCACTTCGTGATCCACGCCACAATCAGATCTCAGCTCAGAAAACAAAGTCTTGTTCCCATCACGGCATTAATCGCTTAGAGGAGTCTGAGAAGCTGCTCTGAAATCCACAGTGCTCAGCAGAGACACCCAACAACGTTGAGGGGCCCTGATTTCCTCCTGAATATGTGATGAAAAGAAACTGGGTGGCTGATCCTCGTGCCCCCATGAGCCTGCAGCACAACCCTGCCTTGAGAGGCCATCACCACACAGGAGCTCCAACCCTCCAGCTCCTGCTTTCAATCTCCCCTGATTACAGAGGAACTTCAGGGAACCTCCTGGCTAGAACTCTTTTTTAAGTTACATGGCTGACCTTGGGTGGTGGGAGAAACTGCCTCATTTGACTTGAAAGAATAAAACTCCCCCCCAGCATCACCTAAAAGTAAACAGGAGGAGGTAAAAGTGTTTGACCTCACCTCAGTGCTCTCAAGAAATCAGGGTGTGTCCTGGCAAATCTTAAATCACTGAGCAGTACCAAAAGTGTCTCCCAAGCATTAAATTTCACTTGGTGACCATGGTATATCCCCCGAAATCTGCTCCAGCAGACTAAGAAAGGAAGCTCTCTAGTAATTTGTACCAGTACCTCATCACAATGATCTGAATTCTGACCCTGTATCTGAATTATTCAGCAGCACAACACTAAGCCACCTGACCACCCAGACACTAAGCCCCAGGGCAAAATTCCTCTAAACTTCTGAGTTTGCCATATTTCCCCCCCAACCTCTATCAGAATTCAGCTCATGCTATTCAAGATCAGTGAGATCTTCTGTTTTGTGACACTTTAACGTAGGTGAAAGAATTCAAAATGAAATAAATCTTTTAGCTGTTCAACTAGTAGATTATGCCTCAGAGTTTGTGACCTGAGTTGTATGTCAAAACAGAACTGTTTCGTCTACTTTTGCTGCTCTGCAGCTCCCTTGTCCTTACATCTCAAGCACTTACTCAACCTCCACAAGAACAGCATCCATATTTTGTAATATATAACACATTCATCAATCCAGTGCAAATGTGTCTGATGTAGGAAAGTGGTATCCATCCCTCCCTACAGGCACCAGAGCTGCAAAGACACCCCTCCATGCTGCTGGGGCTGCCATGGAATTCCTTGCCAAAGCACAGACTCAACTCCCTGCCTCCCAGCCACCACATCAACACCCAAACCACCGACCCTCCTGACAGCTCCAGCCAGTGTAACCAGACACAAATTAACTAAAACCAAAGACTGCAGGGAGAAAATGTAGGGAAGGAAGTCTTGGTTTCAAAGCACGATGCTGTGAAAACCAGCGAGGTGTGAAAGCAGAACGTTAGTCACTGTGCACAGCATCTTGCCAAGACACCTTTGTTGTTACACTGTTCACATTTCTCAGGAAAAATCCGCCTGGCTCAGCACGTCAGCCTTGGCATTAAAACAGGAGTGTTTGGAGAGGGAGAGTTCAGGCTGCAGCTGCACACTGCCATCACAAAGAGGCAATGGGAACCCCAGACAGGACGAAGGCAAAGGCCATTCTCCCATAGAACAAAAATTAGTGCTAATAGAATAACAGATTGGTTAAGGTTGGAAAATACCTCTAAAATCATCAAGCCCAACCATCAACTCAGCACCACCACCATGTTCACCACTAAACCATGTCCTCAAGTGCCATATCCACACACTTTCTAAATCCCTTCAGGGAGAGTGACTCCACCATGTCCCTGGACAGCCTGTTTCCCTTCAGGAAAGAAATTTTCCTATTCCTAATCTGACCTAATCCCTGGCACAATTTGAGGCCATTTCCTCTCATCCTGTCAAACACTTAGGGCAGTCCATCTATTCTTTGTGAGAAGCCTTGCAGAAATGTCTTAGTTTGCACACTGTGTACTGCGTGCAAAGATCTCTTTCCTGACTATTGCCAGAAATATTTTCTGAAATCTGCATAAAACCAGACCTCCTCCACACCAAACCCAGAAAATTCTATATACAACATAAGAATTGTTTACTTTTTTGCCTGATGTGCTGTAACTTCTGTATAATACCTGGGGACTGACTCTTAATTTGAGGCATGAAAAGGCAGGAAAGCCCCTGACTTTGGTTTCAGTGGAGAAAATGATGATAATTGGATGATAGAGAAAGACCACAGCAGCTATTTCCAAGAGCAGCAGCCTAAGCACTGCTTGCAGTGGTGCAGAGTTGCAGGACCTGCAGGCACTGGACACACAACACCTTCCCACATCTTTGCCCTGGACTGTCTTCAAAGGTAGAAAGTTAATTCCAGGCATGATACTCTTCCCAGAGAAATGAGGAAGGAAGAGGGAAGATGAAACATGAAAAGAAGAACAGAACGATGATAGTAGGGGACAGGACTGAAGAGAAATGGAGAGGGAATATGCCCAAACACTGAATTTAGGACAGTAGTGCATCAGGAGATGGGGTGAAGAGAGCCCCAACGGGAAGGAATGGATTGCAGGGAGGTCTGACAAATGCCAGGAGACCTGGTGTGTGCAAAACCTGGATGAGCAAAACTCAGTGTGTTCCTCAGGAGCATTTCTCCACCTGGGAATCTGCATCCTCCCCTGGGAGTGAGCCTGGCAACTACTCACTCTTGCAAAGCAACAGCTCTGCTTTGGGGGGAAAGAAAGAAATGGTAAGAAGCAAAAAGGAAAAGCAAATATTTGATTGAACAACAACTGCAAGCATATTAAGGGCACTTGGTAGTTCTGATTCAAATTTGTATCATTCAAGTCAATACAGGATTAACATACTTTACTAGCTCTGTAAGAAAGGCTTTCCATTTTTCAATGAAGGCTCTTTTCATCAGCAACTTAAAACCTATGTTCAACTAGGCAGTTGGATTTTGCATATGTTTTCAATTTTAGTGATTAATTGCAAAACAGTATATGGGAAGAGAGTGCAGATTTACCAATACCGATTTTAATCCTAAAAACAAAAGAACAACTGTCACAATGCCACAGGCTTTGCAGAAGTTTGAGGTCAAGCATTTACTTAAACTGCCTTGTAAGATCAGACCCAGTGCACTTGTAAACCCTGCAAGATCAATCCACAGCTAATCTGTTAAACACATGTACAAAGCTTTGTCTGCAATCATCTAAGTGTAAAAATCCACGCTGCTCTGGAGGGAATTATTCCCATAGTAAGTAGATGCATCACCAAACTTTCACAGCTTCCTTGCTTTCAGTCTTTAATCCCTTTTCCCTGGAATTGAGTTAGCATTTCAAACCACAGGAAAGTTTCTAATAGCTGCTGGTTTAAACCTCCTAATAATAAAAAAAAAAAATTAAAAAATCCATTTCCTCTCAGTTGCTGAATTCTCCTTTCAAAAATAAACTTCAGTTTTAGCCAACCACAGCTGATACCCTCATTTTCCTTCATTTTCTCTTCTGCTTTGGAGATGAAATAAATCACACTGCTCCTGCTGTATGTGCAGTTTGGTTTGTATAGATGGAGCTGCCACTCCACAGCATCATTTCCCTGTACAGCAGACTGCACTGTTTTGACCACCACAGTCAAGTCAACAGTTGGGCAAGTGAGCCTTTCCCAACACCTCTTTCCTGACCATCTGGAGTTAAATAGAGCTCATCAACATGCTTACGTGGTTCAGATCATTACAATACACATTACCTATGCTCAGTTAAACAAAGCTGCTGCTGTTCTGCTTGTTGCCTCAGCTTTAGAGTCCCTTGCAAGAGGGTTCCTCCAGCCTCAGCATCACTTGGTGTGCCTTGGGCAGAGCCTCTGGGTTTCCCAAGCCAAGTATCCACCACCTGTGATACAGACCCGTGACAGTTTTACCCTCTGTCAGCATCGATCCCATCCCAAATCCATACTGGTCATACTGTCTGAGCTGGTGTGTAACCAGTTTGTGTGGGAGCCCACCTCTGCCTTCCCATACCAGCCTCTCCTGCACTTCCCGCTTCCCTGCTCGGAATATTCGCAGCCTGCTCCACACACTCCAGCAGCAGACCTGCTGCTAAGCTTTTCCTGAAGTTTACAGGTTACTTCCTCCTCACAAAATGAGAAGGGAAAAAAAAACCCCAAACAACCACAAACCCAGTCAAAGCCCCCACATTATATTTTAAAGGCTTCACTACAATAAAAGTGAATTCTGAAAGAAAAGCAGCTGACTACAGCCCTTCACTCTGAGGCATTTACCTGAAGCATTTTGTAAGCATAAACAACACACTGCTGAACAGGGAAGATGCAACCTTTCCACAATATTCCGTTTCCTCAAGAGCAGCCCAGCTGGTGCCTAGTACAAGAGAAGATGAGAGGCTCATTCCCAGCGTTGCCCAGCTATGGCTTGTCACTGGGAGAAACGCAGGAGCCAGCACAAGCAGAGATCTCCTTACCTTATTTAGCCAGACGCAGTGCCCATGAATGTCCCAGCTATACTCCATGCTGGTCATGACTATTTTCATGCATTCAAGGATGCCAGAAGCCGAGGCTGAGGGCTCCGGGCTCCTCTGAGCCGAGGTTAAGTGACAGCAGGTCCCCTCACCCAGCCGAGGATGGAGGCGAGCGGAGTGGGAGACGTGGGAAGCGGAGCCCGTGGAGCAGCAGCGCTCCTCAGGCGGAGCGAGCAGCTCTGGGGAATTAACACATCAAAGCCCGGCAAGAAACTCCTCCAACCCGGCACACACAGGAGGAGGATGCAGGCAGGGAGGTGCAGAGCGGCATAAATCTGACTGGGAGCAAGGACAGCCCCAGGCAGGTGGCACCCGGGCATCTCCACCCTCGCTCTGTCACCAGCGCAGCCCCCTCCTCCGGACCCTCCCGGAAAGCATCCGACCCAACAACACAGGAGAAAAAAGCAACTCCCACTCCTTCACCTGACCACAAAGTAAACAGGAGGGGCTTTCCTATTAATTGTAAAAGCTGCAGGAACACATGTAATTAATTCACTTATAGACACCAAGAGGAAATGGAAGAAAAAGTTGACTCAGCTGTGCCAGGTCTCACAAGTGGCTTGTCCAAAGTTTATGTCATACTTCAGAATGATGTAACGAGCAACAATAACAACCAACCTCTGTCCTCGGGTTCAAGTTTTAATTGACCCACTACCAGCAGCAGCATGACAAATTCTTACTATTTCTGACCACAGAGCCCAGCTCTGAGAGTCCTGTGATTATCTCAAAAACCAGTTTTATTATTAAAAAGAAACATCTACAACGACCATTGATAGAGAAAAATCTCAAAACCACGAATGCTGAATAAACCAGGAGATATCAGGAGAACAAAGGACAAGCAGAAGCTGTGCTTTTAAAGCCAAACTGATTCATTTTGGATTGGGAATGGTGACTTTTGATGGGTTGTTCTTACAGCCAAAGAACCCATCCCCGATGCATGAAGATGCCACACCAAGGTGTACCATAAATGAGCCCATATTATCTTCCAGTGTTAAAACCACACCAGTCTGGATGATCACCTTTAGCAAGAAGCAGGGTCCTGTGTTTCCAGAACTCTGGGAGGTGGATCTCTCAGGGACAAAACAAATTGCCAGCAGGGAGTGGATGATGACAGGCTGACACAGTATCACAGGACTCCTTTCATACTGCAACTCGAGGAGAGATCCCAAACTGCTTGGTGGTAACACCCTGGTGCCACACATTAGCATAGGACTTTTTGATACCTAAACTCAACACAAGCAGAAGCTGAATCAAATGACTGCACTATACACCCACACCACGATAACCCAACAACAAACTAGGGTTTGAAGATGAGAATTTTTTTTTTTTCCATGAATAACAGATGATTTCTGGCTAACCAAACTGCTTCCTCCACTTGGGAATCATGCTCTTGTCCAAATAGGTCAGCATATCTCAGTAAGATTACAAGCTATGTCTATCCAGCATGGAAAATTTCTCTCTGAAAGCTAATATCCCCTCATATTAACTCTCATTACTCCCAGCTATTCTCTGGAAGAACCAGCTTAAAAAAACAAAAAAAAGTCAAAATCTGAAGCCAGTCTGTGAGGCAGCAGCAACATACTGGATGGCACAAGCCACTGTGGATACCTCAGTTCAACCATCATCCTCAGATGAGCTGAAAATGCTCTGTGGTTGGACTTGATGATGATCTTAAAGGTCTTTTCCAACCTTAATGACTCTACAACTCTGTATGATTCAAGAAACCTTTGGAGGCGTTAAAGATTTGCTTGATCTCAAAGTCAATTTCAGAAATTCACTTATGGAGTGAAAATAATTATTTAAATACATACATTTAAATGCAGAAAGTCACTTCAAAACCTAAAGCCACAGCTGCACTTGTTGTGGGTTTTAAAGAAAAAAATATCATATTATCCTGGATCTTTCACTTCTGGGGCACATCCTTTAAAGAGGAGAAGGTACACACCAGGACCCACATACACAAGTTCAGATCAGGAGCATGGGGAAGATGGCTCTGAGGTGTGGGAAGGCACTGTCCACCCACTCCTACCCTTCACTCTTCTTTTTAACAAGACACAGTTGGTTTCTTCTTTCCGGGAAAGTTGTTGCATAAGATATTTTGCATTTTTTTAAAAATACAACCCCAACCACTTTCAAGAAAAGTAATAACCAGAAGGAAAACTGTCGCTTGTTTGTTTCAACTGAAGAAAAACTGGAGCAATGCTCATGGCTGGAAGCAAGGTTTACGAGAATTACTCTTCAAAAGTTGGATCTATCAGCTTCCAGCTGGACACAACAGTGCTGCCTTGGTCTTGCAAAATGTGGAGTTTCATTTAAAATGGTTTTGCTACTGGTGCTGATGCTAGACATTACTCACACACTGTCTGTACTGAAGCCAGAAGCTCCATTTTCACAGAGTACAGCACATGCTTTATTAAGGAACACACTGAAATACACTAAACATTCTTGCTGATCAAGAGTATTCCAAAAAAACTCCAGAACTTTGGAAAAGTTCTGACCTGGCTATGGATTTGAGGCCTGGCTCCCAGTGAAAGCATGGAGTCCAAACATGTTTGAGCTCAGAAAGGTCTCAGTCCCTCTCCAGACTTGGAACAAATGGTCTCATTTGTAATTTCACCCATGACATTCACCTGCCCTCCATTTGCACATGGAGACGTGAGCAGCATTTCAGCAGCAGAGATCAGTTTTGAGCTGCAATGACATGTTACAGTTAAATTGCCTTCCTTGTGCAGCACAGAGCTGCATGTACAAGTTTTCCCAGCTCCCCACGGGGACCACATGATGGATTCTCTTGGAAGAGCCGTGCCAGATGTCCGGGCACTGGACATGTGCTCTGGTGTCACGTGGCCATCTAGCACCCACCCATTAAAAAAACAAAAACAAAAAGCAGCACGAGGTGTTCTAACCCACTGGTCCTTTTTGAATGCTTGCACAGACACACTGAGAGGAGCAGAAAGGAAGAGGATCAAGGACATGTGGCAGCCCATTCTGGCATGACAGGACTGAATGCTCTGCCCTATTTTACAGAAACTTTGGGAGATTGCTGTCAACCCCTTTTCCCAATGTGGGCACCAGTGGTTTGGCTGCAGGAGCCAGGGGAGGATTTTTCTCCAGTGACACACTGTCTGGCAGCAGTAAACACTATTTTTGTTTTCCTCTGAGACACAAGAGGCTTGCTTACAGCCCCACATGGGATGTCACACACCAGATCCAGCACCCCGCGGGATGCAACTCCATGCACAGAGGCTTAAGCCAGTTTCAAACAAAGAAGGTGTTGGCCCTATCTCTGCAAGGAGGGGCACAGTTGCAAAAAACCTTCCTGCAAATCATCCAGGCATGAAACCTCCCTGCTCAGACAGAGACTGGTGACACTGGTGACACCTGCAAATCCTATGGCTGTAGGACACTATAAGTGGAATGTTAAGTCTTTCCTACAAGGGGTTTTAAGGATGACAGAGAATTTGAGGCAGAATAAGGAGTAATTGAGGCATAGATGGAATAGCTGTTTTCTGCAATCTTTGGTACTCACAACTCCTGCTCATCTTTTCCCGTGGTTGGGAGGCACTAAACTGAATAGCACAACAGAGCCCATGGATACAATAAAAACCCACTGCTGTCTCACTGCCATTAGGTGATCCACATCGTGCAGGTCTGAAGGATCCCATTCCAGACCCCACCAGCCAGGCACCCCTAAATTACACATTTGCCATCACAAGGGGCAATGACTGGTCTCTACCTCATGAATCTCAGCAGGCACTGCAGCTTCAGCCATGCTGCTGGGCCCCTTTACTCCAGAATAACCTGCAGGGGATCAGCACCACTAAACATGGACTACAGATGACTGTGAACACCATGGAAGAGTGCAGTTTCCAAGACTGTTTATTTGGCATATTTTTTTGTTTATAAAGGCCATAGTTGCATGAAACCTGTTATGTCCACAGAGAGCAGGGAGTAGTTACAGCAATGTTCACAGCTGTATGTTACACAGGCAGAGAATGCTGATGTTAGCAGGAACTCTGCCTGTTTTAAAGATCTGACTTCAATGTCACTCCTGTCTCTTCCTCCTGATCTCAGCGCTGGCTGCCACACTTTGACAGTGGGGGCGAGATCTAAATCCCACTGGAGGCAGTGGGAGAGTTCCCACGTGCTTCATTAAATTTCAGGCATTTCCAAATGAGTAGTTCAAAGCAAAGATTAAAAAAAAGGAAAAAAGAAGGCTCTCCCTTCAGATCTTTTTGCAAGGGCTACAGTAGCAAGTCTGAGATGCCCATCTGTCCCTGCATTGCTGTGCTCAGCCCCCATGACAGCAGATGGCACAAAGGGTTGCCCAGCGCCAGCCGCAGCAAACACAGCCCTGCACCCGGCAGCCCTCTGGGCTGCGACTGAGCACTGAGATAAATCCATTTGTCGAGATAAGAACACTTTCTGCAAGATCAGCCAGGGCTCCAGGGAGATTGAGTCCTTCCCAGGGGATGCAGTGCCCATCCTGGGAAGGGAGCAGGCGATGGTGGCCATCTGTCCCAACGGCAGCAGCCCATGGGGTATGTGGAACACAGAGCCACCACAGTTCTGCAGCAGCCCCAGCCTTCACCAGGGCTGGCACCCCAATTTCAGCAGCACGGTGTCACCTTGGCCAACACCCAGTGTGTGAGACAGCAGGACCTGGCCACAGCTGCAGGATGGATTGGACAGAATATGCAGAAGTGCCCACCTACCGCTGTTGCTGTGACAGATGCCTTGAGGCTGGCTTAAATCCCAAAGCGTGGCCTCTGGGACCAAGTCTTGACTTCCACTGCTGGAGCTTCCCCAAAACCTGCACACACCCAGACGTCCACCACACAAACCCTGCCACACATCATGAGCACAAGGACTCTTCCTTGGCCCTGCTTGGAAGTCACCAGTCACAGGGCACCTGGAGGCAAAACCAGCAGCTCCTTCAAAAATGATGCTGTTTTAACTCACCTTTTGGTGAGTACATTTTATTTCCCAGGGCAGTCTTTGGGTAACCTACACTCATGTAGCTGATTTTTTGGGAAAACCAAGTCTTGGGGAAAGAACTGATTTGTCACTTACATTTCTGTGTATTTTTAAAGTAAGGTGACAAAAACTGGCCAATTCACAAACACAGAAAATAAGTTTGGTTTGGTATCCAGATTAAAGGGATGTAGAGCTTACACCACTCACTTAAGTTATAAATCAGGTAAGGAAGCTCAGTAATAACACTGGTCCCCATAGAAAAAATGCTGCCAAAATGCTTTTTACTGAAAAGCATCCAAACCAACTTTTTTTCCCCCAACTAAGCACCTGATTCTTAAAAAAAGGTCTTTGCCTAGCCCTCTGAGATGAAACTGCAGTTACCAAGTATTGTTTGTTCCCTAGATTGAGGCAAGGGACATCAAAGACAGCAAAGGCCAACTCACTGCACGAGGCATTTGAGCAACAGCTTTTCCAAGACTCCACAGCAGTATCTCCAGAACAAAATCTCTTCCCTGATACCCATCTTAAGCTTTATAAATAGCTGTGTAAAACGGAGCCAGTCTAGCCAACATCCAAAACTGGTGCAGGTAAAACAAGGTGAGACTGTACCATCTGACTTTGGAGCCATTCGATGAGAGCCTCCGCCGTGGAGTCTGGCACCTGGCAGCGCAGCCCCTCCCTCTCGTCCGCTTCCATCATCTCCAGCAAGCCCCGCAGGTCCTCCACGAGATGCAGTGCCCGCAGGCCCCCCATGAAGGGGGAGGTGGGGGACTGGCAGTCAAAGATGCCATTGGAGTATTCCAGCGCCTTGGAACCTGCAGGGAGCAAAACCGCACGGGGTGAGGCACGGGACGCGGGTCGGGCGCACCCCGAGGCTGGGAAAGGGCGGAGATTGTTCCTGGCAGGGTTATCCCAGCCAAACTCGGTGCTGGTGCTCGGGGAGGGAAGCTCCAGCAGGAAGGGCTGGTCTGCAGGGATTGGGAATGCCACAACCTGCCCATGGGGTTGAAGCGTGGGCTGGGCTCCTGCTCCCCGGGATGAATTCCCAAGGCAGAAGGTGCTGCCGGGGATGGAACATCCACTGCCAATGCCCTGAGTCACCCTGCAGGCACTGAATGATCCAAGTCACATTCCAGTGATGGGGTCCAGACAAAACCATGCCCTGAGTTTTCCATGCAGGAATATGTTATGCTGCTCCAAGGCATCAGAAATTTTTTAAAATAATAAAGAAAAAGATGAAGATAAATTAAAAGACCGAATCTCTTCTGCATGGGAATAAATTTGAAACCCAGCAATTTGACACGGTAGCAATGACATTTGCATGTTAATAAAGAGAAAAAATCTCTCATTTGCATAAACTCACAGGATGCATATTTGACCTACATTAGAAGTTGCTATATATTAAGCAAGAAAGGAAACTATGAATTTAGGATTAAGGTTGATTTAAGTCAACCTAGCTAATTCCAACTGTAATTCCAGAACACTGATTTGTGACCTTAATTCTGTAATACCTCTGCACAATGACACGTGTTCATGACAGACCTTCATTTGTGCTGTCAACTTTTAGAAACCAAAAGGATATGCCATATATGCACTTCCATGAACTTTCATTCACCTCATCTGGCAAGCCACAAAAATCCAAGTATTCTGTTAAATTGCCACTGAAAACAATAAACAGAAAAATAACCTCAACAGCACAGGAGCTGATATCCCTTTGTTATATTCCTTTATAGATCTATTCACAGACATGAGTAAGTCTGTGGTGACTTAAATCTTCCAACACCACATTTTGTTTTTGTATTAAACCTCATCCTGCCATAACCATCTTGGGCTCTTGGAAACACAAATACATGATCGGATCCAAATACCAGTGTCTACTTATGGAAATTACTGAAGTCACAGCTTACATGTATTTTTAGAGATCATCATGATCAAACTGAATCCCCTTTACATGTGCTCCTGTTATGTGTCCTTAATATCTTTAAGCAGAGAAAAATCATTGTTGACAAAGCACACACTGTATGATTATTTTTTCCCTAAGGAAAATTGTTTAAGTGGAAGTACTGAAAACTTTAGAACTGTGTTGCTATACTTGTGAGGGTATTTTCGACTATTGACTTCCTGCTCTTTCCCTCCTATGTGTTGGGTATTTATGCTATTTTCTAACCCACTAGCCTCTGCTTAAAAGTAGAGGTTCCATTCTTTGTGATGCCTCCCCCTGGGCAAGTTACAATTTACAGGTACTTATAAAAAATCCAAATGTTCAAGACAGGTCAAAACCAAATGATTGGACCCAAAGCATTCCAATTTTGAAAAGAAAAGCAAAAAAGAAAATTCAATTCATGTTTTAACTCTTTCAAGTTGAGGGAAATTCAGAGTAGCCACTGCTGTCCTTGACTCTCCTGGTGCTCCACGCAGGAGCTGAACTGCATCACTCAGCCACTTNCCCATCCAGGGGGAAGGTTCCTCAGAACAGGGGGTTCACTTGAGCCTCTCATTCAGGAATCTTTGATAAATATGTTAATTTTGCAAAGCCTATAAGTGTGTGCATTTCGGTGTGAGAGTGTGCATGCATTTTCAGGGCATTCCACCTGTGACGAAGTGCTGAACCCAAGGATCCTGAAGTAAATACTGAGGTAAAAACCCCTTTCCCCCATAAACTGTGTTTTGGTTCTAATTTTAAGACCAGGGAAAGGCAACACCAGCAGCCCTTTGAGAGGGGGTAGGAGAAAATGCAATCCATGGAGCCTGTGAGAGTCTGTGCAATCCCTCCACTATAGTTATTTGTCAACTCTAAGCTATAATGGAAGGCACCAAAAGCTTAATAAAGAGAATTCCCTTCTCTTCCTGGAACTCTGTCCTCCCAGTAGGAGAAAGGAGGACCCAAAATGCAAAATAAACCCTGCCCCAGGTGTTTACCTGCTATAATGCCATCCATCTGCTCCAGGGCCGCAGCGAGCATGTCACTTGCGTCACTCATCATCTTCTCTCTTCTCAGGAACAATCACCAGCTACACCATAAGGAGCAGTAAAATGCCTATGGTGTGAGTTCATCCAGAGCCTCAAGTCAGCAATTTAATCTGCAAAAGAGAATTTAATTTCACTGCGTGTTCTCTGAATTCAGGCATCACTGTTGTCAGATCAGCAAGAAGACTGGGGCCATTTGCTGACCACAACAAAACCCAGAGGTGTTCACCACCAGGCATGGACTGGGATCGAGGAATCAAAGCACCAACCTGATGACCCAGTTTCTAGTGGCCCGTGGCCTGCTCTGCCCACAGGTCCATGCCAACAACAGGGCATCCCAGAGAACACCTCAGAAATCCCACATGGCACTTCCAGGAAGCTCACAGAGAAGACACAGGCCTGCTACTACTAAAAGGGAGCTGCAACTCAGCAATAAACCATGTGTGTGTCTGCTGTAATTTTCTCCCCAAGAAACAGAAAAAGAGAAGTCTGACCACTTGTCTGAGGTTTTTGGATGTCTGACAATCCAGAAGTTCCAGGCATGGAACTGTCTGCCTACAGGCAGGATCTCTCAGATGCCCAACACTCACTGGATGTAGTGTGCATGGACAGACTATCACTGCTCTGAGTTCAGCAGATTCACATCGTAACAATGCAATCTGACCTCACTCTCAAACTTCAACAAGCCAGAAGCGGTCCCCAAAGGAGTTCTTTCCAGCAGGCTGGAGAAGTAAGCCTGCCCAGCATGCTGCTTGTAGGTGAACTAGTAGACCAGAAATCCTGATGAGCTACAAGTTAATTTAAGCAGGTGCTCCCAGTATTGGCTGAAGTGGAGCTGCAGGAGGTCAGAGGCATTCCCAATCCCTTCAGCCCAACACAAGGGACACACAAACCACCAACACAGCCCAGATTGCCTTGGCTTTAATCTAATACACATGAGACTGCTTCTGCTATAAATACAGATAGGGAACAAAGCTAAACAAATACCAGGAAGGAAAACTCACTTTAACCTTTGCATGCCCTGCCATTTGGTTTTTGTATTAGGCTGCACCACTGCTGACATTTGCCCCAACACGAGCAATTAAGAAAGCAGTTCACAATATCTTTGGCATAAGTCCTGGGAAGGAGTCTACTAAAAAACAAACCTAAACAGAAATTCCCATTATAAACTGATTTTTCCCTCCTACGAGTCACCTTATTGGTCTGACCCAGCTGAGAAGTAGCCCTTATTGAGGCTGCCAGCCAGCTTTGCTGAAATGTTATCCTTCAAATGCCAACAAATATTTCATCTTCCACAACAACATTTTTATTACATGAAGTAGGTCCAAACCCTAAGCTAACCTCTGAAGGACAGCACAAAGACTGCTGAGCTTTTGGCAAATGCCTGGTTTTATTAGGTGGCTGTCAGAGGCAGAAAAACCAAGAGAACTTTAAACAGTCAAAATACCTGTAAGTGAAGATGCTGCAAATCTTAAAAAATGCAGTAGAATTGTAACTGAAGACTTTCAGCCTTCAAGGAGGAAGACCCCAGTTTTAAATACAATAAATTTAAATACAATAAATTCAGCTTCAATCAGTGTAAGACCTGCCAGAATATGCAGACGCTACAAGACAATTAGTTCACTGCCTCCACATCTGATAAAAAAGCAGAAAATGCAGCTTTTCAACACACATTCACTTGGACAACACTTAAGACAGCCTCTTTTTGTTTTTCTGCTTAAGATTTCCTGGCTCTGATATCAGGTCCTGCTCATATATGGGGGTTTGTGAAGGCTGAGTGTGAACAATCTGCTGTGGATTTCCCTCAAAGGGCAAAGAACACAAGGGAAAGCCGGGGGCTTCTGCAGCCTCAGGCAAAACACTCATTCCTCACAGCTCTAAGTGGAAAAAGACCAACAGCACAAAGCAACCACAAACCCACAGCAGCCAATCAATGTTTGGTAATCAGAAGTGCACATGAGCTTTTCAAAGTGCATAAACACCTCATGGAGTGAATAAAGAAGACAGATCCAGGCTCTTCTCAGTGGTGCCCAGTGACACAGCAAGAGGCAATTGGCACACGTCAAAACACAGAGAAGGTCACTTTAGAGTTAAAAAGGGGGGAGAAAAAAAAAACGTAAATAAAAAGAAATAATTTTTAAAAGCTTTTTTACTACAAGGGCGGCAAGCAACGGAAAGAGTTGCCCTTTTGGGGTCTCCAACCTTGGAGCTACTCACAGCCCAACTGCACCCTACATGGCATAGCCTGTCCTGGGCATGCCTGCTTTGGGCACGGGCTGGGCTGGAGACCTCCAGCGGTGCCTTCCCATCTCAGCATCAGCAAGCTCAGTGCAGCTCAAGATCAAGCATTAAACAGAGTATTGGAGGCTGCTAGGAAAAGCCTATGTAGGCTAAAAACACACAAAGGAGAACAGTGCTCCCTAACCACACTTATTCTCAGTATACCCCTTGATTCTCACCTTCTGGCTAGGAAATGCATGAACAACTGGGGACAAGGAACTGCTAATTTGTACTTGCACAATACAGCCATGGCTCATAGGCACAGAAAAATCACCATCCTTGTGCTTCATCCAGGTACAACCACCCCTCATGTTTGCAAAAAGCACTCCTTGCTTTCCCTAAACAAGGGGTTTGTCTGTGGTTGTCAGAAATCCCTGAGACAGCTCTACTGATGGGAGCAGACAGTGGTACCAATAGCATCCAAGAGACTTCCAGGTTAGCGGGCTCTGCCTCCAAGGAAAGGCAAGTAGGTTTGCACAGAGCTTCCTCCTCTGCTACTCCCAAAGGAGCTGTGCTGCTGAGAGCAGCAGGGAGAAATTTTAAGATAAAACTTACTGAAGCAACACCCTGCAAACACAGAGACCTCCAAAAACCCTTCCACCACTCATGGAGCATCTGTTAGTAGCCTGACCAAGCCCACAGCTGAGAAACTCAGAAGAGGTGAAATCAAAAACAACAAAAAGCCCCCGAGCCGAACAGCTGGGGATGACGCAACTCAATCCCATTTTCCTGGTTATTTGGTCCTAAAAGTGGTCATTGAAAACTATCCTGGAACAGCACATCCTGCTCTGGCCACCTTCCCAGCACAGTGCAGCACATCCAACAGCCAGGAACTAAAATTGCTGTGACAGAAATATAATATTGGAAGTATCTTTCCCTAGCAAAGGCGTAGAATTGTTTTCAGTCTTTGCACAACCATCACCAGCATGCAGGGAAGGGGAGAGGGCAGAGGGCAAGGGGGACATCATACACCAGGGGAGCAAAGGACCAAACTGCATGGAACCAGAAAAGAAGAGGAAGAGGATGGAAAGGGAGGTGCAGAGGGAGCCAGAAAAACACAAATCAGGAATCAACAGTCCTCTCTGTAGTACAGGAAAGGGGACAACAATAAAACACCAACAGATTAAGCCTTGTGCCTCCTGAAGGGCACCTTCTGACTTCACCAACTTGGAGAGAAGCCTCAGCTGGCCACTGATGCAGTAGAGCTTTTCCAATACATACATTCCACTCTTTCCTCCTTATGGCTTTGGTCTAATACAAATAAAGCCTAAAAGAAAACTTGAGCTTTTGGGTTTTGTTTCTTGGCAGTGATTAAGGAAAACCACCCAGGTAACACAAACAGAAATCCATCTTGGAGGAGTGTAGTGGAGCACCTTAGGAAAAGAATGCATAGCTAATGATGACAAGCAGTTTAAATTCCCTTCATCCACAAAAGCAGGAAGGGGAAAAAATCATCATTTTAACACAGACAGATCTACGGCATGGCAGATGAATGAGATATCAAGGTGCACACAGGAGACAGAGAGGCAGATGCATGAAATCCACCCCTGGCATAACGTCACTGACAACACACCTGAGAGGAAAATACTGACAGTGCCCTGCCTGACAGACTATTTAAAATAAGTTTTCTCTTGCTTTCCAGGAAAATGAGAACACTTACCTTCCTGTGTGTACAAGCAGTGCCAGGTGGGGAATGGGGGCCTGTTATTACAGAGGCAGATCCCCCTTTTAGAGCTCCCAGCTGAATACCTTGCTCATGCCGACAAGAACAAGCATCGCTTTGTCAAGCCTGTATTTACAGCCCACCATTAAAAAAACCAAAAATAAAATACAAATGCAGCTCTCTCCACTATCATTTATGATTAATCTTATCACCAGCTGGCATTTCTACCACATCCCTGGCTGTAACAGAGAAGACATAATTTGGTCTTACTTGTTTAATGTCCCTTCCTCTGGTTCGAACGCACCAGCCGGTTGCTAGGGCTGTACTGTTCACTTTTCAGTAGGTGGAGATTTTTTATTTTTATTTTTGAATGACATACAAACCCTCTGGCTACAGCGCTGGTGAAGACGTATTCCGAATGGCTTACAGAGAAAACAAAACGCTGCCCTGCAAATAAACACAAGGAAAGCTGGAAAAAAAAAACCCAACAAGGGGCTCTGTGAATGGAACTGCAGTCTGTTGGATGCAAACAGGAAAGCTGCCTGGATATGGATTTCAAAATCTTATATTTAATTAAGATGGCAGACTTCAAAAAAGAAGAGGGGGAAAAAAAAGTGCTTAAGCATTTTACATATGTAGGAAATGATAGTTTTCCCACCCAGAGGCTGCCTCTTTCCTAGATCAAACAGCACAGACAGACGCATCGAGGGGCAACATCTTCGAGCTCATTTTTTTGCTGTTTTGGGGGTGGTCTAATTCTGGATCTCCACCTGCAAAACACACCACGCTTTAAAACCCAGAGGTTTGCAGAGTTAAAGGGAATCAGCTGCCTGCTGGCAGGTCTGAAGGCCCAGAGGACACACCGTGCCCTGGATGTCACTGCTCTGAGGAAGGGAGGGCTGGCCTTTTGTCCCACTCGCCTTCCTCTTTGTGCACATGGGCTGCAAATGCTCAGCGCTGGGAAATAAAGCATCAGCTACAGATTATTTTTATGACATGATGCAATAAGATGGATGACTTAGGTTTCCCAGCTCTCCCATTCACATATAACACTCCTTAAGCCAGGAAATTTTGATACACAGAAATTAAAAGCCTTGATTAAGGCTTGTTTCTGAAAGCTGTTGAGAGTGAAAAAGGACCCCCAAGAGCTGGCTGTCACCCCAGAGCAGCCTAGCATGAAAATGAAAAAGTTAAGAAGTTGCAGTCATCTTTTCCAGGGAGGGTGGAGGGAAAGAACCTGTTCCACAGCATAAATAAGACCCTAAATGCTGCCAAAACCCATGTCCTGCATTCTCAGTCCTGCATGGACCAGATTACTGCACAAGAGGTCTAAAGCAACTTCTGAATTCATCTCTCTTGCCTCACTACACTAAACCAACATATTCTTAGCAATTAATTTTGACAAAATAAAGCTCTATTTCATGAAGACAAATGCCATTTCAGACACATCTATTTCTGCTTTTTCTGGCAGGCCAGAAGAGAAACACAAACACACAGAGACTTATTTACAAAATACATTTCAATCACAATTACAAACAGTTTCAAATGAATGCAATCCAAATCTCTGGCACATGGGATGTTTTGAAGATGCTCAGCTACAGTGCCACCAGTCAGTAGCAGTTTAACACTTACTAATGAATATATTCGGGTAATTTACACTTGGAGTCATTAACATTCCTTCTAATGTAAATGATGACTCCATTTCATTCCTTCCAGGCCTGGAAGAAGAAACTAAAAAAGAAAATGGATCCTAGTTGAATGTATTGCTCTGATGTTTTGCAAGAAAAGAACAAATTAAATTTAAAAAGTCAAATTAGGAAATGCCAGAAAGACCTTAATGGGAATAATATAGAGAAATATCTTAGTTTGAGGCAGGGATGGGAATCTAGTAAGGTTCCAGATAAGCTTTTGACCAAGTAATTCAGACAATGCTCCCCTTTCCTGAGGTCACCATGTGGAGCCAGGTGTATCCATAACATTATTATGGATAAAAACAACCCAAATGTTGGCAAAGGCTTACTTTAAACTGATAATGTCTATTTATTTTTATACCTATAAATAAAACTATTTTTGAATTTGCTGAGCTCTAGTCAATGACATCAAAGCAATACTGCTCTCCTATTACGCTGGACTACAAAAAAAGCAACAAATGTCCCTTTGTTCCCTAAGTCTAGATCCTTTCTTTGTTCCCTGAATTTCATTATTTCTTTATTATACAACAAACACTATTTATTTCTTTAAACTGATAAAAATGAATAGAAACACACTGAGGATAAAAGCCCATCCCATAGTACGTAAGAAACGTCTCGAGATAAAAGGTTTCAAGCCGTAGAAATTACTTTAAAGTACTTTAAGAGCACAAAACACAGAAGTCTTTCCAAAATATAAATGTTTATATCCGGGAAAAACTTACCTCAATTCACACAACTTTTACTACCAACCAGCTGAGCCACATTCTGCACTTTGCCTTAAAATGTGTTAAACACTCTGGTCATAAATCAAAAGCTAAGGCTCGACAAGATAAGCATCCTTGAGATCCTTTGACAGAGATGCATACACAGCAAACAGCTTATGTAAACACCCAAAGTCTCTGAGTCAAGGTTTATGGCTGAGATTCATATCCAGTTACAAAACAAACCCTTTCTTTGGGTCTCCATCACTGAAATCACTCTGGCTGCTTATCTCTGCTACCCTGCTCTCCAGCAGCTCTTCTGTTGTTGTTGCAATTGAAAGGAGATTTAAAAACCCATGTTTTACACTGACAGCTGATGCTGTTTTGTGGGCTCTCTGAGTGCTGGGTGACAGGGAGGCAGCTCCTGACCTGCACAGCAGCTGTGTGATGCTAATACCTGTCTGCACACTCTCTTCCGACTCACTTTCACTCTTTTCTCACAAGCAATCCAAGGTCAAATGAAGTCTTGTAAAAACAAAACAAAACAAAACACCCCACAAACCCCTTCAGGCTGTTCCTGTTTTACTGGTTAACTGTTTAGTAGTCTTCAACTTCTCACCTCAGAGAGCCTGAGAACCAGTACATTGTTTTCTCACTTGTTTTGCTTTCATCCACTGATTAGAAAAACAAATGAGATATTCATCCCCGACTCTAAGACTGCTAATGCAAGCAAGGAAATGCCTTACATTCCCCAGCAACATGTTACTGACACGCTGTGGCCACACAGGCGACAAAACAAAAGGGGCACTGTTGGATGACAGGCCAAAAGGTAGTTCTTAAAAATACCTTAAAACCCACCCAGCCCTGAGCACTGGCCCACATTTAGATACCATTTCATAGCTCACCCCACTCTCTTTCAATGAGCTTGATGCAAAGGTCAAATCCACAAGCCTTCAGATTTGAAAGGATTTGGCTCTAGATTTTGCACCTTCAGGTCTAAGAGTTTCCAGATGCACACTTTCAGTGTTGACACTGCACGAAGCAGAAGTCACAAAGCAGAAGCAGAGGGCACCACCCACACAAAGTCCATAAATAAATAAAATATATTTATCCTGAACGATGTTTAATAAGCATCTGTAGAAAACAACAAAAAATCCAATGCCTTGTAATTTTGCGGCATCAACTGTTACACATGGAAAATCTGTGTATACATTGCATCCTTCCCCTTCTATCTGCCTCTGATTTTGCTATGTTAAGATTTACCTTTCAGAAGCAGTATATAAAACAAGAGTCTGATATCTGAAGCACATGTTTGTGTGTGAGGATACTTCTGTTTCTCAAAGACTCATGATCTCTGAGAGCCTGAGGCTTCTAGTACCAACACTGACACAACATGATTTGCCATCTCAACTCTTGGCATTTTAAAAATGAAGCAGGGTAAAATTCAACTTGGCTAAGGATCTTTTTTTGGCTGTGTAATAGAATGGGGCTGAATTTTAATGAGTAAAAAGTAGGGGGAAGTGAAAAACAATAAATTGTAAGCCAACTTTAGCTCTGATTTTCTCTTCTTCTCAAAAACTTGTGGACCTCTTCATCTTCTCCTAAAGCCCTTTGCCAGTAACTCACATTGGAGCTTTGCCAACAGCCTTTGTTTAGGTAGCACAATTGGGAATCTGAGGAGAGTCCACATCAAGACAAGCCGCTTTAGGCAGCACAGGGACCTGAATCACTACTGAAAATGGACATTCTACCTTTGACATTCCTGAAATACTCGATGTGAGTTCAAAACACAGACTTCAAATTTTGCACTAGTTCTCAGCTTTGAAAAGGTCCAAGTGGTTCATGGGGAAACACTCTGAATGTGTTTGTTCTCCTCCAAAGAGACCTCTGATGTTTGATAACCGTGGAGTGTGTTATCGCGCCGCCAGCCAGAGCTGCCGCAGACCCTGCGGGGCAAGGCACTTGCCCGATCCAGAACAAGGGGGAGCCCCTTGCCCAGGCAGCGTGGCTCTGCTGGGATGCTCTCCCTCATGCCCTCAGGACCATCCTCTCCTTGCTCTGGGACATGGCCTGTGCTGACTGCTTGACTCCAGAGCCACTCATTGATGGCAAGGTGAAAAAGAGGCACACACAGATGGCCTTTCCCAGTGCTGCCCTTCCCACACTTTCTCTCAATCACTTCTCTTGCCCACATCCCTTCTCCAATCCCTAGGGAAAGCACAGCCCCAGGGGATTTCAGTAACGCTGGAGTAAGCAAAGTTTTCTATTCTTCTTTATTTTCAGCCAGGGAGCAGAGTGCTGTTGATTTTGTCTTGCTTTTTCAACACCAAAGTCCCAGTGCCAAGAGATGAAGGACAAAAGCTGTGTGCCCTCAGCTCCAAGTGAGAGCCTTTCTCTTCTGAATGCTGCATTGATGAGTAGCAAGCAAACAAATCCCAAAAATCCCACTACTACTACAGTGCAGCTTTAAGGAACCATATGCTGCCCACACCACTGTCTGCCTGGGGAGCCATGGGTCCTGCCTACCCTTGTGCCAGCTTTGCTCTGCAGCACAGAGGCAATTTAGCAGCCAGGACACAGGAATCAGCTCTTTGCTGCTCATTCCTTTCTCCTGAAAACCTGCAGATGGTTCTTTGGGGTAGAGATGTTCTCTCCATACCACCTCAACCTCTCCTCCTCTTGTATGACTGACACCTCCTCACCTTCCCTTGCAGAAAGATGGTTTCAGTCCTGGTGCCGTGCAGCTTCCAGCATCACCCAAGGCTAAAAAACCTCAGTCAGAGTAGGGGCTGAGCTGTGCCTGGAGCTCAAAGGAGCTCACAAGACAAAGACATCACTGCTAGGAGAATGGAACCAATGCTGGGGTGGGCTGGAGGGCTACACAGGTAAGGATAATGTGTTCATGGTTCACACTGAAGGGTAGGAGGGCTTCACCAGCAAGGCAGAGAGAGGCAGCAGATCAGCAGCAAGCCAGAGCTGTGGCCTCTGCAGGGACAGAGCTTTGAACACAGCTGGTCCCAGCCATACACTCTCCCCTTTATTCTGCAGCAAGAAAATGAGAGAAAGTGGAGGAAAAAAGGGGCAGAAGAGAAGGAAGTGTCTTCTTTCTGCTACTTCCCCTGTAAGAGAGAAAGGTCTAGGGATGGAAGGGAGCAGCCACTCTCCATCCCATGGCCAAGCCTCTGGGCATATGTAGGAGTGGGGAATATCTCACCCCTCGCCCCATCAGCAAGATGAGCAGAAAGTGCTGGCTTTGCAACTGAGGAAGATGTAGCCCATGAGATGAAGACAAATCTTAGCACTCAGAAAATTAAGACATGTTTGCATCAAGACTGGGGCAGAACTGCAGCTGCTGCAAACCCACCTGGATTTCTGGGATAACAAGGCACTGAGACTGAGGTTACTTACTACAGATATTCTAAGAGTGAAACAATATTTTTTATTACCCAGAACAATGAAAAAATGCCTGTTTCTTTAGATACAGCAATAAACTGGTTTATTACTGACCTTACCAATAGTGAGCTGCCTTTATCAGACAGGGCTGTAACACATTAAAATGGAGAAGAAGATAACTTTTAAGAGCAATTTACAAGGAAGTTTACAGCCCAATTGCAGCAGTTCAGTGTGAATATACCTATAAATCACCTGGTTTGGGTATCCAGAGCAGTCCAATTGAAGCAAGGGGCTACAAAACTTTCTTTGTAGGGACAGGATCAGCAGTGGATGGGTTAGCACACACCACCAGTGGGGCCATGATCCAAGTCACCAAGTCTGAAGCAAACTTAGGTGTGGCTAAATCACACAACAACAATAATGTAGAAATATTATCGCATGCAAGAGCTGAACTACCCCTCTCCATTATTACATATCTGCCACATGTTTAAGCCAGTCAGGTTTACATACTCTTCTGGAAAGCCAGTTTTACCCCACAAACTCTCTCAAAACTTCAAGTCTTTCATAGGAGCCATTCCTGGGTATTAGTTTTCATTAAGAAAGAACAGCATTATTAAGGCATGTGGTTGCTGAAGGAAGTTTTGTGATCTACAAATATCCTGAAGGTTTGAACACAGAAAGACCCTTATTTGACATGAAATACAGTAAGGCATAGAAGGGAAGGAAGGCATGGGGAAGCAGGATCACCTGACTTTTTTTTAAAGTCTGTAATAGAGAAAAAAAAAAGTCCTAGACTGCTTAACTGTTTCCCTTCCCTCGACCTACAGATCTAATTAAAATAAACCTTCAAAAACAATATTAAAAATTAGTAATATTTTAAGATGTTTTAATGAAAACACTGAATAAATTCAAAGATGTTTTATGACACAAAAAGACCAAAAGTAACCTCACAGTTGTTTCAAAGCTGTATTGGGAAAAAGTGGCTCTTGTGTAACTCCATAGTTTTCTAAATTTCCACAGTTCCACTGTAAGAGATGATAGCAAGGATGGAACAATACATCTAGGATTAAAAGCTCCCAAGCCCATTATTTATACACATCTAATTAGCTCCTCCTGCACACACACACCCCTTGAGCACTGGGAACTGCTAATATAATTCCTGCAATTAAAAACTTCAATGCCAGAATCCTTGTCTGCCAAAAGGAAAAACAACAACCACTCTCCTCCAGCACAGCTGGGCATGTTTGTACAGGAGTGGATGCCCAACCCTGAAACAAAGCTCGGCTCCAAGATCTGAACTCTCCCAAAGTTCAAGGTATTTATTAGAAACCTGTAATCCAGCACCAAGGACCACCTTGGGCTCCACTCCAGCAGAGCGACTGATGCAAATCAGAAGTTTGGGGAGTTTAACACACTGTGGTTTTGTTCAGCCATACCAGAGATCTCTGCTGATCATGGGGAAACTGTGCTGAACAAGTCTCACTCTGTAAGAGCCTTTTGCTTTGGTTTCCCCCTCAGAGACCACAGTAACTTCTGTCGTGTCAGGCACACTGGCAGCACAGGGAGATGGGTGAAGGACCACTCGCCTGCCACCATGTGAAAGCAAAACTAGCACAGAATAGTTCAAGGCCAACACTCACAAAGGCTTGGATGCATTAATGACCCTCAGTATTTCCATACAAATCTTCCTCTGAATACATAATCTCACATTAAAACTTCAAAAACCTTGAGGGATCCGATACGTTTACAATGTTAACATTTCTTTGAAGTACTTTTCCCTTTGTATTTCAACCACACT
Source organism: Vireo altiloquus (assembly GCA_013396875.1). Classification (NCBI taxonomy): domain Eukaryota; kingdom Metazoa; phylum Chordata; class Aves; order Passeriformes; family Vireonidae; genus Vireo; species Vireo altiloquus. The sequence continues at coordinate 61,741 of VZRF01010208.1, read as the reverse complement.
TCAAAGTTTTCCTGCTTTCATACAAATCAAATTAGACATCTGATGCGAAAAGAAGCAGACACTAAAAGTGTTTCCCACTTTCCCAACCTTTGGGGGTGGTGGGGCAAGACTCAGTGTCGTAGAAAGAAAGGTATATATTAACCCTAGACTGATTTTCACTATAGCAGCTGGTCAAGGATGAGTTCTTTATGTATCAAAGGTCAAACAGAACCAGGGTACGCCTGCAGTCCCCACCTGTGGCTGAAGATCCTGATCCCAAAGAACAACACAAGTTTAACCTGCAGGATGCAAACTAACTTGCTGCCATCAAGTGGGAATTTGTGATCAAGAGAAGTGCCCAGTGCATGAAGGCAACAGGAGGGAGGGGACTGTGCAAGGGACAAAAGCAGGGTACACTAGCATTGGCAGAAAAAAAAGTGTATCAATTGGGGTGAGCTAATCAAGTTCAATGGTTTTCTTAAGAGGCAAAGGGAAAAACTCAACCTGACTCCAAAACACCGTGAAAATTGCCAGGGAAAGAGATAGAGGGTGGCTGGCAAGATGTGCCAAATTTGGTGCTTCAATCGAAGATCTTTTTGGAACCATTAAAAAAAAAGGATGATCCTAAAACTGTCTTCTGCTACCATGCCAAAAAACCCCACAGAACACAAACCAACTAGAAGAATGCAAAACTCCACCCCAAATAACAGAAGTCAACAAATCATTGCATTTTCTCATCATGAACTAGCAGCTTCCTCAGCAACCATGTGAACATCTGGGGCCAAATCCTTTGTGGTATACATGGAGACACTGGAGTTACCTAGAGATAACCTTGCATGTTCTCAAGCACTAAAGAAGTTTTAAAATCTTGGTTCTTGCTTCATATATAACAGATCTATACAAATAACTATTTAAAACTATTGCCTCCTGTGCTTCCCTTTTTGGGGCTGAGTATTTTTCCATGTGTTTACTGAGCCATCATTGGAGGGACGGTTTCTGGGAGGTTATATTTAGCTCTGAAGGACTAAATACATTTTTTCCCTAGCTAAAGTTAGGAAGGGATCCTCCCTTAGACAAGGATCTTACACTAACTCTGCTGAACATAAAAAAGCACTGGGACAAGTCTAGTCTGGGCTTGCAGAGAACGCTAGTGATGCCAAGGCCTCAGCCATGATGATCCTGTTTTTTTAAATGGGAAAAGTAAACCCAAAACTGGCACGGATGTTTGCTTTACATATACAATAGAACTACAATTTCATCCCTGTTTAGGAAAAGAAACATCATTTATTTCAGGTTAGAAATTGTCACACATCTTCACACAGGGCTCGTATCAGAGTACAGCTCCTCAGGGACAGCTCAACATTTGTTTACCACTCCATAGAAACAAGCTGCATTTTGGCAAAGGACGTTTTGGCACCTTTGCACGGCTGCCACTTCAGTCATGGGACAGAAATGGGGACAGCTCTACATCACAAGCACATAGAGAAAAATCTATTGCTGCATCCACCCCCCCAGCAGTGCGACAAAACCCCTCTGGTCACCACCCTCCTTCCAGCACCACATTGCCACTTACCTACATGGATTCATCCACTTAAGGTTTTGCTGGTAAGACACAGCTACCATGGTGATTTACCTCAGAGAGATTCAGGTCTTGTTGATAAACTCTGTTATTTTTGCAAATAAATTCTTATCACAGAATCAGAGAATGGTTTGGGTTGGAAGGGACCTCAAAGCCCATCCAACTTCAGCCCCCTGTCATGGGCAGGGACACCTTCCACTATCCCATGTTGCTCAGAGCCCCATCCAGCCTGGCCTTGGACACTGCCAGGGATGGGGCAGCCACAGCTTCTCTGGGCAACCTGTGCCAGGGCCTCACCACCCTCACAGGGAACAATTTCTTTCTCCTATCCAATCTAACCCTGCTCTCTGTCAGTGTGAGGCCATTGCCCCTTGTCCTGTCACTCCAGGCCCTGCTCAAGAGTCTCTCTCCATCTTTCCTGTGGGCTCCCTTCAGCCACTGCAAGGCCACAATGAGGTCACCCCAAAGCCTTCCCGTCTCCAGGTTGAACAATCCCAATTCCCTGAGCCTTTCCTCACAGCAGAGCTGCTCCATCCCTCTGATCCCCTTGGTGTCCCTGCTCTGGACTGGCTCCAGCAGCTCCCTGTCCTTCCTGTGCTGGGCCCAGGGCTGGATGCAGCCCTGCAGGAGGGTCTCAGCAGAGGGGGGAACAAGGGCAGAATCCCCCCCTCCCCAGCTGCCCTGGGGCTCTGGGCTCAGCCCAGGATGCATCCCTCAACACATGTGCTCACTCCTGGTACACTACAGCTTTGGAAGCACTGAAATACCTTNTCAGCAGAGGGGGGAACAGGGGCAGAATCCTCCCCATCCCTGCTGCCCTGGGCTCAGCCCAGGATGTATCCCTCAACACATGTGCTCGTTCCTGGTACACCACAGCTTTGGAGGCACTGAAATACCTCGGAAATCCTGGGCTACTGAAATGTTATTTAGTGTGTTTCAGACACTGATCTCTTCTCTCTGGTGACCAGGGACAGGACCCGAGGGAGCAGCATGGACCTGCGTCGGGAAATTTAGGCTGGGGATTCTACAAGTACATGCAGAAAAAGAAGGGGGAAAAAAGCCAGAACAGGCATCTCTGTGTGGTAACAAGCAGAGCTCTCTGGGAGTGGAAGTATCCGAGTCATGCTGTTGGATTTTGGGATTTGTGTTTTGCCCTTTATTAAAACTTTTGGCAGTTCTAAATAGCAAGTTTCTGTTTCCTGCAAATGTCTCAAGGATCATAAATGCATTCAGGCCTCTCCTAGTATTTTAATGAAATACCAGTTCCTGCTCCTCTACTTGACTTGCAGGCGAAATCTGCCATTTTAAGGAGATAATCTTAAGCAGCTTTCTGAGAAATGTCAAGAATACTAAATTGCCATTTCTGTGCTCTGGTTTGGGGTGGGGTTTTTTTCCCCTCTCCCCTAATATTCTATTTAAATTGTCTTTAAAAAGAAAATGGAGCATTGCCCAATACAGCGTGATGTGCTGTATTTTACAGACTGCAAGACCTTAATCAATACTGTCAGCTGATGAAAAACCTTCCAAAAAGTAGGGGTTTCATTCCCTGTTGCACTATTGTGTCTAAAAAATCAAGACTTAGGAAAATAACATGAACAAGACAATTACTTCCATGGCATCCTGTTTTTCTAAACTAAGTCTCAGTATCAATGCAACAAGAGCTGATGTCCAGTCACACTCCTGACCATTGATGAGGAGTGGAAGGAAGTGATTTAGCACAAGCGTGCATTTGGCAGGGAAGAATGAGGTTGAAGTACCTGGGATGTCTCCAAAGGCAGCCTGCTGAGTAAACAGGTAATGAAGCCAACCTGATCTGACCATGCACCTGAGGGTTTCAGGAGGAGACATTTACCACCAGCCTTCCAGTGAGTGACCAGTGACTTGTGCCCAGAGGGCAGTGCTCTGGCTACCTGGGCTGCCCAGGAAGCTTGCAGGGGGAAGGAGGAAAACCAACAGATCCTGGGACAGAGGATTTCTTCAGCCTGAAAGCCATACTGACAAGCCAGGCCATGGCCAAACAGCTGTGATCCTCCTTCCAGCCAGAGGAAACAATTCCAAATGGTTGCTGGCAAGTTCCCATGCCACAGGCACTCCTCGGGCTGTACTCAGCAGTGGTTCTGGCAGCTGAGACCACCTGCTCTGTACTCACACAACCTGTGGCAACCCTGCCTAAGAGGCTCTCCTGGTACTGCAGCACTGCGGGCCAAGGTAGGAAACTTCCATTTTAGGTGGGGTCAACAATTTTGAACTTGTACACAGCAGCATGCCAATAATATGCTGTAAAACAGCCATTATTTTCCTAATTCCAGCTGCCAAACTCAAGAGAGGTAACCTGACTGAAGACATACATGAAAGTGAAGTAAACTGGGCATTAAATCAAAAGAAACAGCTTAGCTAAACCAGTCACCCTGGAGCGCTTAGGTTAAAAGTTGTTCACCTGAGCTGGGGCTCTTGTTACTCTGGTCTTCATGGTTATTTTAAGGGGTGAACCTACCCAGGTAGAGCACACATTCAACTTAGTGCAAAATTCTCACCAGTGGGAACTTCTCACTTGTGGGAACTTTGCACCAGTGAGGAGAAAAGAGCACTCCACGTGGCAATGGCATCCAGGAATCTGAAGCATGGCTCCACACTGCTGCTAAAGCCAAGCCCGGTGCAAGTGGATATTCAACGTGTGCCTGAGCAATTTTTATCTCATAAACAGTCAACACTATACCCCTCTGCAGATTTCAAAACACTCATTTCAAATCCTTTACAACTGGCCATGGTATGGGGGAGAGGAGAATCAACTTATTTCTCACTGACACTAGAATGTAGCAGTGTTCTTCTGAAGTCAGAAAATACCAAGTAAAACAGAAAAAGAGAAACACACCCAGCATGCATGTCAGAACACACAGGGCACCACAAGGACGTCTGTGGTATCTCTGCATCAGCAGCCTGTGCCTTGGAAGCTTCTTGTCCAAGAACTGTGACCCAGCCTGGTGCTCCTCTGCTTGCAAGATCTGACAAGATCCCAAGACGCTGGTGTGGCTGTGGGCCAGCAACCTGGTGCTCCAAGGAGCCACATGCAAACGTCTAATGAGGGTAACATGACCACACACGTTCTCTTTCCTGCTGTAATGCCAGCAAGGCTCCAAACTCCTCCTGGATAACACAGGAGATAACGCAGCCATATCCCAGCGCTGTGCAGCGTGGATCACAGCATTCGCTACGGCTGTCACAACACTGTAAATTATACACAGCACACACCCTTAACAACACCAACCTCAGAGCTGTCTCCGTGATCTGTGGCAGCAGAGATTAACAGATGTTGACAACTGATCAGATAGGGGAAGCATTAGAGGAGACAGACGCAGCCCATTACTACTGTTTGTTGTGTACCTACAAGGTTTCTCGCTGTCAGAACTGACTGCACTCATAGTTTCTCCTGATGTAGCAATGTTGTTGGGCTTCCTTTCCCCATTTTTCCAACAGGATATTTCAGCTATTTCAAGCTGCTCAAAGCACCACTGCCCCTACCTTTAGCGACAGGGGGATTATCACTGGCTGACAACACCCTGCTGAACAGGAAAACACACCTTAATATTGCACCCAGGTACCAAGAAACCCCTTGGCACCAGGCATCTGATCCAGGTGAGCGCTTGCAGGAACTATCCAGAGCACATAATACAACGTTCGTGCTGGACTGTGCACATTACTCCTTCTAAATCCCTGCCCAGAGCACTGCAGCACAGCTGGCAGAGATTCTGTGAATGGCAGCACAGCTGCAAAGAAGGTCCCTAAGGGAAATTATTGAGATAGGCTACAAAGGAGTGGGAACACGCAAGTGTAGCTACTCTAGATACTAAAAGGATGCAAAGGTGCTAAATTTATACACAACACACCCCTTTGATAATAAAAATATTAAAAGAGAAGGTTTCACACAGATCTCACAGCAGCCTTCCAGAATCTGAAGGGAGCATACAAGAAAGCTGGAGAGGGAGTCTTCATTAGGAACTGGAGTGAGACACAAGGAGGAATGGCTTCACACTGACAGAGAGGAGGTTTAGATTGGATATGAGGAAGAAATTGTTCCCTGTGAGGATGGTGAGGCCCTGGTACAGGTTGCCCAGAGGAGCTGTGGCTGCCCCATCCCTGGCAGTGTCCAAGGCCAGGCTGGATGGGGCTCTGAGCAAGCTGGGATAGTGGAAGGTGCCCCTGCCCGTGGCAGGGGGTTGGAATGAAATAATCTTTGAAGCTCTTTCTGACCCAAACCATTCTCTGATTCTATAAATTCCACCAGTGCCCAAATGTGCAAGGGAAGCAATAAACACTCGCACATTGTTGCATGGCAAAGGACAGGGTAGGAAAGGGCAAGTGCCAGGGCAAGGGAGGAACCACGGAAATCTCTACTGAGGTCTTGGAGCAAAAAGCAACCAAATCCACAAAGAGGCTCCTGTAAGCATTTGCAAGCTGGAAATATGCTCTGTTGCCAGACTGTTCTGGGGCTGGAACACTGACAGTCAACAAAGCTCTTCCCCAGACAGAGATGTGGCATTCCCACCTATCAGATTTTCATCTCCTGTTGGGAGCCAGAACAGATACAAGGGAACCAGAGCTGCCATCAGCTCTGTTTTGGTATTCCCAGCAATACTGCAGCACCTGATAGGATGCACCACTCTATTTTCTATCCTCACAGGGACAGACAGGTGTTCACTGCCCAGATGGCAGAACCAGGACAGCTGCTTTACCACTGCCATCCCCCAGTGTCCCTCAGGCACAGTGACACCCAGGGCACATCAAGCCTCGGCCACTCGGCACCCGGCCAGGCAGGCAAACCAGCCAAAACACTGCTGGCACTGAGCCCTGGGAGAGGAGCCAGGAATGGTTGCCCAGTCCTGCAACAGAGTTGAACTTTCCAAATATTTTGAACAGCTCCTTATCAGCAAAGCAGCTTTGCACCAGCTCAGCATTTCAGAGTGTTTATAATCTGGTCCCCTTAAATTGGATTGACAGCTGAGCAGAACCACAGCCTGAAATAGCGACAGTCTCTCTGTCGGTACAGGAGCTTTTCAGCAAGACCCACCCAGCCTGAGATCAGCAAGTTGCACAAGCCCACATTTGATGTCAAGCATGTTTCTAATGCCACTGAAGTCAATGCTACTGAGAACATGCTTAACACTGGCTGCCTGTTTGACCAAGTGACCAAAACAGGACCTCAAAATATAGATCCTGGCAGCTTTGTGCAACCTGTGGGTGGTAAGGTCCCCAGTAAAACACCAGCTCTCCTCACCTTGACTGACTTCAGACCATCTGCTGCCAGACGTGGCCTCTGCCACAAACACAACATGAGTAAATCTCCACAAACATCCTGATCACTGCGGCTACAATCTGCCTTCCTTCTCCACTTAGAGGCACCATGAGAGCACAGCTCTGTGTGTGTGTGTCTGTGTGCGTTGGTTTGGGACCAAGGGAAACACTGAAGTTACAAAACTCTCATCAAGTCTGCAACAAAGATGTATTCACTTCCAATATGGATCATGCTCCACATCACATCAGTGTGACACCACCACATAAAGAAAGGTAACTTCTTCACAAAGATGTTTCAAGGCAAACTTTATATAGGTTTATATATAGCCACTGTTACTGCATACAGAACACAAACCAAAAATCACTGGGTCAATCAGAGCAAACAAGAGCTGCCCTGAGAGAGGTGGGAGAGCAGGCTGTGTCTGGGAAAAGGAATGAGCCAGGGAAAGCCTCCACAAAACAAAGTTCACCCGCCTGCCCAGCACACAGACAGTACCTGAGCCAAAAGTTAACAGGCTGTGCCCCTCATGGTGAGGAGAAAATAAACACTGTCCACTGAATCATCACCCCGTGGGAACAGCCTGCGGTATTGCTATCCTCATGGTATCAGCACTGACTGTTACTAGCCACTGATTATTGGTTCCACTGCTGTACCTTAAGAGCAGTTGCTAAGGGCATGAGAAAAAGCACCTCCTCCAGCTGTAGGACTTGGAAGGTGCTCCAGACATTAGAGATCTTGGATGACTCCCATCTGCTACAGCAAGGATGATTCCATTCCCAAATTCTCATCTTGTCCTGGCCAGTGCTGCTCACTGTAGGCCTCAAAGGAACAACTTCATCTCCCTCAAAAAGGGTGTTGGATGGCATAAGCCTAAATCCCTGCTGCTTAATGTACCTCCAGTTGGTGGGCACTGACCTACTCAGGGTGAGGAAAGAAGAGTGTTTCACAACTACCCCGTTACACACCTCAGAACAGGTGTACCAGAGGAGGATCAGGCCTTTGGAATATGGCAATCGTTGTGCCATCCTAGACAAACAGATGGAATTCTCTGGTCTTACCATTACACTAAACACTAGATGACTCAATTGAATTTGGACTTCCCTAATGAGGTAAGGCTATTTCCTACTTTCTTCCAGTAACTCAGATTTGTCTATGTCCTATTTTTGGTTTCTAAATTAAGAATATTGCTCATTACCAGATTATAAGGCATTTATTCTGAGGAGCAAGGGATACTGATGTAGCTAAAAATTCAATATAAACACCCTGTGGATGTAAGCCATGACATTTATATACCGGATTAACAAACACTAAAAGGAATTTCTGATGTAGGGCACATGACCCTCCCGTCACTTCAAAGGCAATTATTTTAATACCACGATTTCAAAGTGTGACGTGTCCTTGAAAACACTGGCAGGCAGACAGCTTTATCAAAAAAGCTTCCAAATCCTGGAAGGACAATTGCAGGTGCATCTCTGCTTTTGAGATAAGAGAACACCTGGAGCGAGTGTATAGGCTGGCCAGCAGACAAGCAGGCTGAGACAAACACAAATTTAATGCAGAGCAGGTCTGAGCCTCCCTTGGAAAGAGGGGAAAGATTGGACACAGAGCTCCTGCTCCAGCCCATCTCCGGCTGCATCCAGCACCACTCCTACTGCCGTCACTGCCAGGTTTCTGGAGTGCTCTCATTGCTCAAAGTGGCCCTTGCCTTTCACACCTCATCACCTACCCCTTGATATTTTCCAGATACCTCAGCCTGGAAGCCACTTCCTTGCTCATTTCAGGGGCCAGCTTACAGCTGGAATCCCCCCAGAGAGCACAGCCAGGCTCCCCGGGTATCACTTGTCAGGCTTGGGCCACACCACCTCAGCCTTTTAAACACAGGAGAAATGGGGAGCTCGCCAATTTGCCATGAGGAGAGCTAAAAAGATGACAACAGCTGGTTTTCCACTCAAGATCTCAGTGCTTTCTGACAGTGGTTTGAGACCCCAGGAACAAAAAAAAAGCCCCATCCAACCCTCCCTGGGCAATCACCTTCCAGCCCAGGGATGCCCCAGTTGGTCCCTTCCTCTCAATTTCAAATATCTAAGAAACATCCAGAGAGTCTAAAGGATCTCAACAAAATTCCTTGGGTATCAGCATGACCCGAGCAATTCACCCTAGACACATTCTTGGAGGCACTCACCACTTTTGGATGCAATGCCTCAAAAAAATTCCAGAACACAAAATTAAAACAAACACAACAGAAGAGCCCAAGATGCACACGCAGTTCCCCACACGCTGAGCTGCTGACATTTTTCCTAAGCAGCTGAAATCAAAACCTAGTGAGAGAAGCTGTCAGATGACAAAGCAGAGACACCAAGACCTCACCACAAATACTCACACCCTCCAAGCAAGGCATGAAAGTGGCTCTGCACTCACTGATGCAAAAGTCCAGGTCCCAACTCAGCCCTGGGGTCTTCCCAATCCCAGCGAGGGAAAAACATCCAGATTCATGAAAAGCCACATTCTGATCCTTAAAAAGCCAGCAGACAAGTAATCAGCATTTGGGTATCATGAGAACCAGAGGACGAAACCAGAGCCCTGGGAGCATGAAGTGGTTCAGGACAGCTCTGCCCAACACTGGGAAGGAGCATGCACAAATGAGGTATCAGCTATATAAGAAAGTCAAAGAAAAATGAAAATAAAAATACTGGCTATGGTACCTTGGTGCTGCTGTCCATCGCTGAAGGTCTCATCTAAGGCATCAGGATATCTGTCCCACCCATCAGAAACAGAAAACTAAATATAATCTTGGAACTAAATCTTGAGCCCCCTAAAAAGGCTCTGCAAAGTTTTGCATCCCCAAAAAGAGCATGTGGCTGGAGACAGCTGCTTTCTCCACTGCCTTCACTAGCAGGGCACGCCCAGAATAAAGCTGTGTTAAGCCATGCAAGGCTTTTTGCCTGGAAGTTTATCAAACAAGGCATCTGAAACCAGTCAGAAGGTGGCCAGGGAACCTCTGAGAGCCTGCAGAGAAGCAGCCACGAGATTTTCCTTAGGAAGACGAAGGAATTCTTCATGTGATTTCCATGCTCCTCTGCACCTAGCAGATAATCTGTTCTTCCCAAGAGGACTAAACTGCCCTAATACTGCACAGTGCCCCAAAGCAACTTTGTAAAAAGCCAGAATTTCTGAAAAAAATAAGTTTTAAGTAAATTCTAGCAAGTAGGCAACAAAATTGTTACCATGACTTCCTCTGTAATAGAGTGCCAGATTGTACAGTTCACTGCCTACAGGACTCACCTTTTGTACACGCCATGCAACACATCTGGGGCTCTTATCAGTTCATTAAGCAGCTGTAAATCAAGGCCTATAGCCTAGTGCAGTTGTACGAAATTATTTCTGCAAATGACATCATTCCAGACACCACTCTGAGCCAACAACTTCCACTACACTCCATGGGAGGGAAAAAAAAAAATCTTAGCATGGCATGTGGTGGATGAGACAAGAAAGATCAGCTTCTGTGTACTGACACAGTTCCCATTTTGAGATGGCTCACTTTTCCCATCTCAGTCTCAGATGGAAAACAAGATGGGGGAAAAAAAATATTCCCAAATAATACAGAAAAGGTCTCCCCTGCCTCTGGTTTGAGAGGAAAGAGGAGGGAAGGAGCAGAGAGATCGCCCAGACAGCAGTGAGTGACTCCCCACAAACCCAACTCCATTAGCATGCTGCTTCACCTTCATAAAACTTCAGACAATTCCTCACACATCTCCAACCACTCACTGAGAAAAGACAACCGCATCAATAAGTGGGAAAACTTATTTAGGGGAAAAAAAAAAAACAAAAACAACCACCAAAACACACCACCAGCAAATGCACTTAAATAAGCAGTTAAGAAGGTTAGGAAAGTTCATTACATTTCCCTTTGTGTCAACCTGAATCAAACTTTCTTTTGCTCTAGTACAAGTCAGGAAGGTGGGGACTCGACCTTGCTTCTCTTTCCATGGCCTAAGCTCACTTGACTTCTTGTTCACTTTACCCATCTGTAAAATAGGGGAAACGATGAGAAACTACAACACGATGTTATAGGAATTATTCAATCCACACCCATGGAGTTCTTTGAAGATGCAAAGTGTCAAGCATTATTACTAGATGAAGAAATGATACATTTTCTCCCCCAAGCTATACAGAGGAAGAAAAAAGCCATGCAAACAGCCAACTGTATTCCTAATGAGATGCAATACTCAGAAAGTGGGACATCTTAAAACAGATTGGACAATCTTTTTCCAGCTCACAAAGATTATTCCCAACTCATAAACCTCAGAGGATTATAAATGGAAGCAAAGAAACTTAGCTTTTGACAAGATTTCTGCAGACAAAATAAGCTTGTGTAAATAAACAGGGAAAATGTACATTTTCGGTCTTAAAGAGAGCAAAAAGAGTTTTTCAAAGAATAAGGGAAGAACTGAAATCAGCTTTGCAAGCTTTGTAAGGGATGAATTGATGTTTTCTGAATATAAAGCAATTTCCAGAACTGGGAAAGTCAATAAAATAAGAAGAACCGGATGGGAGGGAGGCAGGAAAATGCTGTGTGCAGTGGAGGGGTCACATGCTGGATAAACAGGGCAGGCTGCTACTGTTTACAGATAAATACATCCTCCCTCTCTGCAGAGATTTATGGGTATTAGAGAGCCACCATCAGAACTGCGGGTGAGCAGAACTTGGAGTTACATTAACATTACCCAAACCCCATCACATAAAAAGTGAGGAGCAAAAGCACAATGATGTGATTCTTTTCTGCAAGCAGTGCTATTTCCTCTCAGAAGAAGGGAAGAAAAAGACACTGGAAAAATCCCCATCACAGCCTGCCTGGGGACCCTCCTGTGCCCCAACCATGGGCAGTGCTGCACCTCCCATAAACACGCAGAGCAGCCAGAGGTTCTCTCATGGGGAAATGTTTGAAATTATTACTATTTTGAGCACAATTTAGTTTAGCACAACTATTAAAAGCCCAAGAAAAGCTGTGTGTGGGCTGGGCCCTGAAGGACAAGTCATCAAGTGCCAATAAATGGAATACACAGAAGGAGCCTTGTGCTTCTTTCCCTCCTGTATTCAATGTGACATTGAGGGGGGAAAACCAAACAAATACTGATTTTTGCCTTTTGCACACAGGCACTGTAAGAGGGTGGACTGGACACTATTTCAGTGCTGCATGTGATGCTCTGTCTCAGCTTTAGACACACCAAAAATCTGCTGCCATGGAGCACAGACCTAACTCAGAGCTGGTGGAGCAGGGTGAAGACACACCTGCAAACCTGCAGGGTTTTGCTAGGACAGAGCAGGAGCTGCAGGGAGTACAACTGACTGGCTACACAGACTCAGCCAGGTTTCTGTGCTTCATGGCACCATGCTGAAGCAGCTGTCTCTGCTAAGGCTTATTTTAAAAGCCTTATTTAGCTTTCCTGGATTATTTATACATGAGCCCTTACTGTGGGGCAACGCTGAACTGGCAGCAGCATGTTTAACGTGGAGCTAGCCAGGGAGGGAACGACGGAATGGAAATCCATGCTTTTACAGATAAATAGAGGCCGTGGGCAGAGGCACTGAAACTCCACTCTGAATATGTTGGTGTATTCTGTGTGGTGAGACTGGAGGCCAGACATCTGTGCTGAACTTGTGGTAACCCAGCAAAGAAGCCCATGTTCATCCCCATGTGGGAGAAACAGCCAGCAGCCCGAAACACAGCCCCCTGCCCCTGTCAGCGCTGAGTCAGGCACGGGAATTTCCTGCCATCTCGTTAGGGGAGGCTCTTATTTATCTGTTTAATGGGGAAAGCAAGCAGCAGCTGGAGAAATCAGGCTTCTCAGACCAATTGCTGAGGGCAACAGGTCCTACACTCCTCCAAATGCCAGAGACCTGCCAGCACTGGAGCCACAGGAACGGAGAAGGGAGGATTGAGCACCTGCTACTACAGCCTTGGATGGACATGGACACAAACACCCCCTCCCAGGGAGCAGCAGCACAAGTGACAGGAAAACCAGGCAGATTTATGTCCCAGGCCTTCTGCTGCTCCCAGGAATGGGGAATCAGCAGAGCATCTGGGGAGCAAAGAGGGAGAGACTTCAAGCAAAGGCAAGACATTTGCACGGTGATGCCAGCAGATGGAAAGTCTCCAAACACACATCCCACAGAATGTGGCTGCCTGCCAGCATCAGACTTTCAACCACGTTTGTACAGCCACGATGGCCGCAAATCCAGCTGGAGTGTAACCCCACCAACCCTGATCAGCAGTGATAACATTGAACAAATGGGACCAGGATGGGAGAAGAGAGGTGACAACCACTCCCAGAGCCAGCAGACCTCTGAATAAAAAACCAGGGAATAAAAGCTTTTGGCAGTGGAGTTTGGCACTGGAGTTTTCCAGGTCTGGTGCAAGACCTTGGGCAGCTGTGAATCCCAGCGAGAGCTCATGCACAGTGATTTAGTGTGGGAAGGGTCAGAGAGCCAAGAAGAAGCACTGCAAGGGCTATGGAGAGGATAAGGGAGTAAAAGAAGGGAAATTGTATTTCAAATGAAACACCAGTCCTCACATCCTGTGGGACTAGGAGCCCAGCTGTGGAGTTATGGGATGAGCACGGGGTGCATGGATCAAGTGCAGGCTCAGCAATCTGACCCAGCTCTCCAGCTGGAATTTGGGATACTAAATCATACCATAACATCCAAAACAAAGTAGATGAGGGATAACCATTCCCAAAACAAGACTGCCAGCTCTGACATGCTCTGACATTGGATCAAATCAGTCTAGACTAAATGCAAAATGCTGCTCCTTGAAGCCAACAGAACTGGGCCACTTCCAAAGGATCTCATAACACATATTCTGTTTTGCTGAATGCATTTTCTCATAAACTTGCCCCAGTAATCTGAAAGCTCTTGGCAGTTTCTCTGCATGTTGCCATAGACCTGCTGAGTCAGATAACTGCACATGCACAGCTGCATCACACAGTCACAGCATGTCCAGGGGGATCTTGTGCTGGAACTGAACCCTTCAAACTGGGGTGCACTGGCACTGCTTGAACCCTTCATATGCCACAGAATACCTCTAGTGCTCATTTCAGTTTTGGTTCTTGGATACTCCAAATATACTTCATACTCTGCCACAATCCACACGTTAACCCTAAATCCACTGTCACTGAAATGTCCCTGACTCTAAACAACAGCTTAGAGTGTGTTGAGTGAGGGCATTTTTGTATCTTTAAAAGATACAAAATCAATGGATATCTGTAGAAGCACACTGACATTCTTCTACAACTCTTACTGGAAGTCATATACATCATCATTTTAATGACATTTGAAATGAAAACCCAAAGGAGCTGTTGTGTAAGATATCAAAAAGCAAAAAAACAGCAGACAGTAGATAATAGACATCAGCAATGCAGTGGGTTTAGATTACTCACCCACAGGAGCAGACTTAGTGTTGATCTCCACTGTCGCTCTTGAGCAAGTACCACTGATCCATATAAACTTCCAACACTGAGAAAAAGAGAAACAGAGATTTTGATTAATAACTCAAAGTCTGAGATGACTTAACAGTGGTATCTTTTAAAAGTTTATTATCAAGTGACACAGGATACAGGAAGCACTGTGGATGAGATATATAACAGCATTTTAAAAAAGCTAATACCAAGAGATTAAAGGATGACAACAGATGTACAAAAAGGAAATGAGCTTGTTAATTCCAAATAATTCCCAGCAACATTATTTCTCAGTGTCTCTACATTACACAGCTGGCCTGTGCCTGCCCTTGACCTCCCCAGCTGATCACATACATAAAGCACAAAACAAAGGTACATAATGCCTGGCAAGGCTTCCTCCTCACTAGTGTGACCTAAACAAACCCCAGACAAGCACCCAATGTGCTGTGAAGATCAGAGTGTGAAGTAAAGCCAGCGTAAGTCAGAGCAGCCCATAGCACTGAACCAACCCCACAACTCACTCCCAACAACTATTCTGGAGTCTCTTTACTATGACTGTTCTGATAAATCAAAGATGTTCTCTTTTACTGTGGTTTGACAGGAAGTTTTCGTCTCATATACTCCCATCTACAGACTGTGGACAAAAGAGGAGTTATTTGGTATGGGAAGTTTGACAAAACTGTTCCAGGAGAAGGTTCTCGGTAAGCTTTGAATTTGAAATGCAAAAGGGAAGTTTGGGGAATAAAACTTCAGGCTAATAACGAAAAACTTCCAAACCTATGCAGTTACATGAGCTCCCATTAGAAGAGGCTTAAAAATCAGTGACTCAAATACAAGTGCTCAGTGAAATATGGTTGGTAGAAGGATGGAAACAACCAGGAACACCGCAGTGCACCCATACCTGGGACACTTCACTGGGACACAGACACTGCTCTCCAAACAAAAATCATGCCAAGAGCAAGAGCAGGAGTTTAAGACAAGCAAGTAATATGATCGGAAAGCAAAGAATCAGCTCAAAAATACAGGTATAAAGGCACACTGAGTAGTTGTTGACTTGTGGCAACAAACTGCAAATATCCAGAGGTTGTAAACTGGAAGAGAGAGAATTCAGCCCTTGTATGACTGGGAGGAAAAAAAACCCAAACATTTTCAGGGCTATACACTAAAAAGCTATAATAGATGTTCTCAAGTAAAACAAATGATTGGGTGCTCATTACTTCTCAGAACAGTTTTTTTAGAGTAGATTGAACAAAACCACCAGGGGAAAAAAAAATGACACAGAACTGAGCAGGACATGGGAGCCTGTGCAAGCAGACTCTGTCACAGGACTGGGGCTCCAGGCTATTGCAACAGAATAATTATGTACTGAGCCCTGTGCAACACAGGGAAAAAACATCTGCCAGATGGAAAAAGACACAAAATGTGCTAGGCGGGGAAAAAAATATTTGAGGTTTCTATAAAGGGCACTGCAGAATGTCATGTATGAAACTGCAAAGCCAGGGAAAAGAAGTTAGTTAACAGTGTTATTTTAAGCCTGCCTGAAGTAATATGCAGGGCCAAAATGGAAAACCTATAATTAGATGGAGCTTCTCCCCTTCATTACAAATATCTGACTGGAGCTGAGGCTCACAGATTGACAGGACCTTTGGGATTCCTGTTGCCTGGGCTGCCAGGACACGCAGGCAGAGGTTGGGGAGGGGGAAGGAGGTTCTGCTGCTGCACCTTTGCCGCGTGGGACTGGCCACCACTGCCTGTCACAGCTGGCCTGGCCCTCCTGCTGCAGCCACCAGTCCTGCCCCAACTCCCTCAGCATCCTCTGCAGCACAGGGAAGCCCCAGCAGCTGTTCAGAACCAAGCTCCCTGCCGGGTCTGTCTCCCTCCATCACCGCGGGAGACTCACACTCCCCACGAGGGCCATCCTCCAGACTGATTTGCTATTCTCAGCACGGGTGGCAGCGTCCAAGCCTCACCCAAGCTACTCCCAAGCCTCTCCACCACCACTATTTTGGTAAATCAAAGATGTTCTTTGTTACCACGGTTTGACAGCAAGTTTAGTCATTTCCTTCTAGACAGAGTCAGAGTTACACACTCGCAGCCCACACCTCGGGCAAGCTGTACGGCCACTGCTGTCTGATGAGGAAGGGAACGTGTCCCTGCATTCCTCAAAAGGGAACTAACTGCCTCACACCCTGGCAACACAAGGATTCAGTTTGTTCCCAAGGCTGCTAGGGAAGTGGGCTTCATTTCCCATTCCCCTGCTTCCTTCCTTCCTCAAACTCAATTTAGTTTTGACTAATGAACTTCCGGTGCTGGTTTTGGCTGGGATAGAGTTAATTTTCTTCACAGCGGGTAGTATGGGCTAAATTTTGGATTTGTGCTGGGAACAGTGGGGATAACACAGAGATGGTTTAATTCTTGCTGAGCAGGGCTTGCACAGAGCCAAGGCCTTTTCTGCCTCTCACCCCACCCCACTGAGGGGCAGGGGGTGCACAGGGAGTTGGGAGGGGACACAGCTGGGACTGCTGACCCTAGCTGACCAAAGGGACATTCCAGACCTCATGGCATCATGCTCGGTATATAAAGCTTGGGGAGGATGTTCAGAGTGCTGGTGTTTGTCTTTTCAAGTCATTGTTACCTGTGATGGAGCCCTGTTCTCCTGGGGATGGCTGAACCCCTGCCTGCCCACAGAAAGTGGGGAATGAATTCCCTGTTTTGCTTTGCTTGTGTGCACACCTTTTGCTCTCCCTATTGCACCGTCTTTATCCCAACCCATGAGCTTTCTCACTTTTACCCTTCCAATTCTCTCCCTGATCCCACCAGTAAAGGAGTGAACAAGTGACTTTTTGGGGTTTAGTTGCTGGTTGGGGTTAAACCCAGACACTACCCCCACCAGACACCCTCTAAACCTAAGCTAAAGAAAGCTCTCTTGCACACCCTCACCTCTGAGCAGTTAAAGAAGTATTTCCTTTAGGACGGGCTGTGATGTTCATCTCAGCATTTCTCCAGCTTGAACAGGGCACAGGACACAGAGATCCAGGGGGCTTCACCCTGTGCCCTGCATTGGGATGCCAGGAAGACTGACAGCCCCCAGGGAAAGCCTGGAATTCAGGTCGATGAGTGAAAAATGGGACTTGTTGGGAAAGGGTGGGGCTTTTCAGGTTTAACTGGAAGGGTAAAATTATCATCCAACGATCCCTTAAATGCCTACCTAGAAACAGAGACTAGATAGGAATAAAGGAGGCATTTATTTGAAAGGCCTTCAGATGTACACTCTGGGCTCCAGAGGCTCCTGCCTCAGTGCATCCCAAAATGGACAATGACAGGTCACGAGTTCTTCACACTTTGATATCAAAACAAATTCACCAAGCAGAACCCAGCCAAGGATGGAATTTCCCCAAGCTTGCCCCCCTCTCCCCAAGATGAAGGTTTACAGTTCTTGGGCCTAGGACAGTCTGGGTGTCCTTGGAGAGCAAGCTGGAGAGGCTTTGTTATCTCTGTGTGAGCATGAGAGAACAGCACTTAACGAGCTACAGGGAACTTCAGAGTTACACTGGGCAGTACAGGATTTGAAAAATATAAAAATTAAAACCTAAGGCATCACCAAGAGTAGCAGCTGAGGGAATCGTTGCTCCCGACATGAGGGCACGCAGGCGGCCAGGGGCTCTCCAGCCTCGACAGCAAGAGCAAAGCTCTCCACTGAGTTCAATCCAAGTTCACTTTCAGTATCCCGAAAACAACTTCCCAGAAAACCACACTCATAACCAAGAGCCAAGTCATTAGGAATGATCATTTAAGAAGAGCACTAGACAAATCAGGTGAGAGTTAATTGGGTTTTTGCCTTCATAGAGAGAATATCACAATGTATAAACACCCTGGGGGAACCTCTCCAGTAACCCCAAGAAAGAAGGTGCATGATATGATTTTCTTTTTCTTTTCCAGACTCTAATTTCTTAATCAGGAAGAAAATGCAAATCCCAATCCCACAATCTTGTATGTTTAGCAGTAATATTCTACCTTGCCAATCAAATATTTTCTGCAATAGCCACCCAATATTTTTTCAAATTCAAGAAGCACAACTGTATGCAATTAATTACACACTGTGTGAATTTCAACAGGACACAGCCTTGTGCTCAAAGACCTGAAAAATTCACGTTGCACTGTGTTTAGGGGCACACCTTAACAAGAAAGATGCAGCACTATTTCTTTGTCTTGTGACTCCTACGAGCTTTGCTTCAGGAACATTTTCAGAACAATGCAAGAGTATTGCAAGCATATAGTCTGATTCATGTCGGTTCTTTACTAGATAAAAACAAAGATCTGCTTTGCCTAATCATTTCTGATCAAGAAAAGCAGCAAGTTGAGATACAAGATCTGAAAGAGCCCCTCCTCTCTACTAAAAGCTAAAAAATGACTCTGTAACATGGGACCCAAGTAGTCACAGCACAATTCCAATTACTGCTCCTTCCCACACACTTGCCTTATGTCTGCCTGTTTGTGTTCCAATTAAAAAGCTACCATGACATTCTTACTACGTTTTTAAAAGAAATTTCCACAGGCAACAGGATTCAAAATTATTAAGGAAAAATTATTCACATATACACTTCCAAAGAAGTCACTGATGCAAGTTGATTGTGTCCAGCTATCTTGCCTTGGAGAGGCTGGTAGGAGGATTTAAAGCCAAGAAGCAAAGCAATGAAGAAACACTAACAGTTTGAATCATCTGGAGAGCTAATGGTTTTCCATGGAAAAAGCCATTGATGCATGTTTTATTTTGGAACACTAATGGCACAATTTTTTGTAAAAGGCCTTTGGGCAAAGGCTGGTTTGAATCTGAATGGAAGCAATCAGGACTGCAGCTTGAATGGGTTTCCTCACATCTGTATACACCATCCATCCCCGCCAAGTATCACCCACCAACACAGCTTTCACCTTTACATCACCCTGTCCCAGGATGCATTTTTCAGCTCCTGCAGCCCACATAGCAGATCTCTTATTTATGCTGGGACAGGCTAGCTGCACTCAGACAAATTAGACAAGAAGAGATAACACAGATGCTTCAGCCCTCATCTTTATTTTTGGTTTCCAGAAGGCCGCAGACATTTTGACACAGAGAAAAATCACACAGCATCCACAGTAACTAGTCAGTCTGGTTTTGGGTCTTACTGCACCCACAGCTGAAACCCAAAACTTGTGCATATGCAAGTGCCAGCCTTGAGCTTAAAAAACAAGTTTCGATCCAAATCTAGGGGATCTGGCACAACTATAGGGGCCTGACCAAAACTAACCACATCATTAACTCCAGTGACCCAAGGAGCTGATAGCTCACACAACATTTCCTACCACAAACCAGCACATTTGAACAATGTACATGCACAGAAGTCACTGAATCAACATAGCAGTACTGGTGGATACAGACAACATAGCCAAGCACCACAGCAAAGAAACACTTTCTGGAAGCATAATGAAATATTCTGAATAATCTCATGAGTCAGAGACGAGTAACACGAGACAGACCATTCAATGAAGTACTTATAAGATCAGCAGCAAGAACAAACTGCAGAAGGTTTAAATAAAAGCTTTCAAATCACTAACTTATCAGATATTAAGTGAAACTAGACATGATTTACACAAAGATGACTAATCTATGACTAACTTTATATCAACTACTGTGTCCATCTCTGAATTGGAGTGCCACTGCATGCAGTTTCTGTCAGCTAGTGCTCTGTTTTAATTCTACAAGCCAAAGCCACAGATTATGCAGTTCATAATGTCAAAATGCAGATGTCAGTTGATGGAAGATGCAGAAGTGACTGAAAGACACAAACGACTACTTCATTAATTTAACTAAAAATTTAACCTAAAATCCATGTTATTGAAGCAGGGTGATGATAAGTCTGTGGAATCAGATAAGGGAGAATGACAGATCTGAGAGCACCAAGTGCTGGTGCTGTCAGTGTTCTCCCTCCATAGTTGTGTCACGTTTGCTGACACTGAGGTGACTAAAGCCATGGGTCCTGTTAATCAGACAGCAACCCAAAGCATATAGAGGCTGCAAAAGTTCTGTTAGAGGAGACTGGCTTTTTAATGCAAGGTATCACAGTGAAGCACTGTTATCACTAAATTAACACAGGAAGATTATCAAAATGTTTTCTGTCTCAGGCACCAGTTTGGTTTTATTCTACTACATATGCAAAGGAGCCAGGAAAAGCCTCCCTGTCCCTCATCCCTTCAAAGCTGGCATACTCCATCAAATGCAAAAGGCACTGCTCTATCAGTGTTCATCTCCTGAACCTCACTGGTGTTACCACAAGCTGTTTCCTGTCCTCCTTCCCAACTCTGCTCAAAATAAGCACAAGATATTCCTTGACAAAAAGGCATCAGGCTCTCACATAAGGTTCCCCATAATACTTTCCAGGAACATGCCTGCTCTTCAATTCCCTTAATTGTTCTGGGCATCCTTCACACTGAAGTTCATTCACAGCAACACTTTGGCATTCCTCGAAGGAACTTAAATCGCTCTAATCACCACAAACTTAAAGAATCCTATTACTGAAGCATACACAACCCAGCTCTATGTTTCCAGAGCTGGGAAGAGAGAAGGAAGCTTTGCAAGAAGCAAAACCCAAAAGCACTTACCAGGAAAAGGAACAAAATAACATCCTTTTGCTGCTGTCGAGAAGAGGCAGCCCAAGGATTAGAGCTGAAAACCCTAGAAATTGGAGTCAACATAACTAGATGTTTTGCCAGCTTCACAAGGAAGTTTTATACATGTATTTTACTTTTTCTCTATGCAGACACTTGGGCTGTTTCAGCCCTTTTAAGTTGGCTACATGCTAATACACATGCACACACAAAGCTGTTGGGCTTTCATATGCACTGCAAATAATGCTGAAAAATACCATTTCCACTAATCACGTTGTTTCACACAGTTTTAAAGCACATGATTGCAGAATAAAACCCTCAGCACATATTTCTGGCCTGGATTCCTAAGGAAATTAAGCTTATGTGGTAGTGTTGTTTGTCAGTCCTCACCCTATCAAATTTTCAACTCGACTGTCAGTTTTGACCACATTTGGAAGAAGGCAAAGAGATCCAAACAGGTGTCACATTCCTGCACCTTTGGGGGAAATTATTATGCAGGTGGACAAGACACATCCAAATCAGCCTCTCAACAGGATCAGATTCTGCTGCAGGAACTCAGCGATTCCCTCCTTTGGCTGGCCCAGCAGCTGCTCCATCAGCAACCTCAGGGCAAGTCCCACAGCCACCAGTAGCAAGTATAGTTAGTCCCACTTCCTAATTTTATCCAGAAATCTGCTTTATAACTAATCTATTACAGCACTTTAGTTCAGGAACAAACAAGGATGTAGCCACCAGTATTAAAAACCCTTTCACTAACAACTAGACAGCATTATTCTCAGAAGAAAAACTTCATTAGCTTTCAGTCTGCCCTTTTTTAAAGGGGTCAGTGTCTTCCAACAACAGAAAAACAGATTTTCTCTCAGGGAAAATAGCAAGGAGACAGTTCATGACGCAGAAAAGATGCAGGCAGAGTACAAGACTCAGGGGCTAAACAAGATGCAAAATCATTTTCCACTCCTAGACCACCACTTCGAGTGCAGACCAATTACACAGCAAGTTAAAATGTCACCAGCAGCAGCTTCCCTGCAAGCTCTCCAGGGTCATAATATGCAAAACCATGTCAACCACTTGTCAGAGGGCACTTTAGCCAGCCTCCAGACAGGACGACAGCCACAACAGCTCCACTGCTCCTGCAAACGCTCCAGGTCAAGAGCAACACATGTCCTGATGGCAGCATGGAGAAAATGCTGGTCCTGCCAGGAACACGGATGTGTCCTGTGATGAGAGGATCTCCCTCCAGTTGGGATAGTCTGGCTCCACTTATTAATAGCAGGTGCTGGCATCCACAGCCCAGGGCTCTGAGCCAAGCACTGCAGTGTAGAGCAGTTAGGTCAGGTTTATGGAACTTTCAAACATTGAGCCTGAGAACAAGAAGACAGCCTGGGCATAAAAGTAAAGTTGTCCCACAAAAACAATAAGCCTTCAATCATAATGAATTTCGACCAACAGAATTCATTGTACCACATCCTGAAACAGAGTCAGGTGGGGATAACAAGGCCAGGCTGGACAGGGCTCTGAGCAACCTGGGATAGTGAGAGGTGTCCCTGCCCACAGCAAGGAGTTGGAGCTGGCTGGTCTTTGAGGCCTCTTCCAACCCAAACCTATGATTAGATATATCTGATTGTATATCTGAGCCCAGAAAGCAACATCTTCACCTATGAGCTCTCCACTCAACTTAGTCCAATAAACTCTCCTGCTTCACCCACCCAGTTTTCACTCTCGTGGAAGAACAAGCCCCAGCCATAGCAGCCTTGCTTGTTTCAGTCCCATAGCAGTTAAGCAGAAACAAGCTCAATGAGAGCCACTTTCATATTTCACATGAAATATGGATAAATAAATATTTCATACTGGTTGGTTTGTTTTGTGGAAGAGTAGTTCAGGAAAGAGGTTTCCTTTTTTAAGGAAAGAGGTAAACTTTGCTTAGATTCCAAAATGAAAGGTCAGGTGTGAAAGAATTACTTAGAAGATGCTGAGGGTAAACAAGTGTACCATTAAGTATTTGTTGTGTTACATCTTCATTTAGAAATCACTTAATAACCATCTTTCCCTCAGGGAAGAGCTACTATTAGAAGCAGGATACATCTCACACAAGATGTTTAATAGAAACATCCTACAAACAGACGTTCCTAGAATCCAATAATTCAGCCAAACAGATTTTTAACTGCTGTGTAAAATTTAGGAGACAGCAAAAAATACCTGATTATTTCCCACCAGGGAAACTGGGGAAGGGACCATCTTCAGGAGAGGTAGTGGAACCCAGGGAGATCCATCCCATGTGCAGAAGGGCTGGTGAAACCTAAGCCTCTCACTGGAAGGCTGCAGGGTCTGTCCCTGAGCCATACCCAGGAGCATGTGCTGCTGTCTCATGGAGGGGATGGTGGAAGGAACCGAGATGGGAGAAGGTCTTTCCAAGAGGTTTTTTCAGGGAAAGTCACCACCATCTCTCTCACCTCCTGCAATCCAAACCGGCTGTCATTAATGTACAGTCATTTAGTCTCGTCAGAGACCCCTCCCTCCACACACAACATGAGAGACTGATTCAATTATGGAGCTTCTGTCTCAGTTCTTTTTCTCCTGAAATTTCCGCTAAGATTCCTGTAAACTTATGAGGGGAGAAAACAGCCTTTCTTACCTGACCAAATAGTAAAACCCAGCTCCTGCTTTATCTATAGAGCAAGCCATCACTTGCCAAAACATTGCAAAAACTTTGATTTCTATGAAACCCCCTAGCTGCTGAGCTGCAACACAACCTTCACTTCACACACAATCCTTGTTTACTATCCTTAGGTACCTAGCAGCTCTCTAACCCAGCAAAGACAAGGTCTAGGAGATGCTGAAGTAGCATCCTTTTCTAAATCTGAGGCTCTGCAGGTCAAGACAGGCATAAGAGAGGACTACATCAACGCAGTGCTCTACAGAGGGTGGTCTAGATGAACCAGGAGAACACAAGAAATGAAGAACAAATTGGGAAGATGTGTACAAGCTGTGTGTGCAGCACTGCACAATTTGCCACGTGGAGATGCCTGCTAGCTCTCTTCTGCAGAGAAGACATCTCAAGCACAGGGCTCCCAACGTGCAACACCACATTCTTTTTTAATTCAGGATTTCCCCCCACTCTTCATGCAAGCTGGGGACCTGCAGGCTGAGAGATCACCTCCTGCAAGATGGAATTATTAAAAGAGCTTCCTGCAGGTCCTCATTAAACCCCAGTAATCCTCACAGACATGGCAGCAATGCAGCTGGTGATAATGCATTTCCCCTTTCTGCTTGCATCACTGATTATTACTCATTAGGGCACTTATAATCCTTATATAGAGTCCTTTTATGTAGTCTAATTTGCTAAGAAGTAATCACTCTCCTCCTCCTTTGGTAATACAAAAGAGGGCTGTAAAGTGATTTCATTTGCTGTTTATTCCAAGGCTCTCCTTCCCAGAAGTTTCTTTCAGATGTTCAGTCTGAAGCCAGATACGTTTGATCATTAGAAAATGTCTGAGAGAAGCCCTACGTTTCACCCAGTTTTGTGTGGAAAAGATGAGTAATTTAGGAAGCTTTACATCTCCGAGTTTACTTCGAGTTGCTTGCCAAAAGAAATCCATGAACTTCTTTCTTAAAAAAACACCACTGCAGCACTGAAGAATTCAACTCTCCACACAGAGCAGGGTAAATGGAGTTTACCTAATGCTCAGAAGGGGCTGTACCTGTGTAGAATGAGCACAGGACAGGAGAGCAGGACAGATGCCCACACCACATGCAGCAGGAGAGCAATGCACTTGTGTGTCTGCCCAGAGCTGTGCCTCCAGAATTACTGTCTGGTGATCACACTAAGCATGGTCTGGCTTCTGGCTTCGGGTCCAGGGCTTTGCTGCCAACCCATTAGGGGGCTCCAGCACATCTCTTCACCTCATTGCTCCAGGTTTCCCTCAGGGAAGGCAACAAAAGTCAGCCTAAACACAGAGCTGTTATTCTCTGCTTAGATTCCAGTCCTGTGCGTGTGATCCAGATTTTGAAGGTCCATCTCACTATAGCTTTTCCGACACTTTTTGGACAATAAATATGCCGGATGCTGAAAAGGTCACTGCTGAAATAATCACTGTCTTGCAGTGACTACCACTCCCTACAAGTTAGTTGAAAATAGGGAATACAGATTTGTATCCAGCCTTCCCTGTAATCCAAGAGTGTTCATGACAGATTATTTTGCTTCTGGATGAGTTCAAGTCCTCACTGAGCCCTCAAAATTTCCGTAAACACTCACCAAGGAAGAGAAAATGAATGACTGGATTGCAGCACCTCATGACACACAAACCTCAAAGCTTTAGCTGTTTAAAACCACCCACACCAAGCAAAGGAATAGGCTGCAGTTACAAACTCCAAACAGCAAAAACAGTACTATGTAAGACAGAAGGGAGAAAATGGTTTTCCAAGAATAGAACAATTCAGTTGGTATTTGCAAAAACCTCCTTCTACATGCCTCTATGCTTCTGTTTCCAAACAGTCTTTCCATACCGCAATGAATTTCATGTAATTACTAGCTAGGTACTCAGAAACTTAATTATACTGTATTAACAACTGAGGTTTTGACTTCCTATCCAAGGGCTCTACTACTTTTAATTAAACTTGTACATTGTAACCTTGTTAAGCCTAGGCAAATCCAACACTGTGAAGCTGGCTCTAATAAATCCAGAGATAATACTGGAGCCTCCATACAAGGATGCTGATATAGAGTTTAAAATAAAGATAAAACCAAAAAAACCACACCAGAGTGCAGGATATGGTTTTGAAGGTTGAACTTTGCACAATCCATCCTCAGTGTGTTTTCAAAACGTCAATGAACCACTACAAGGCTCCTCAACTCCTTCTTTAAGCCAAACAACAAAGTTTTCCATCAGATTTGCAGCAGATTGAGGATTGCAGCTCATTTCCCACATGGCAGCCATGCAAACCCCAGGACCCAAGCGAGGTATGACCCAACAGCACTGTAAAGTCAAGGAGGGAACAGAGCATTGAACAAGGTAAGCAGGGGAGTCTGCTAACCCAGGCCACCACTGACCATTCTCTTTGTCTGAGCATAAAGGGACCAGGTTTGATTCAAAGGGCACTTTGTAAAAAGTTTTAACACTGACTTCATGGAGCACTGCCTGAATATCCATTTTCTTGAGCCAAGGCTGGATTAGTCCCAGAAAGCCAAGTTCTGATGCTCACACTTGCATGTCATGAAAGCAGAGGGAGAGGGTGCCAGGGCAGGGCTAAACCAATTTTTAATGTTTTCCAAGTCCTTTCATGTCAGTCACAGATCTGTTCTAGTCGGCGTTGTGAAGACACAGTCTAGTCCCAAACCCCGAGGGAGAACAATCCAGATGTGCATGTGCCCACTGACTCAGCAGCTGGAGCTCTCTACTCCCCCAAACAGCTGCAATTATCCCCAAGATGATGTGGAGGGGCAGGGTGGGGTGGGAAAAGGAGAGCCCTCCCTGAGGATGCTGCCCTTAACCTGGGCTGCAGGGAGAGGTTCTCCCCATGGCATGGCATCCCACTGCCCTCCTGCTCCAGGCTGCCTGGCCAGGGGGAAGAAGGGCTGTGCTGCAGGCAGGCACATCTGGCAGGCAGAGCCCATGGGCAGGCACCAGCTCCAGTGGGGTGAGATTGCTCTGGGACAGATGGGGCAGCAGGGAATTCTGCTGCAAGCCCTCACCAGTCATCCCCTCCACCTTTGCTCAATCTAAATTTGATGGAACTGATCATTTGGATGAGTACAGATGTCAAAGCAAACTTAAAGCCCCACATGGCATTATAGCTGCAATGGCTAAGAACCAATTCTGGCAAAGCATGGAGGTTCCTGGAAAGCAGAGTCAGGAAAACAACAAGTAAAGACCCATATGACTGTTCCCACTGATCCTTCTCAGTAGCCATTTCATTACATCACTATTTTCCTACTAATAAAGGTCAAACAGCAATTTTTTGTTATTTTAGATTTATAGTTTCTCTTAAATGAAAGGCATTCTTATGCCAGGAAGAGGCAAAAAGGAGATTCATTTGCCCTACAGATACCACGGCAAACTTAGTTCAGAATTAAAAAAACAAGGAAACCATTATTTCCCCAGCCTCCTTAAAAATGGAGAGAACAGTGAACAAGATGCCAAGATTATCAGCAGTCAGAAGAAGAAAAAAAAAACCAACCAAAAACAAACCCAAATTGAAGAAAAAGAGCAATAAGAGCCTTTGTTCCCAGGAAATCCTTTTCAAGAATTGAGGAGAGTCCAAGCAATGCAGCTGTACTTCCTGTGACCTGCAGCATTCCGTTTGGGAACACGAGGAGGGTCACGGCCTGGGGACAGCTCGGTACAGCCACACCACACACACAGAGCTCCCAGCACGGGAACCCCTCACAGCACCTGAGACATCCTGGGCTGCAGGGACACGGAACCGAGCAGCTTCAGAGCTGGCCTGCAAAGGGGACCCGCTCAAGTCACCCGTGGTAGCAGGGTTCTCTCAGGACTCAGAGCTGGGGTTGCTCAGCCTGGAGAAAAGAAGGCTCTAGGGAGACCTTAAAGCATCTTCATGGGTTTCAAGAGAGGGACTTTTGACAAGGGCATGTACTGACAGGGCAAGGGGGAATGGCTTTAAACTGAAAGAGCATGGGGTTACATTGGAAATTAAGAAGAAATTCTTCCCTGTGAGGGTGGGGAGGCCCTGGCACAGGTTGCCAAGAGAAGCTGTAGCTGCCCCATCCCTGGCAGTGTCCAAAGCCAGACTGGATAGGGCTTGGAACAACCTGAGATAGTGGAAGGTGTCCACTTGGCAGGAGGGTTGGAACTGGGGGATGTTTAAGGTCCCTTCTAACCCAGGCCGTTCTGTGACTCCTTTAGAGCAGAGTCAGCAGCAAGAGGAGACAGCAAATCTCTTTAAAAACACACAGTTAATAAAACACCACCTGAATACACACACCAACCTCACTCCCAGGGTTGGGCAGGTTGGGTATTTGTAAGAGAAATGTCACTGAGTGATAAATTCGGTTCACAATGAACCATGCTGCATTAGCAGGCTTCTTGCAAGGAAAAGCATTTGGAAATTACACAAGCAGCTATCCACACAATACACTTTATAAAGCACACATTGCTTGATGTATCATTGATAGGCAGAGCCACTTCTGAGTCCAGACGGACTTTGAACAGCACTGCAGCAGGAGGGGAGAGCACAGGCAAAGGGAACAACAGAACAGGAATGCTCAACTGCTGCAGGACTTAGATAAACAGACTAATTACCAGAGAGTTTGTCTACATGGAAGAATTAACTCAAGCACTGTCCCTGACTCGCCCTCCCATCTACATCTTGAATTCGAGCATGGCGCTTAACTTCAGTTGGCAGGAGACAGGCAAATGTTTGTTAAGCATATTTAAGCAGTGCCTAAGCACTGCTCAGGCAGACAACATTCAGGGACCCGAAAGCCCTCCAAGTATTCCCCACTACTTTCAACATGACTCCATCATACCCTGTGGACGAACTCAGAAAGTAACATAACACTTGTATACATATTTATAGATATTTGTTTTAAAAGTTTAGTGCTATATATAATTACAGCAGAGCTTTTACACCCCTTGGGATCCTTAAAAGCACAACTGCTGCTATCCAGGGTAGCATCCTTCCCTCAAAGGATGCCCAAGATCACTCATGTTTGACTCATTTGAGAGGGACACACATCTGGGAACACCTCTCTTCAGCAGCTTACCACTGGAAGAGTGGCAAGACAATCATTCAGTATTTTGGGCACACAAGCCCTTTACTGCTAGCAGGAGTCAAGTTCAATACATGTGGGCGAGATCACTCGAGCTTAACTCAGTTCTGAAGGACATTAGCATGAAAAAAATGGGAGGAGAGGTTGCCGGTCCCTGAGGAACAGGAGGGGGAGGCAACAGTTATGCTTGCCTATAGCAAGGAGGCATTTCACCCCAACTGAGATCCCTTGAGCTGGAACCCAGCCAGAAAGCCCAAATAATAGCCCTTCTGCTCACAAAACCACCCCTGAATCTTGACTGTTCACAAGCTGTCTGGAACACAGTTTTAAACTCATTTAAAATACAACTGGAGGGGGGAGGGGGGGAGGAAGAGGCATTTCCTACTTCTCATCACTCAGAAAAGATATTAAACCAGTGTTTTCTTCATTCCTGCTTTGCCTGGGTTTCATTACTCATTTTCCAGCTCTCTTTAAAATTGACAAATTTTAAAGTATAGGGGTTTATGGATAATTCTCTACTTTGTCCCTGCACAGGATGCCATTGGAAGTATGCAATATTTAAGCATTGCATATGCACAGATATGAAATTTTTGCTTTTACCTTGATTAAGCATTTGCTTTGTTTCTTTAAATCACCTAGCTTGTGTCTTTTACAGGAAATTAAATTAACACAAAGTATCTTTTAATAATCATAAGAGCTTTCCAGCAATTCAATCTGCAAAATGACAGACCAGCATTCTGCATCACAGTAAGCAGTTTATCAAGCTGTTCTGAAGCAGATCCTGTTCAAAGCCTTGTCCAGAAATGTAACACTACCTCCCACTATTGCAGGCGTGCAGTCAATGACAGAAAACAGTTATGAGACACAGGCAGGCACATGCTCTCTCTTCACAACATTAAAATCTGGAAGTCTCTCTCTCTCTACCAGCTATGACTCAAGTGAGCTGCAGCTAGGATCAGCTCTGTGAAGACAAGTTAATACCGACCTGCTTTATTCTGTTTTCCTGAAAATGAAGGCAGCTCTGCACTGCCAGAGGCCTCAGCCTTGCGTAGGAGGGAACCTGGTGGTTCCACTCCCAAAACCTGCACGAGGTCTCAGCAGGGACTCCTTGGCACAGGTCAGCTCCCAGGATGCACACACAAGAGGAAGAGATGCAGGGAAAGACAGCATCAAGGTATGGAAAGGACTCAAAACCACAAAGTAGCTCAGGGGCAAAGGCTGCTTAGTGTGTGTGAGGAATTGCCCCTACCAAACCCATGAAACATGCCAGGGCCAGCTGCCCAAAGCACAGGAAAGGCCTTGCTGTGACACACCGACCTCTTTACATGCCATTTGATCAGCAGTGCCTCCCCAAAAAGTGTTGCTCCTGCTCAGACAAGACTTCTGTCTGCCCTCATACAGCACAAGGGCTTCAGGAAGGCAGACAAAAGCCCTGATAGGGAAGCAGTGAAAACAAGGAAGGCAACTTATCCCAGCCTCAAAAGCAATGAGTGGTGGAGTTAGGAGCTCAGTCTGGCCCCGTCCACACAGCAGCAGCTCCAGCATGAGCACAACTGGCTTTTCTGCAAACGTTGAGACATAGAGCATATTCCACACAAATATTCCTCAGGGGAGGAAAAAAAAAACAAAGATGCATCAAGTGAGACTTATTGGGACAACTACTTTCACTCTCTGGTTCATGGGCCTATTTTTAGCAAGCTGCTTTTGCAGATGCCGAAAAGAACATTCATCCCCCTCTGTACACACACAGCTGGACATGAATCTCCACAGCCTGGCCAGCAGCATCTGCATTCAGCTTCACAGATGTGAATCACAATAGGAAGTCTTGAGGGGAAGTCTCTTTTCTGGAATTTCAAACACAAGTAGTTGATATGGTCCAAGTGCCAAGCATACAGCCCATGGGAAGGAGGGACCCACAAGCGCAGAGTTAGAAAGCTCCTTCCTCGCCACCAGCAGTATTTCCTTGATCCTTTATTCCTAAGCAGTGTTGAAAGAGATCAATATGCATGGTTTAAAGACTGTAATACAGAATTGCCCCTTTTCTCCAGGCTCTGTTTGCACACAGGATCACAGCTAAGAGTCAGTGTCCCACCCAGAAGCTGCCTCTTCTCGGCCATCAGAGCTCTGCAGAAAGGCTGCAGGTCTGTTTACAGCCACCAGACCAACACAAGCTCCATGTGGGCAGGAGAGGCACCTCCTTCACTTGGAGAAGCACTGCTGCATTCCTGGGCTGGCCTCCAGTCTCAAACTCCTCGCCAGCATCCAGCCCTCCCCACTCCCAGCCCTACAAGAAGCAGGTGGCATTGCAAACCTTCCAGAGCAGCACAGTTCAAGAGTTAACTCATCTGCAAAATTACACTGCTCCATCTCTTGCCTCCACTGCTCCCAGCACACCTTCCTGAGCAGGCACATTTTTGTACACTTTTTGTTCTTTGAGAAGCCTAAAAACCTCATTGGGAGAAATCTGCCCACTCCAAAGAAATGAGCCAGCAAAGCCCCATGCCTCTAGGAACTGTCTTTGGCTCCATCCAGGGAAAGTCATTCCAGCCTACAATGGCTCCTTAATGCCACCCCTGCTGGGAAGCCCAACACACCCTCACCCCAGTGCTTGGAAAAGGGGGCAGGGACTAGAGCCAGTCCCAGCAACACGTTTTCCCACTGTCCTGGGGAATGCCAAGCTTCCCATTGAGAGTCTGGCCATCAACCAACCTCCAGCATTTCCTGAGCCCCACCAGAGGCTCTGCAACAAGAATAGTACTGTCACCTACCCCCTGGAAAGCTGCCCTGACCAGACTGCTCTCCCCTGCCTTCCACATTCCTGCCACATGCTCCACAGCTGTGGAGCACCACAAGGAAGCTGGCATACAGACTGGCATGCAAAATCCGATCATGCAGGCAAAGCAGCTCCAGCTTGGCCCACACTAGCAGGACACACAACCTGACCTCTCCCTCCTACACAGGGAGGAGTGTGCAGGTCCACAGCCACAGATTCACCTTGAGCAGCCCCAGGGGTTTTTAGTTTCTTTAGTTCATCTCCAGCTCTCCTCTGCCTCCCTACACCCACAGTCTCCTCCCAGAAATCTGCCTCATTTCCCAAGAACGCCTACACAGCGAGCTTGGCGTACTGGCTTGTCTCAAAATCTCACCAGGCCCCAAACAGGGACAGCCAACTTTTAGAGGAGTATTCATGTTTCATTTTTCATAGTATCAAAGCTATGCAACATGTTGAGTCTGTGCTGTAACCTCCTGTTTATCAGGGAACGACTAACAGTTTAATTTGGATTAATTTCACGTATGGCTTCTATCAGATCCCGCAGAACCTCTGGCTGCCCTCACACTCCTGTATAAACATCAACAAAATCCAGGCATGAGGATCTAGATACCAGAGGAAAACATCTGCCTCAAAACTTTGCAGCACAGGCAAGACAGGAAGGATTGAAGGAAGGACACCGCAAATTACAGCCCTCTGAACTTCCCTGTGTGCCCGTGGGAGGGCAGGGACATGCACTGGGAGGATGGACCCCATGGTAGGTGGCACCACCAGCTCCAAAAGCCAGCAGGGTCCCCTGCTCTGCAGCAGCTCAGGTTGGGCTCTCACCACCCAACAAGCCCAGTCCAGTCCCCTTACATTCCCTGGGGGACCTGTTTCCTTGCCCCTCACTTCCATGCCCAAGGACTTCAGCAGCAGAAACCCCACCACCCCTTCGATACCAGGGTGTCCTCCTCCCTTCCCCAACCATCCCCCTAACATCTTGCCCCAAGAAAAGGGACATCAGCAAAGGTATCTCCATTTAGACCATCACTGGGTCTCCATCCCCAACAACTTCTCTCTTCCAAAAACACATGGCAGGTCAAACAATGCAAAGTGGAACTCTCACTAGAAGCAGAAGTGGTACTTTCATTGGCTCTAGCAGGTTATTTTATGGACAGTACTCCTATTTCTCACTCTGCTTACAGTGAGTAACACCTCACCCACAAATGGCTCCACATCTTAGGGCTAAGAGACAACAAACAAGTAAGACTCAGAGGGAAGGTGGTAGGACCCCATTCCTTCCTTTTAACACAGACAAACAGATACAGACCCCCTGGTTTGCTCCTAAATGCATACTCTGCAGGAGCTACATGAACCCATCTGTATCTGAGGAACAGAAATGTTGCTCCTCACCATGTGCAACAGTAAAGCCAGGCCTAATTACCACAGCCACAGGAAAATTATGTAGAACATTTTTAGTAAGAAGAGAAATTAACTGCAATATCACAGCCAAATTCCAATTTAGCATCAGCAGTCCAGCTGGATATACTGTCCTAAACAAGTGGGTAGCTGATCTCAAACTACTGCCATATGTGCTGTAGCTTCCTTACCCTTTTTAGTCATAGAATGAGCTGATTAGGAAGGGACCCACAAGGATCACTAAAGTCCAATTCCTGGCCTGCCCAGGACAGCCCCAAGAGTCCTCCCCTGCGCCTGAGGCTGTTGTTCAAATGCTCCTGGAGCTCTGACAGCCTTGGGGCTGTGACCATTCCCTGGGGAGCCTGTTCAGTGCCCCAGCACCCTCTGGGGGAAGAACCTTTTCCTGATATCCAGCCTAACCCTCCCCTGGCACAGCTCCAGCGGTTCCCTGGGTCCTGTCCCTGGTCACACAGAGCAGAGATCAGTGCCTGTCCCTCCTCTTCCCCAGGTGAGGAAGCTGCAGAACTGCTGTGAGCTCTGACCTCAGTCTCCTCCAGCTGAACAGACCAAGTGCTCTCAGCTGCTCCTCGTGTGGCTTCACCTCCAGGCCCTTCACCATCTTCATGTCCCTCCTTTGGACATTCTCAGAGAGCTTTACATCCTTCTTACATTGTGGCTCTCAAAACTGCAGAGTCCTTCCCCTCTGAAGGAGGCACGGAGATACACCAGTATATCAAGGCAAGCCCCTACAGAAACACTCCCTTGTTTCAACCCCTTCTGCATTTCCAGGGGCCCCACAGTCAGCTCAACCCTGCCTAAACAGGGCAAGCCCAACTCTGCCGCCTGTTTTTCTGCTGCCATGCCCCAGAGTGAGGCACACACACACATGCCAAGCACAACACCTATGTTCTGACAGCTGCCATTTCCACACCAGGTTCCACCAGGAGCAAAATGACTTCCTAGGACAGCACAGGACAGAGTGTCAAACAGCTTCTCTGCACAGAAACGCAACAGGGAGAGACATTTGTTGCAAGAAAGCCAAACACACAGCAACTACAGTTTTTGTTCATCATATCTCCGTGGTATTTTCATTTGTGAATGAATAAATTACCATTTACAGCAAAAGCAAGATTTCCAGTTGGAGGTTATTTACTTTCACCTCAATCGCAGCAGCCCTGGCAAGCTAGATGATGTACAAGCCAAGCAGCAAGTGCTCACATGCTGGGAACTGTTCAAACAGGAATAATTCAATCTTTTTGTAGTCTCACCCTGGCTAATTTGCCACAAGCTGTCTCTTTTCAGATGCTACATGAAACACGAGAGAAAAACCAAGCTGGATTAAGCTGGCCCGCTTACAATCAGTTCATCTACTGAGAGTTCAGGTCAGTTTGTTTTCTGTGTAAAACAAATTCATTTTTTCAGCTTCACAGGGTTTAAGGAACAAAAATTTATTGCTGTAACCAAACATTGCTCACCGGACAAGCGTGCAGTGATTACTTAACTAATGCAAACGATTTTCAGTCTGCGTGCAAGGAATGCATGGGATAATTCCAGGGCACTCTCTTCCACCAGCATTTTACAAGTACTTTTTAGGTAGCTATGGAGACGTTACAGCCTTTTTCATTTTGCTGTCATAACTAGACAGCTATTGATTTCTTTGCAAAATTCCTTGGAAGAGTGGAGAAGGGAGGGGGAGTTTCAAGCACTGCGAGGTCTGAGAGCAACAAGCTGAAGAAAATGGGAACAGATTTCAGACGGAGACGTCCTTGCATGGAGGCTCCTTGTAAAATATAGCCTAGCACCTGGCCCTGCTTTGGTACTTCTGCAAAAAAGGACATAAGCATACACACATGTAACAGGGATTGTCTTCCAACAAGCTCCAAAAGGAAAAACATTTCCAGCTCCCACTGCCATCACCCTGAACAAAAGGAGGCTCTCCCCAAGGCCAGGCTGTGGTTTTGCTCCAACACAAATCTCTCTGGAGGCAAGGTGGGACTCCATCCTCGCAGTCATGCTGGGCTACAAGATGTTTCCCTCTCCCTCTAAGCAAGTTACATGAAAGTCTCACCCCTGACAGAACTTGCAGATAATCAGTGCCTCCTCTCCACCTCCACCAGGCATTACTGCTTTGTGATGGACAACTCTGCATTTCACTCTCCTTCCAACAACAGCTCAAGAGTTTGCTGTGAGCTCAGCACTGCTGGTCCTCAGCAGCTGATTCTGCTCAGAATGATGCTGAGAGAAATGCCTTTCACCTAACTGACCCTTTAAGATAAATCATTCCTGCATATGCAGATTTAAGACCGCACACCACGACAAGAGATACTGACCTGGAAAACTCTGTGTCACACAGATAAGGACGTGCAAATAATCATGGAATTAGGTCTCGTTCAGAAACTCCCTCAGTAATGAGAAGAACATACAGACTCTGAATAGATACTTCCCTTTGGATAAAACAGAAAGGAAAAGCCTGCTCAACCAAAACATTTTTCTTAAATTCACCTTAGACCCAGTCATAACAATGGAGCCAGAATCTGCAGAATTATCTCTACCACAAACTGCAGGAAGTTTACCGGCACCACCCTGAAAACAAATCTCAATCTTCTCATCTCCACTCTGCTGCATTTATAGCCTCATGACTGCTCACCAAAAGGACACTCAAGCTCTACTGCAAGAGGAAAGAGAGCGAGATGCTGCTGCTGCAGAACAAACCCATGACAGCTCTGTTCACCTAATGTCCATCCAGATATGCTGCCACATCTTCAATGCTGCTTTTTTAACTTGTGGGAAGGCTTGAAAGGGGGGAAGAATTAATCATCCTCTAAGCTCCCCAGGAAGGTGGCTGAGGACAGGCAATGCCATGGGGCAGCCCCAGGACTTGCCCCATCTCACAGCCAGCTGCTCCCAGATGTTTCCACCACCCCACCACTGCCGGCAGCATCCCAGCTTTAGAGCAGTACCACAAATCTGGTTGCACTACCCACCAGCTGCCAGAGGCAAGCCATGAGATTGCAGTGTCCCCACACCATGGGGCACAGGCCAGCCTCAGCCACTGCTGCTGGATGGCTACATGCCCCCTCAGGGCACTGGGGAGGGAGGGGGGCACATCTGCACCCCAAATCCAGCAGCAGTCCTCCCACTCCCCCAGAGCAGGACACACACCTCCCCGGGGTCCCTCACCAACACAGGCTCCAGTCCTCCCAAGGAGGGGAGCAGGGAGTGGTGCGACTCCCCCACAGCATCCAAATTCCTGCTACACATCCTAAAGATATTCCAGAAAATACAGTTCTGTTCAGTACCATCAGAGATTGCAGTGGCCCTGCCCAGGACAGGAGGTCCAACACCAGCTCCACCATGTGTGGAAACATCTGAGAAGATGCTTTTGATTAGGACCTGTTAGTTATATGTTTCACATCCAAGAGAAGGTGTACATCAAGGTAAGCCCCCCTTCTGGAGGAAAATAAAACAAACAATAAACCTAACAAAAATTGTGCAATATAGAAAAAAAAATCCAACCTTTCTTTATAAAAATACAAAAACCGAATTCTTAGAGCCAATTTAAGCTTAGGCAAGAAATATAAATATGCATTTCTGAACTTTCCCCTGTGATGTTTCCTTTACAAACATAACAAATGAAAAGCGCTGTCACAAATTAAACCAGCTTTGGTTAAGTGGAGGGGAAAAAATTGCTGATAGCTCTAAGATCCAACTGACAAGGCTTTTCAAGTCTGCTCTGATGCAAAACCAACTTCCCAGGGATCTAAATTAAGAGTAAATAAATATTTTCCTTAGCTTAATCCTGGTTTGGAAGCAGGACAGAGGATACTACAACAAAGCCAGCACCTGAACCCACCAGGAGCCATCCAGCTGCCACAAGCCTTTCCTGGAGATCAGCTGCTCAACACACCCACCTCTTCTTCAGCAAGACCCTTGCTCCACTGTGCCTACAGCTGTGGGCAGGAATGGGGAACACTCAGTGGGCCCTGGCTGCTCCAACACGTCCTCCTCTCGCTCTCTGAAGGCCACCAACCAATGACACTGCCTACGATGCACACCCAGGTCAGGAGAACAGACAATCGAACTTAGATCTTGAGGGAAGCCACCAGGGATGGCTACTTCAGCCTCCAGCTGCAATGTGGAGGTCCCCCCTCGCAGCACAGAGGTCCCTGGGGTGTAGATCATGCAAAATATTTGTCAGCTGTGGGATGGAGCACCTTCCTTTCCCTGGGGAGGATGAAATTTCTGTCTGGTTCTTCCAAAGGGAGCTCTGTGTACCAGCCCTCTCCCACCATCTAACAAAAGTCTACCAGAGATGTTTCCAGTGTACGAGGGAGAGCAAAAAGGTTGAGCATCATGGCCATCAAACCACCACGTCCCACGTGTTTTCCAGCTTGGAATGTGGGCTCCAGCACCAGGAATGTTCCCTAATCCACAGAGCCACAGCCTCACCCACACCCCAGCCCTCGCCTGCCCCTGCATCCAGCAGCTCTCAGAGACAGTACACTCCCCCAAGGCTGGGCATGGACAAAGATTAATCCATCCTACTTTCAGCACCAGTCTAAAACCTAAACCAGGAGAGTAGAGGAGATGCTTCAAAGCCACAAGAAAAGGTTCCAAAATCATGTAAAACACAACCACACAGCTGACATCTGTGAATACCTGCTCACTCTGAGAAGATCCCAAGATATCTGCTCCCTTTCCCTGTCTCCACAGCACTTCTTCCACAGGAGTAGCCCACCTGAGCCAAGCCTAACAGAGAACAGATTCTGATAGTCTCCATATGGCCAGAGGGATTTTTACCAACTCATGGTAGCAGTGTAAGGACACGGCAAAGCTGTGCAGAACCCAGGATCACAAGGGCTACAACCATTTGAGATCATTACCACTTTCAGAAACACACCAACAGCTCAGGGTATTTTTGTAAAAAAGATATTCTTCTCACCTGCTCTTCAAGACAGACATTAATTAGCAGCATTACACTCTGCAGAAGCTTAATTTGATCCTACAGACATCTTCACATGCCAACCCAAAAACATGGAGACCAGTCTCCAAATGGGCTGTGGGTTCCTCTCCCCATCCCTTACACTCTGGAAGACCTGGGCTAGTGTAAATAGCAAATTTCCTTCAACGGTGCTCACACCTTTCCCATGTTTCACAAAGGCTGTATTTCTGTCAAAACTTCTTACCTGGCTGTAGCTAGTGACTACACACACTTTAGAGAGAAAATATTAAGCCAAGATTCACTAAAACAGCCTTTCTGGATTACTCTGGATTCTTTGGACAGACTCACCCTACGAACCACAAAGCTGGGAGAGAACCAGACCCCCATGGCCACACGTGCTGACAGCAGATGGACAGCTGTGTGCACAGCTGCCACAGGGCCAAGGAAAGGAACTGTCCTTCCTTGTCCCTAAAACACATCCTGGTGCTCATCAGGTAAACGCATGTGCTCTTGTTTCTGTCCTCCGTAACAAAAGCACAACAAGGGAAAGATTTGAGAATGAGGAGGTTGGACGGTTGGTTGGTTGGCAGTTTGTTGGCTTTTACAGTTATTTTACAGTTATTTTTCTGTTACCAACTATAAATTGTGTGTGTTACAACCACTGCAGTGCCTGTGAACTATCTGGAGTTACATTCTACACTGACATACAAAACATATCCTATTTTTCCCTATGTTTTTGCTTCAGAACTGATCAGTCTGAGATGAGGCAGGGAAGACCAGACCATTTATAATTTCCCTCTTATTTTGATGTGTGTAACGAAGCAAGAAAGTAAAGTTCTTCCAAATCCATCACATTTGGAGCTGTGAGAACTGCTGGATTTAAAAGATGCTGATTCACACTAGTGGTTATCAGATTTTTCCCATCTGTGACACAATTCGACAGCTGTCTGGCAGCACAGAGATTCTCCACTTTGGAGATCAGATGCTGCAACAGCCGGCTCAAGTCTCAGCCTTCAGTTTTCCACTAATATTTAGGGAAAAAGCCTATAAAAAAGATGGAAGTGCAAACTAACTTTTGGATCAGCATACCTAACCTTGGAGCCTTTTGTGCACAGGTGCCACTTGTCAAAGGGATTTTATTCATGCAAGAGTTACAACACTGTTCCTGCTGGAACAGGGATTACCATCAAAATGTATGCAAAGGGCTGCTTAAAGTCACTGTTTTTTTTATCTTCCCTCAAACACCATAAACCAGAGACTGCTGAAGTGGCCTCTGGTCCTATTCCTTGACACAACTTGCACTGCTTAATGATGCAGAGCCACAGAAGGGAACAGGAGCATCCTCGCCTTACTGCAAACAATTCCTCCCAGCCAGCACCTCTAGTGAGGAGGTGAATACTCTCCTGAAGTATCAGCTCTGTCAGCACAAAGCACTCCACAGCAAGAAGAGCTCACAGGACTCACAGCCAGCAGATATGTTGGTTTGGCAAGGCTGGACTACACAGCCCAACCTCTCCCTAGCTCTCCACCTCATTGCATCGCTCCAGGCTGGGGCAGAGTGGCTGGAAAGAGCCCAGCAGAAAAGGACCTGGAGGTGCTGGTCAGCAGCAGCTGAATGTGAGCCCAGCTGTGCCCAGATGGCCAAGAAGGCCAGTGGCTCCTGGGCTGGGTCAGCAATGGTGTGGCCAGCAGGACCAGGACACTGACTGCCCCCCTGTTGTGGGCCCTGGTGAGGCCTCAGCCCAAGTGCTGTGTCCAGTTCTGGGCCTGTCACTGCAAGATGGACATGGAGGGGCTGGAGTGAGTCCAGGGAAGGGAACGGAGCTGGGGAAGGGACTGGAGCACGGGAACTGGAGGGGCCTGGAGAAAAGGAGGCTCAGGGGGGACCTTCTGGCTCTGCACAACTCCCTGACAGGAAGGGGCAGCCAGGGGGTCAGGCTCTGCTCCCAGGGAACAAGGGACAGAATGAGAGGGAACAGCCTCAAGCTGTGCCAGGGGAGGTTCAGGTTTGACATCAGGAGGAACTTCATCAAGGAAAGGGTGCTCAGGTGTTGGAAGGGGCTGCCCAGGGAGGTTTGGAGTCCCCATCCCTGGAGTTGTCCAAGCAAGGAGTGGACTCAGTGCTCTGGGCTGGTTGTCATGGTGGGGATCGGTAAAAGGTTGGGCTTACTGACCTTGGAGGTCTTTTCCAACCTAAGAGGTGCTGTGATTCTATGATTAATGATAAAGATGACCCAGGCAGGGGCAGGCAACAGAAAGGCATTACCTACAATGGGCTGCAAAACTTGTATCTATAGTTCCACTGAGGAAAGAAATCAGCTTTTTACACAATTGGTTTATCTTGGCCTTTTAACAGAAACAGAAGCACAGCTAATGGAAAAAGGAGAAAGCTTTAACCAAGCACACTTTCCTTGTGTACAGCAGAAGTCACAGAGGAACAAAGAGCTCTGGAAACTAAAGGACACCAGGAAATTGTATGTGCCCATAGCAAGGACAATACACAGCATGGGCAAGCAACTGTGAATTCAGTGTGATGACTGAATTATATAATGGAAAATTCCATCCTTTAAGCACAAATAAAGTACTATTTTGGCAGCAAACACTACTAGAAAAGTAATAAACAGCCACTGTTCAGTATGAGCTGAGCCAATGCACAGGTCAATTTGTGAGAGAGAAGTGGGAGAATAAAAAAGGAAGGAAAAGAGCATCATTGCCTACATCTCAAGGTATGTTCCCAGCTGAGCCCTCTCCCTAGGGAGAGGGAAACACAAAGCAAAGATCCCACCAGAAACCCACTGAGAGACGTCAGGACCTACTGTGATCTCCTCCTGAAGTTGCCTCAAATGGGAAACACACAAATGCAGGTAACAAACACAAGGCAAGAGAAAACACTGACCTCCAAGACAACTAAGTTTTCATTCTGGATTAGATGCTGACTTCTCCAAACACAGGGCAAGAGATGTAATCTCCGGGGAATAGCACAGAGCCTTTTCTGTGTGATGCAAAGGTTAATGCTTGCAAACCAGACACCTCCAAAGAGCTACCTGTGATTTCTGAAGCTGTCATTAAATGGCCACCCTGTCTTCACTCAGCCAGAGGGGGAAATTATAGTAAATGCTACATAAACACGTGGGCATAAACACCAGCAGTAAGCATGAGGCAAGGCAACATAGTTCACCTCTGCTGGGCTGGATTCAAAAGCAAAGTCATTAATGGGATGACTAATGGGATGACTAATGGGATCTCACAATTACTAATGGGGGAAGGGGTTCACTATTCAGCCTAAGTACAGGAAGGTATTAAGTGGTTTTAGTTATGAAGGTATTAAGTCTTTTTATGCCTCCTTAATGCACAGCTGTATGCACACGTTCCACACAAGAGGAGTGAACACAACAAAACCTGCCTGAACCTTCCAATAAACATGTTCCTTGCTTTTCTAAGTTTACAGATGTGGTTTGGCCAGGCAGAAATAGGTCAGATCATAATTGTACACTTTAAAGCACCCACTTCAGTTTTGCTTTGAAGTGGTGACAATAACCAAGTATGAGAAGAAGCTGTCTCAGATATCCCAACCTAACTTGCACATCACCATATAGCAGCTGAGGCAGGAGTTACCAGCACCTCCTTTAAGAAAGGGCATGCAAATTCAGCAGTGGAACAGGGGCTTTACTGACCACCTCTAACACCACAGGATGCTTTATCACCCCCCTAAATCCTGCCCAACATTTGGGCTCCTACTTTCTCGGTTGAAAATTACTGCAAAACACAGACTCTCCATTTTGGGGTTTTTGCACTCCTTTTGAACCACCTCAGGAGTCAGGGATATGTTTTTGGAGCATCTGTACCAGATTTGTGGTCTGGCACCCTCTCCATGCTCCCTCCATCTTCACAGAAAAACATATCATAGAAAATCAGGCAGTTCCTCAAAGGTAAAAGTTTACAGCAACACTTCCTTGTGCTCAGTAAGCCAAAGGCCTGGTTTGATGCAATCACAGCACTGACAATAAAGTGACTAAACCTTCCTTGGTTTCAAAGCTCTTCAGGGGAAGGATTTCCACCTCACTGGAAGCGTTCCTTTAAGTGGTGAAAGAAACATCAGAGAACCCCCACTTGGATGGATTAAAGAGACAAAACCTCCTACAGGACACTGCACCCAGCACCTCACCACGCACACAGCTGCTGCCTGTCCTCAGGCCACCCTGACCTGGCCAGTGAGCAGTGACCAGACTTTGTCCTGCTCATCACAGGGGAGCAATGGGAGCAGACAGGCCGGCAGTACCACCTGGGAACCTCAGTCTCCTGGGAATGGCTGTCATTTCAGGAATGTTAGCAATTATCCTCGTGTTGCCATGGGTCACAGGAAAAGCCTCCTCATGCACCTCCACAGGCATTTTCACTGGCACCCCTCTCCCTCCTGCAGTGTGTGTCACACTGCATTGGCAACACAGCCCAGAAAGGGAAACAGGAAACAGGACTCGCATCCAAGTAGGAAAAAAGATGGTATTCACCACAGATCCCTGCCCCATGTGACATCCCTGGTTTCAAGGCGCTCCACCCTGCATTTCAGGGACAAGCAGAAACGTTACTCACCGAGTTTTTTCCAGAGCCTGGATCTGCTGCAAACACACGTGCACAGGACAAACCAACTTAAACCTTCCTCAGCACAACTCTTACACCCAGATGCAGCAAATGGATGACATCCCAGGGCTCAAAGCAGGAGATGGACTTCCAAAGAGGGAACCCGCTCCTCAGGGCCCCCTCACAGCCAGGCAAAGCAGGTGGGGCTCCCACTGCCTTCGGGGAGGAGAGAAACACCAACTTCACTCTCCTGCCATGGGAACATTGATCTCAACGTGTGAGCACCACGGCAGCCACTGACAGTCACTGCCACCGACCTCTCTGATACAGCTTTTCAAGAAGCTGTGCTAAATCCAAAACTCTGCTGGGACGGGTACTAAGCTAAAGTAGGGAGTGTTCTGGCTCTTTGTTTCTTACTGATGCAAAGAAGGTAAGAGGCCAAAATCTTTAGTGCACTTGAAACAGAGTTTAAGCAGATTTCTGCTTTCCAGAATGCCTCTCGAACCAACCTGCCATGCTGCCTCACTGAGAACATCAGTTTTACTGAAACCTCTACTTATGTCCTTCACAAATGTAAATCCTCAGGATACAGCTGCTACCTTTAATAGAGGCAATAAATCCCGAGCTGACACACCGGGACGTCTTCCTCCCCAAAGCTCCACAGTGTAAGCATGGAGAATATTCCCACTCCATGACCCATTTCTGCTGTTTACTTTTTGGAATGCAGCGACACACGTATTGCTCAATGTGCTGCCAGTGCAATCCACACAGAGCCTACACACGGTGCTGCTGGTAGTGGCTGT
The DNA here is from genome assembly GCA_013396875.1 of Vireo altiloquus. NCBI lineage: Eukaryota > Metazoa > Chordata > Aves > Passeriformes > Vireonidae > Vireo > Vireo altiloquus. The sequence continues at coordinate 18,574 of VZRF01010208.1, read as the reverse complement.
GCTCGGGCCAGAATAAGGAGAGCCAGCAGAGTCTCTGAAGGCTCAGGCACAGCCAAGCCCCAGCCTTAAACTCTTCCTCTGTGTTCCTCACTCACAAGAGGGAGCACACACGTGTTACACCACGGCCAAGCGTTTAATACCAAAGCTTCCCTTCCTCCCCAGAAACATCCACGGAGGCGTAAAGCACCTTTTTACAGCTCCAGCTGCACCCCAGCCACGGTGTGAGCAAGCACAGTTATTTCAGCTTTTAGAAGTCACGGCTCGAACAGAAACAGACCTCGAAAAAATAATTACAGGATGTAAGAACCCCAGGCCTTTAATCAAACCACATTTGTTAGCTCTAGATAAAACTCATAACTGCAGTTTCATAGCACCAGTGCCTGAAGCGTCCTACTAGAGCCTGAGAAGATTAAACCGGAGACCGCCAACTCTCCTCAAAACTTCCCGAAAAGTTATGTTAGTACAGGAACAAGGCACAGAAGGTCGGGAGTGCCGAAAGCCCCGGGAGGCGGGACGGAAACATGGACACGCAGGGGGACACAGGCTGGCGGGCTGGGACACGGCACGGGAACAGGGACACGAAGCGGGGACAGAGTCTGGAGAGATGTGGTGGGGCACGGGAACAAGAACAGAGGCTGGTGGGCTGGGACATGGCACGGGAACAGGGCACGAAGCGGGGACAGAGGCTGGCGGGATGTGGCACACGCGGCACTCCCGTCCCTCGGGCCGGGCTCGGGGCGGCTCCCGTCCCCACTGCCGGGGGGCCCCGGGCCATGGCGGCGGCAGAGGAGGAGCCGCCGGGGCAGGGCACGGCGGGGCTTTTCCCGCNCCACCCCGCCCGCGGCCCCGGGACCGGCCCCGAGCCGCCGCTCTGCCCCGCCCGGCCGAGGCACCGCCCGCCGCCGCTGCCGGGGCCGGCCATGGGGGAGCTGCTGTGAGGTCTGCGAGCCCCCGCGTTCCCAGGGCCCCTCACGGGGAATCCCGGCATCGCTGAGGTCATCGAGATCATCGAGTGCGGCCTGTGACCGAACGCCACGGCGCCAACCTCCTCCTGGTACCGGGTGACACGTCCAGGCTTAAAACACCGCCAGGGACGGCGACTCCGCCACAGCCCGGGGTGCTCTCCCCGGGACCCCGACGGCTGTCCCAGGTCTGCGCTGGGCTGAAGCAGCCCGAGATCCTCCCGAATCGCTCCTCGGGAAGGGAAGGGGTCTGGCCGCGGCCCCCGAGCAGCGAGCCCGGGGCTGCAGCCGGCAGGAGACATCACCTCTACCGCCGAGCACCGCAGCAGGGAGTGACACCCTGGCTAAATCTGCAGTGCACCCATGCCAGGGCTTTGCCTCAGCGCTGAGGATAAACGTGGTGCAGGTTTTAATGCAGCGATCCTTGCTACATTCACACGAGCATTACTTGCTCATTTATACAGTGTAAGGCACTCCATCAAAAGCCTCGCAGCCACACCAGAAACCAGCCTTGGCTTTACCAGCTCCATGGCAGAAAGGTCTTCAGAGGCCTGAGATGCTGCTCTTCCAGGAGTGAAGCCACACAAATAACAGACCAAGAAGTTTGGCCAGGTTCAGCCAACTAACTTAGTTTTGTTTGGAGTTTGCTCAAAGCTCTTCCTCCCATCCCTTGTCCAAGGGCTGGGTTAGAGAACACTTTTGATATTTCATACATGGAAAAGACAATTTGGTTGTACTCTGTTTCTGACCATAACATGCAAAAAAAGTGGAAGTTTCCATTCAAAATGGAAAGTATTGGTGACGTGTTGAAAGCAAACATTTTGAATTCCCAACAAAAATGGGAAGGCATCATTTGCTTTTTAAACACAGTTTGCAAAGAGGACAAGTCAATCCAAACCACTTTTTTTTCTGGCAAGTTACCAGCCTGTCACATTGGCCACACAGCTCCAGTGTGTTTCAGGTTAAACAGCAGGATAGAGTTTTAGACAATGAGAAAAGAAAGGCAGTTTAAAAATACCTGGGTTTCTTTGGTGTCTTTTATTTCTAGTACCTCTGTTTAAAAACTTTGGTGCCTACCTATGGTTCTGATGCTCTGCAGTTGGTCTATTTCCCATTTTTTCTCAAGTCTTCCTCAGTTCTCCAGCAAATGTTACCAGTTTGCTGTCAGCTGATGGGTAAGTGCTGATCACACTCAAGGTCACACCAGGCTGAATCACAGGGATCCCAGCAATCCATCCTTCCTGAAATGGCTGGACTTGGACTTGCCCAGTAACAAGCACTCGGAACAAATATGGATCCACTATTCTTCAGCCTTTGTTTTATGAATTCAGTTTTCTGTTGATTGCTTTTTTTGCACTTTGAATTTTTAATTTAGAAAGTGAACATCTTTATTTAAAAACCTAATGCAGAAGGGCTTCATTTGTCAGGATGGCGTGAGAGAGCTCTCTGAAAACAAATTGAGCAGACAAAACATTTCAAACAACTGTTTGGATTCTTTCTTCAAAGAAAATACCTTTGCAAGTTAAGACAAATCTCTGATAAGGCTTTCTGGTGTGCTTATCTCTCATCTCCCAGAATAGCTTAGCCCATTTTGCTCCAGGCTGGTTTGTAAGGAATGGTGATTTTCTCCACCTTTGTGAAAATGCAGCAGCCTCTGAGAAGGCAAACTTGCTAGTCCCTCCTGTGAAGGCTTGGGGAGGTTACAAGGACTAAGAGCATTTTCCAACATTGTTCACTCCTTGAGGAGGGGAAGGAAAAGAGCTTTGCCCTCACTTTGCACTGGGAACACACACTGTCTCCATGGTTGCAAATCAATAAATGGCATTAAACCCAGTATTTCAAGAGCTGTCAGAGGCATTTTGAAGGAGCAGTGTGCACTTTCTTACAGGATTTTCTTTGGGCAGTACTTCCCACCTCCCACACACTCATGGCGGAGTGCAGCCAGGAGTGGTGTCCTAGTGCAGTTAATTTTCAGCTGGATTAGTGGGGTGAGCAGATGAGCTCCAAGATCCCTGGCACAAAGCAGGTGATACTAAGAAAAAATTGTTCCCTGTGAGGGTACTGGGGCCCTGGCACAGGTTGCCCAGAGAAGCTGTGGCTGCCCCATCCCTGGAAGTGTTCAAGGCCAGGCTGGATGGGGCTCTGAGCAACCTGGGATAGTGGAAAGTATCCCTGCCCATGGCAGGGGGTGGAACTGGATGATCCTTGAGGTCCCTTCCAACCCAACCTATGCTATAATTCTATGATTCTGTCAGTGCTAGCTCATGGGGAGGACGCTGAAACACAGTAACAAACCATGTACATCACAGCCAATTTTTTACAATTTTTTTGTAAGTAAATTTAGCACTTTGTTGGGCTCCAAAAGTTTTCCGTTAGACCAAACCCATTCCCCAAAACACAACAGCTGCAAGAGCTGAAGGATCTCCTTCCCAAAGAACAATGGTTTCCCACCCAGGCCGTGCATGGCTTTCACTTCAGGACAGCTCAGAAAGTGGATTCAATGAGTCCCTCTTTTTATTCCCAGACGGGTATTAACCCCGCAGCTGAACCAGGGTGTTTTCAGGTCAGGGCTCCACCACCAACACTCCTGGCACAGTTGTGTCAGTCAGGGCTCTGAGGAGATAAGGATCCTCTGAAGGCAGGGCTGTGCCAGCAAAAGCACCTTGTGCAGATGGAGGTATAATGAGAGAAAATGGTGCTTTTGTCCAGGGAGCTTCTTTCCCTTGAGGGAGCTGGAATTCACTCTCTCAGCAGCAGCAGCAGCACAGTTTTACTGTTAGTAACCACAGTTTTACTGTTAGTAACCATTGTCTTAGAAATGTTCACTGTTCTGACCAACTATTGTAGCTGGGCTGTCAAAGCTGTGCTGCCTTTCAGCTACCTGAAGTATCCTGATTGTTAAATACTCAACAGAGCAAATTGTTTTAGCCTTGAGCTTTGGTATGACACCATGTTCAGTCCTGGGACAAAGCACTGCACAAACAATTTCTAGCTGTCAAATCCATAACTGAACCTTTCTCCTCATGTTTAAATTCCCCTCCAATCCATTCCTAAAAAGGAGAGGAGAGATTCGGTGCCCAAAGGATTCATAATCCACAGCAGCTGAAGTACAAAAAGCTCCCAAACTTCACCCCTGTAAACAGTCAAACTTCTGACCTTGGCTGTCCCGTCCCTGGCTCTCCCCACAGTGTTTGAAAACACAAAGAAAAGCCCTGCACACTGAACCTGCTGCTGAACTGATGGAAGAGACACTGCCCTGTCTTGGCTCCGCTGCAAAGTTTCTGGTCCTGAAGTTTCTGGTTTAAACTCCCCAAAAACCAGAAGGCCGTTTAAGAAATGACCAATGTGCCCCAGCACTCGGGATTGTTTCAGGTGCCCAGTTTCAGATGATCAGTCTTGTGTGTTTCATCTGGATCCCTGTGTAATTAGCCCCTGAAAATCAAGAAAAAGCAAACTCTAGTTCCTTTTTGACCAGACAAGGAAGCTTTCCATAAAGTTTCACATACCCATGAGGGGGGAGAAGTAATTAGCTGCAGAAACCTCTCCAGCATGAACCCTGAGGTGAACCTCTGAGATGTGTCAGCATGGATCTGGAAATCACAAAGAGCACTATTACAAATCAGAAGATGCTGCATATTTTATGTAGAACGTGAGCAAGAGAAAACCTCCTGACGTGAGCAGGAATCACATCAGGCTCGGCTGGAGGAATCCATACCACAGCAATAGCACAGATGCTTGAAAAGATTGGGTGTTCCAGACCATTGTCTTCCCACTACTCTGAATCATTGCTGTCATCAAAAGCAGCAAAGGAAAGGTTACACTTCAAGAAAGTTTTACATTCTTAAATTTCTGCAGGCCTACCAAACATTTTTTTGCCTCTCCCTAGAGGTCTCCCACTCACTAATTAAGGTTAAGTGCACCTCAACTGGGCTGAAATCCTCATTAGGTTCATGTTCATGTACTTGTTACAGCATTCTTTCAGTATCAGCAGATAATTGTTGCTTACTAGCAGGAGAGGCTTTCTGGTGTAGTCAGAGCTTGATGGAGCTGAAGAGAATCTCTTTGGGTACTCAAAGTGATTAACTTCAAACACGGGACAAGATGTTCACCAAAGGAGTTGGGAACTGACATAGAGGTGCCAGCAATAACTTTTCCTGGTAGCTCCTGCACTGGAATGTCCCAGATAAGCACCTCTCCACTGAAATGCACACACGTGGCTGGCACAGCAAGGCACATACCCAAGTCTGTGAAGCACTGCAAAGTGTTATCAGAGCAAAGCAGGCGTGCTGGATGCAGCAGGACATAACAACCCTACCAGAAACTCCCTTTGTAGCATCTGCCTAATCTGGAGGAAGCTTTCCTTCTAGCCACAGCCAAACTCATCCCTTGCACAACTCACACTGTTAATCACGGCTGACCTCACTGCCACCCTTCATCCATGCCTGGCTGCTGATGACATCCTACACCTAAGCTTTGCTGCCCAACCGTTAGGATAACTCTCACTTTTCACTTCCCACTAATTCTGAGCACATATTGCTTTAATTCCTTTCAAAATGACTTTCACATTCCCATTGCCTGGGGAATTGTGTGAATGTTTTCCTTGAATTTTCCTCAAGTTTCTCAGATACTCAAGCACATCTCCTGGTTTGTTCTTGGCACCAACTTCTAGCTGGTAATGAAGAACCACCTGAAGCGCTGCTCAAGGCAGCCTTTTCACAATCCTGACAGAACCAGGCTGACAGGCACTCTCCCGATCCCTCCAGCACCGTGACAGCCATAAAAGCACCTTTCTGGAGAGAATCTCAAGGAGTGCAAATACCGCGGGGGGGCTGTGGTGCTGCAGAGGGTTCTCTCCCCGGTACGTGCCCCGCAGGAGCAGCCGTGCAGCAGGACCAGCCCCTCTGGCTGAGCGCGGATGTCGCTGCCCGGCACGCTGCGACACAGCCGCACAATGAGGCAGTGTCAGAGCCAGCACGGCCAGCCGGGCCCTGGCCTCAGGCTTTAAGTGGCCTCCAGGAGCGGACAACAACGCACTTCAGACATTCCTGAAATACTCGGGCTGAAAGGCCGCGGAGGAAGGCGACAGCATCCTGCCCAGACGGGAGCAGGAACTGCGTTTGCTTCCCATCTCCAAGAGATGCGCTCACATCGTGTGTTCCTGGACTGACGTCTCTGGAAATGCCTTTTGCTGGTGACTCACTGAGGTGGGAAGCCAGACCAGGCTGAGTCAATCAGGTGGCAGGACCCAAGCAAGTTAATCACTTGAGATTACTGGAATCTTCTGCTCTGGAGAGACAAGAAGTGATAAGGAAAGTCTTAGGGGCTGACTGGAGTAGTCACTGAGCTGTCTCACTGCATCAGTCAGCACGGTACTTGCCATGCTCCAAGCAAAGTGACAGACAGCCAGAAATCAGGGATTATTTTGTCCTGAAATAAGGGAGAAACATGGCAAATACAGCTCCAAGGGAGCACAAAGAGAGGTTGATCATCAATTTAGGTACTACTGGTTTTGGTCTCCCTCTCTCTCTCCCTCTCCACAGATTTTATGCCTTAGGAATGTGGAGAATAAAGCTTTCATTCATGGAACATACCTATTTTTTTAGGTTAGAAAAGACATCAAAATGATCTTTGTTCTCCACTTCACTTGTGAGCCCTGTCTTTTTGTGTTAAGGATAAGCAGAAGAAGAAACAAAGGGATTTTGTTTAAGTGGGGAGTAAGTCATGTCTGAGTGAGTATGGCTGACAGGAATAGTTTATAAATAGAACTTCACTTAACCTATAAAATTAAAATATTTGCACTATATACCTAAAACAAACCATTTGAGGACCATCCATGAGACAAACAAGGCACCCTTCAGCATTCCTGCCAGAAGGTATGCAGGATGGACTGGATTTCAGTTGTCTGCTGATGACTTGGAGGAATAGTTGCCCCTTCCCATTGCAGAAGTGCCCGAATATGTCACTGAAGTCATTACACAACTGAAATCTCGATGTCACAGAATCACAGAATGGTTTGGGTTGGAAGGGACCTCAAAGCCCATCCAGTCCCACCCCCTGCCATGGGCAGGGACACCTTCCACTATCCCAGCTTCCTCAGAGCTCCATCCAACCTGGCCTTGAACACTTCCAGGGATGGGGCAGCCACAGCTTCTCTGGGCAACCTGTGCCAGGGCCTCCCCACCCTCACAGGGAACAATTTCTTCAGCCTTTTCACATTGCACTCATTCAACAATGTCCCTGTTAAAGCTGGTCAAGCATTTTAACTTCCATCCCTGACAAAGCACTGATTTTAACATTTTGAGAGAAACAGAGCAATGCATTTGGGATGAAGATATGGATATTTAGGATTTTCATGAGAGCAAATATTCTAAGAACAGCAGCTAAGCAAAATAATATGAAAACCACAATATAAACATCAAACTGTTTCATGGGAACGCATGTGTTCATCCATGGATTAGCCTGGAAAAGGTGGTGGAGACCAAGGGAGGAGGTGAAGGCTGGGACAAAGAGCATGGGAGTTCTGCCAGGCTGCAGAGCTGCTCTGTCTGGTTCAGCTGTACCTCCTGCATCCATTTTATGTGTCCTGCTGCCACTGCAGCCCCTGCACAGGGACAAGAACAGCCTGGCTGCAGCACACGTCGCAGGAGGGAGCAGGGCTGCGAGCGATGAAAGATCAAACATATGCAGCAGAAAAAGCAAGGCACAGAAAGCAGGTGAGCACAGCATAAGGGCAGATAATCAAAGGTGCATCTCAGATGACAATAATGACATCCCGAGTCTGACCTTGCTGAGGATGGGAGCCACACCTCCTCTGGCAGTACCTGCGGCAGTCACACCTGCTTGGCTAAATGCCTCCTGCCGAACGTTTCACAAGCCCTATCAGCTCATTAATGCCCCATTTGCTAATGCACAGGCACGAGGGATCCTGCATCAGCCGTCCTGTCGGTCCTGTCGGGTTCTGTCCTCGTGCCAAAAACTCCTGAGAACGTCTTTAAAGAGACAACTCTCCTCAAACTCAGGTAAGAGTGCACCAAGCAGGTTCCACCAAGGCCTCTGAGAGCAGAAGGTGTGCTTCAGTTTCAGAGAACAGCTGTGTCCATCTTCTAGAAAAGTGTCTTTGGCTCCTAAAAGAATTGTTTTCTCTTACAAAAGAAGTTTCAAAAGTAAGTGATCAAAGTCATTGCTGTGGGTATTTTTTCTAACCCTGGGTTCTGGAAAGAACTATTTCAGCATTTCCAAATAATTTAGTCTCCACTTCCCCTTACTCAGATTACTTTTTGTGTACTTACGTATGGCACTGCTGTATTTGTAGGCAAACCACCTGAAAATTAAAAAACATAAAATGCAGGAAATTCAGATATGAGGCCTTTAATTTATACACAAAACACATGCAGGAGACATTAAAAGATGTTTCAATCCATCACAGGCATCTGAGGAATGATGTTTTCACATTTAAGACAAAACAGAAGTCAGAAGTAACCATTATCTTCTGGCAAGTGTTTTTCAAATGCAAAGGTCCCCTTTAATGCTTGGGAATCAGGGCTTTAGACTGGATGGTTTTTAAAAATCTTGTCATATTTTAAAGTCTACATCTATACTTTTACATATACAAAAGTAAACACTTAAGCTGGATTCATTAATAATTCTATAGCCTACTTAAGGTATAAGCATATTTAAAATAAAGTGTGAAATTTTTACACTGAGTATTAAAACATAAGTTTAATGTATTTTTTTTAAACTGAAATAAAATTCAAGGTGAAAATCATGAACATTTGCTACTAAAGTTTTAAAGAACATAAAATCCAGCTGATGGAATTACCATCTGAACATCTGGAACAAGAATTGGCTGAAGTTAACCAACTTTTGATAGAAGGGATTTTTCTACATGTGCAGAAAGGATATTGGAGCTGAACAAGCTGAATAATCTGAAACAGAAATAGCAATAAGTTCAAAGCTGAGAAACTAAGTGGGGACTACCCACCAAAAGCTTGTGCTCCTGGCTGAACTGTGAATAAAAGCAGGGAATGGAAGTGCCACCGCTCCTCAGGATTACATTTTGAGGAATACTGACCAGCAGCAAGCACTTTTATTCACCAGCTGTAAATGATCTGTCTAAACCAGCTAAGGTTTATGAAAAGATATACAGTGATGAGCTTTGCAGGGGTTCTTCTGTGGACAGCACACCTGTAATGGTCTGCCGGGTTGGTTAGATATAATAAATAAATAACCATGTGATATAACATGGGCATGTCCCTGCAGGGGACAAACTGAGCTCCTGCTCTCCTGCAAACACAGGAGGTCACAGGAATGTTCCACTAACACAGGACAAACTGTGTTGCATTTCTTATGATAAAGAATGATGGAAAAAGGACTTAAAAACCACAGGCCTTTCCTGTCCCCACTGTCACTCAGCCCACAGAGCCCCCATGAGCTGCAAGCAATCAGTGTGGGCCCCCAGTGAGCTGCCAAAGCTGCATTAAGTGCGGGGGGGTATTTTTAAGTTCAACATGTCATATTTTGCACATATGGAGGCAAGCTGCCCTCCTGCTTCCCCTGGAAACTACACAGCTGATTGCTCCTGCATCAACAGGCTGTGTGATACACATCAAAGGAGAGCTGGGAGACTGACAGGAGCCCCCAGTGACTTCAACCAACATGAGTTTCAGGCAGTTTCAAAACATTGTCTCATCCAACCCAAAGGTACCCACAACATTCCCAAAAAGGGGCGAGTTCTTGCTCTGCTCAGAGCTCACATCCCCTTCTCTGCCCCAGGTCTCAAGAACAATTCAACTTGGAATTTGCTTTCCTTGGGAAGGCAGCTGGCACAAGTGCTGTGCAGGCCTGCCAGCAGCTTTTGGAGCATCACAGGGGGAAGCAACCTCTGTAAATAATGATCTGAACTTCCAGCATCAACACAGTGTTACTGTGAAATGGCTGGACGAGGCTCAGCATGCTATTGCTGTGGGGAGGGTGAGAATGAGAGGAGGGAGCCTGGGAGACAGCCAGCAGGAGGGACAAGCACAGCACACTTCCAGATTGGGAGGGGTTGTGCTCACACACACCTCAGGTGGACACATGCCCTTTTTAGGGACTCCAGCTGTGGGAAAAGTTGGTTTACATGTCCTGATGTCCCTCACAATGCCTGGCCAGGGGCAGCACCTCCTCTGGCAGGCCAGGATAAGGAGGGGGATTGAGTGCACAAAGATAATGTGATTTTGAACAAAACCCCATGACAAATCTCAGCAAGAAGAGATGTCAAGAGACAAAATGGCAATGTCCAGTCATATTATGCTTGTCTTTCCCCTCCATCCCTTGTTGTATCCTGTTGTAGGTATTTGTCATGTGTTTGAAACCTACACAAGTGGCTTCTGAAGGCAAGAACCTACAGGGGCAGGTCTCCAGAGTGCCTGTGTCTTGGTGAGGTAAATACCATGCTGGTGCAGGAGGAATGGGAACATCTCTCTGGCAGCTGAAATTTCCATCTGCACTCTGCTTGGTGAGGGCTGGTATCATTTATTTGTTAGTGCCCTGCAGCAGATCTGCCTCTCTGCTTGAATGCTCCCACTTCACCA
>VZRF01010207.1:263119-292397 GCA_013396875.1 Vireo altiloquus | reverse complement strand
TCTCAATGTCCTTCCTAAACTGAGGAGCCCAGAACTGGACACAGCACTCAAAGTGTACCCTTACCAGTGCCGAGTACAGGGAAAATATGTAGTACTCTCTTCCATATATATATATATATATATATATATATGTATGTGTATGACTTCCTTGGATCTTGCAACTGCAAATATTCAGTTAATATTAAAGAGTAGTAAAGAGTATTTAATTCAAATATTTTCTTTTTAATATTTTTAATATTGGTCATTTTACTCTCTTACTTTAAGCAGGTGATACGGCATCTAATGCAATCAAAATTCTATATGTCAAATCAAAATTCATGGCCATAATCCAAAAATTATCTAATAAACTAACTAAGGTTGTTACAGAATAAGAAAATGAGTTCAACAGTTAAAGGACTCTTAAAAATCTATGTACTGGCATATTTAAACCCTTTAACAGTTACAAATTTGAAGTTCAGTGAAGTCATTTACTGATGTTAGTACATTTGCTATTCTTTATGAAAGAATTCTTGACTGCATGTATGTATCATCTGGCTTTTTTCCTAATAAAAGAATGAAATAATTTTGATCTCTGATAAGACCACAAATGCCTTACCTGGAACACTTCCTTTTGCAGCAGGGAAGTGGGAAAAAATTGGTACTTCCAACTCTTTACAGATAATTTCTAGAAAGCACAGAATGTTTTCTACTTTCAAAATAAACAAAGCATCACATTCCTTTCTGTGGTGAGTGTGACTGACTTCATGCATACTATGCAATGGCTTATTTTTGTTCTCACAGACTTCTGGTTTTGAGAAAATACAAGGTTTCCTGCCAAGCTAAGTTCTTCTCTGATTCAACTATTAGGCTATATTAAAACATGTATTTTCTTAAATTTAAAAAATATTTTTAGAAATCTTAGTTAGACTGGCCGTTATCTGTGGTCAGTAAGGAAAACAAAGGGTTTATTTTCGCCCTCTTATGCAGATGGATCATGATCATGACTTGCTCATGGTTAGACAAGGCAAATGATAGATGTAACACATTTGATGTTCAGTTGCTGCACATCACACTACCTCACACAGTAGTCTGGCAGAATATGTGCTGCAGAAGCACTCCAATGTGGCAGTGTTGCCCGTGTGAAGGAAATGTTAAATTTAGCTTTTTTATTTTAAAAAGCTGCTTATGTCGCTCTGCAGATATACAAAGATGTGAAGAAAGAAAAAATGCTCAGGAAGTAATGTCTCTTTAGGACGCTTCCCTCACTACAAAGTACTGTTGTGTCGTTTATTAATGGCCTCAGAATTCAGGATTTCCAGAGGAAAGATTTATGATATTGCTGAAAAATTCTCTGCTTTCTCAGGGTCCATCTGGTCCTTATATAAAGGTCTGATTTTGGGCTTCCTTTTCCTCTTTGGTTTCAAGTGCAGGGATAAAGTAGCTGAGACAAGGCTATGTTGTCTGAAGCAAAGAGATATTTATTATTAAAAAAAAATCATTTGCATGACAAAAACATTTTCCTGTAAAATTTCAGGGGGAATATAAACATAGTCACAATATGATTTGGCAATTTACCCAAAGCATTAGGGTTAATGCTAAAGAACTCAATATGTCAACTTTACATCTTACCTCAAATATAGCATTTCTGTATATGATTAAGCACAATGGCAAAGCATCTGTTCATGCAGCAATGCAGAGGAAAGCTTGCCACCTCATGAATTACTGGAATAAGAACACATTTCAAAGTCTTAGTTAAGAACAGATTTACCTTAATCTGATTGTTTCAGTTCACTAAGTCCTTGGCTAACTGGGACTTGAGACGCTGCGAATGAAAATGAGTTACATGAACTGAGAATTACTGATTCCAGATGCTGTATTTCTTGCCACCATATATGTAAAATGAAATACAGCTTTATAGTCTTACATCTAGTTGCATATTTCAGAGTGTTCAAAAAAGCAGTATTTCTTAGTTGGAGGAACACACTTGGACTTCTACAGTCTTTAAGGATTTCCTGGGCCAATAGCGTAAGCTAGGAGGTGAATGTTGCTATTATGCTTTCACTGAGAAAATTAAAAATTGCTTAAATATTTACTATAGAATAATGCTTTTTCTCAAAGACTACCATTATTTACCTTCATCCTGCAACATTGTTTAATCCATTTCCTCTCCTAAGTTTCTGTACTTTTATGATCAATACTGTCTATGTCCTGTAAATTTGTAGTATTTTCATCTTTGAGGAAATTAGTGCTCTATGCATGCAGAAAATATTGGGAATGGCCAGTGTTTGAAGTGAAAGGAAAACCAGGGATACTTCACACCAAGAGAGGCTTCTGTCTCTTTCATTACACATTACTTGCATCCACCCACCCTGCATTAGTTAACAATAGAATTTTTACAAATTACCTCCACATTCTTGTAATCAATAAAATATTTTGAAATTTATCATATATTTTTCCTATTGTATTGCTGAGGAAAAATTGCTTACCTGACAGATGCAATTTTTCAGCAGCTTTGCATGCATGATTTGGTCATAAACAAAGTTTTCACTGTGACAGTTGATGATTAGGGACTCTCTTGAGCCCCTAAAAATTCCTGTTGCAATTTAAAAAATAAACCAGCTGTTGCTTAAGTAAAGCTGTTGCTTTCCTGTAGTAAAGCTTTTAAGAACAGAACACAGTAGTACAATGTACCACATTTCACAATGTAATTTGTATTTGAACATGAATTCTTTGCATTACTGAAGAATCAGACAAGGTTTGCTAGTTCCTTCATCTTCAACACTGAGCTCCTCATACTCATTGGCTTGAAATTTAAATCTGAGCTTGAGCTTCCTGTTAATCTCAGCATTCTGATCACATACAGCTCCATCAGCTGCAGTTTATAATGAAGATGTTTAACTATGCTTTGATTGGAGTTTTTTCATCCCTTTAAACATCATACATATACAAATTTGATAGAATTAACAGAATTGATTAGATGTTAGTATTTTAGAATAATAATTCCTGCATTTCCTAACAGGGGAAAAATTGCTAGGGTGGGCTTAATGGTGGTGCACACCTGGAAACAAGGAAATAGTCAGTAACTGCTCATTGATTACTATATTTGGCTTCAGTTGACTTAATTCTCTGTGCTTTTTCTGAGTTTTTCGTGGAAGAGGAAGTGTTGCATGGGTGTGCAGACGCTGAAGATTTTGTAGGTTGTTCAGGTTCTGATGAATTCAAAGATTAGTGCAAGCTGCATTTCTATCTCTTGGCTGATATTGAATCAAAACCTGCTGGTTAATTGTCTGATGATATCTGATGCAAAAAGCAGAGCTTGAGAGTCAGGTTGTGTTTTGACAATCAATCCCTGATCCTGAACATGCTGGGAATGGTACTGTTTATCTTCAACTAATTACCTCTGAAATAACAAAGAAATATGTACACCTTCATGCCTAAATTTCTGCTTGAGCACAACCTGTTCTCTCTTTCCTTTTCTTGACATAAATGTAGGTTTTGTAACCAGATGGAATGCATAAATAAATTACCAAAATGAATTGTGTGGTTGTAGCATGCAGAGCTTATTTAGCTTCTGTCCTGAAAAAGTGCATTCCCTTCACCATCCCCAGCCCTCCAAGGTTTTTAGGAAGAAAGCTGAGTTTGAGGCCAATAGATGAACTTGCTTACTGACACAGACCTCAGCAAATGACTCTTTAGGCACCTGATAGGAAACATTGAGTGCTGGGTTATATTTCAAATCCAGTTGTCTTTCTTGACATCCTTATCTGCTTAGGATCAACAGCCTGAAATTGTTCCTTGAAAATAAGTGCCTAAAGATGTGGTTTTCAGGACTCAGCAAAAAGTCTTCAATAAAAGACAGTCATAAATGATAGTTTAATTATTTTAAATCTTTTTTAATCTACTATTTTCTGCTCCTTATGTTTCCAGTAAGTGCCACTTCCACCAGTCATATACCACTGTAGAAGCAATGTACCTGATTCTGTTGTCATTCTGTGATGCAGAGGAAATATTTTCTGCAAGTAGACTAGGAAAAGGAAGCATTAAGGATATATTTTTCAGGCTAGGGATTAGACTAGGAAAAGTTTTAGGCTCTTTATGAGCCTAAACTAAAGTTTTCTTAACCATGTTATGAATTTGGACATCTTCAGTGTCATAGAGTAAATTCTAGTTCCTAAAATATAACTAAGCGTTAATCTGACTAATTGGTTTTGTTCATATAGAGACATTTCACTGGGATGGGAACCACATCTCTATAGACCCTGTTTAATGCCCTACTCAATCATTTAAACTAAATTTCTTCAAAGTATTGGCTGTAGGATACCCATCCCTATTGTTATGCTGCTATGGCTATGGCCTTTATCCCAACTGGAAGACTTGTTGTTCGTGAGGATCACACTACATTGTCCATGTATGGCTTGCGTTTGCCAATTACACAACAGTGGCTTCAAAATGGGCACATGGAAAGCCTCAGTGCCTTCTGTTTGGTGTTTTAACTGACCAGAGCTCAGGACAAGTTCAACGAAGGGGTGCAGTAAGTGTGGCTTTGGGGAAAATTAGAAAAACCAATTATAACTGTGCCGTAGCACTTAAAGTTTTGAGAAATGCTGAAACAGTAGTCAGATCTGTTTGAGATCTTGTTGTGGTAGAAGTCAAAATTAATGTTAAACTTTTGAAATAAGTGTCAGCATGCACAGTCAGGTGAAACTTTATGCCCATGCAAGGAAAATTGAGTCTCCTATATAAAAGATTTCTGTTACAACTGAAACCGTATTAATATGCCTCCAGTCAAATTAGCCAAGAAATAATTAGCATTGGAATGCTTCCACTCTCTGATAAAAAATATTAAAACCGTTTTTTAAATAATAGAAAAAGAGAATAATACAAAGTTTCACAGTAAGCAATACAGTAAATTACAGGAATGAGATGGAGTTTCTCAGTTCAATCACCTTTTTTCTTAAAACAGGTGATTCCCAAGGGATTGCCTCTTCTACCTAAGTGTGTTAACACTCACTTTCAAAGCAGTAGTGATAATAAGCAGAATGCAATTTAAGATGATCAAGTATCTGAAACACAACTTTAATTTGTATTCTAAGACCTCATAATCTCAAATAGTGGGGGGACTATACATATATGTATATATATATATATATACTAAAGGAGGAACTCATCCAGAGAGATATCTAAGTGTGATATGCCACACTTCTAAATATCCTGTAAACTTATCACTTATTTTAGTTTGGTGTTATCCTCACTTCATCTCAGTAAAAGATTAACTCATAGAAAAGGGCTGTGAGAGCTTTCATCATTTCCCAATGATCATTTGTGATTCTATTGCAAATGTCAAAACAGATTTTAGACATATGTAATTTAAAGCTTGTGACCCCTATGTTGAAGAGTTTCTGCTGTAGTAAGCCATCTCTAGGCAAGTCCATAATAACACTATCTACAGAAACAGGATTTGAGTAATTCACTTTGTTGTACCAATAAAGTCACTACTTTTTTTCTACCTGAATCCCAGCAGTTAAAAAATCACTTGAGGAGTTTTTTTCTGAAAATGACACCTTACTTCATGAGTCTGGCTCTGCTGCTTTTTCTTCAACCTTTTTTTTTTATCATTGCAGGTTAATTTCCAGTCTAGCAGTGAGTTTTCTTTTTTGTCTATAACTGGTTTAAAGTTGTGTCAGTCATCTTGGAGCTTAAAAATATTTTGTGGACTCTTTTTTGAAAATAACACATCCAAAATTGAAAAAAAGTACTGCAAGGGACATACCTGTCACAGGGGAGGGTGTTTCTGAACATGCTCAATGGCAATTCAAAGGTAGGAGTGGAGCAGGAAGGTGCAGTTGAGTTAGCTGCTGGGTTCTGCAACCCAGACTGGAATTGGGCTCATTTGAGTTAAGAGATGCATACAGATACCATAGACAGAAAAGCAGAAGAAAAAGAAGAACGAGAGCCATCCCAGTTAGAGGGTGGCACCTCATACGATATAAATGGCAAAGTCCCTGTTTTTGTTGATTCAGAATGATCATTCAAGAAATGGCATAGTCCGAGTTTCTGCAAGAATCCGTCCTGTGGTGAACTTGGTCTTGTTGGTTCAGAAAGGAGGGGAGAAAGAAGGAAATCTACCCTTACACCTCTTCATCTGCACCTTGACCAGTAACCTTCTAAATAGAAGATAACTCCAACGTAGGTTGATGGAGGAGGATTCCTCTCCATGAACCTGAAATATGCAGCCCACCTCAATGTAACTCATGTTCACTGGATTTCTGGAACTGATTTCAGTAGCTGATTTGGATTTTTTTATCTATCCACCTTTTGGCAGTGTAGCTTTGACTCTAACCAAGTCTTCAAGGTTGTTTTTTGGATAAGATTATATATCTTTCTTGGGGGTTATTAATATTTTACTTTAGTACCTACTTGAGTTACCTAAATTAGCTGACTGTTCTCCTGGTGTTAATGGAGAGAGTGGCCCTTAAGGTGATTTTCAAAATATCAGTCTAACTTACTGTGAATAGCCTCCTGAGGTGCTTTATCATATATCCATTGATACAGACTGAACTTGAAATACTGGTATAAAACCCCCCTCATCCTTCATTCCTAAAGTAGTACTCTCAACATTTTCTTAAGAAATAAAGTTTATAACTTACTTCTGTTTCTACATGCACATATTAAAATACTTGTGACTGTCAATGGCACAAAACTCAGTAGGTTATTCTAACACCTGCTTCACTGTCCATACTCTTAATAATCTGGAAATTGTTACTTCATGAAATTCATTCTTTGATGCAATAAAATATAGTCATTAATGGGACTCAGGATCATGATAAGGATCTGTTTTTGTAGGTCTGAAAGGGACACCAGTATGGAAAACTTTGAATTCTGACCCTTGAAGAGTCATCCTAAACCTAAATGTTGTATTAGCTTACAATGTATTTTATGCAAATTTTTTTTTTTTTTAAACTGATTCATTATAAGTTTGTCCAAGACTACTTTCTAACCTTGATAGATATATTCTAACTAGGAAAACTGACTTGTATCCCAAGTGACATAAATTAAAAACTTTAAGATAAATACACGCCTAATTGACTGGAGGCATGCTGAGGATGCAGATTAGTTCATGGATATTTGGCAGAAAGCTATGTGAAAATATTTTTGTGGATTGTATTTAACCCTGCAAAGATATAATTTTTTAAAATATTATTAGTGGCTGAGTCAATTAAAGCTGTTTTCTTATATGCTGTTTGTTATGAAAATACCTCTGACATACATCATATAGTATTTCTTGTTGATTTATCTAATTTCATAGACATAGCTTCACCAGAGGTTTGTGAGCCTGGAGATACCAATGCTTAATATTTGACAAGCACAATTCAAAACCCTCTAGGCTCACCAGGCCTGTTTCCATAATCCTTAATTGGGAAAAGTAAGCCCTGAGAGTTTTGAAATACCATGCTGAAATTGAGCTCAAGGGCTGGCAACACTAACTATCAAAACTCTCCATGTAAGCCCACAAACAATAACACGTGCACCCTCCATGCACCATCCCCTCCTAATATTTGGCCCATAGTATAGAAAATAATGCAGCTGCAGTGAAATTAGGCTTCTAAGGTTAATTTAAAATAGTAAAAGTATAAAACTCTGGGTTAATTTTGTTTTGGAAAACCTAGGAACAAACTCTTAAATTTTATAATATTTCTGAAGAAAAGTACCGGTTTGCTATTTTCTCTCAAAGAATAGTTTGTGTTATTTTTTCCTTAACTATCTGATGGGAATTGATTAATGTACAAAGGCACTTGTGGTTCGTCAGATTACACAGTAAGAGGAGGGTTATGGCCAGTAATTTATAATTTTCCTCTTCATCCATTTCAGCTGCTTTTCTGAATTCTGCACATTACTGCAGGGTCACACGGATAGCTTTAAGTCATAGTAATAAGTTGCATTATAAAAAACATATTTCCATACACCTTCATGTTTTTCTACATTTTTGTATTTTCCAAATTTTAGGAAGGTCTTTCTGCTCATTTTGCCGCTGATTTTCAGGGCAGCTTTCGTAGTGGCTATGGACTTAATAACAATTTAAAAGACAAAAACGAGACTGGTTGAATGGAACACAGGCAGAGCATGAAACAGTTTATACTGGTTTTGTGCTATTTTGCATTTTCTGTTGATTTAGATTTGTTTCAGAACAGTGATGGCATTTGTTGAATAAGTGGCAGAGGAGTTTGGGAAGGCATATGTTTGTTAAAAAGTCCTTTCTTCAAGGCACAGATAATTCAATTTGTTATGAGAAATGAAAGAAGTATTATTTATCTTCTGAACCTCAGCTGGGCAAATACTTACTAGGCAGTGTGTACTAAACAGTGTCAAAGTAGACATTTGAACAGTGAGCACCAAGCTGGGAAAGCTGCTGGCAAAGCTTAATTCTGGAGGATTCAAGGTTGGTTTTGGAAGCACTCCTCAGAAGATTATTATTTAATGTACTGCAGTAAATGTTATGTAAAATGGTAAAGCTGTTGTCC
Organism: Vireo altiloquus; assembly: GCA_013396875.1. NCBI lineage: Eukaryota > Metazoa > Chordata > Aves > Passeriformes > Vireonidae > Vireo > Vireo altiloquus. The sequence continues at coordinate 283,899 of VZRF01010207.1, read as the reverse complement.
CAACCACCGCACAAAAAAAAAGCCAAACTATTAAGGAGAGAATTCAATGAGTTCATATTACATTTAGGTGCATTAGGATAACTTGTCAATATAATTTTGAAAATATTTTAAAAATAACTTTTGGTGAGTCTTCAAATTTTTTGTAATATTCTGCTTGCCATGTTTTTTATACCCTGTTCTCTTTTATTTGCACACATAGTATGGCTATTTTAAACTAGATTTGCTATGCTAGCTGCAGTATCATGTAATTTTTAAGAGTATTTTGAAGCTGCACTGAAATTTCTTCAGGAGCTGGAACATTGTTAGACGTAGGAATGTGTCTTTACTTCTACGAAGGAAAAATGACGATAAAATAAGTAAGAAGCATAAAACTCTGGTATTATAATGGAAGAAATGCAGATGAGAAAGATGGTTTAAGTATTTTTTTCTACTTGATCTAAGTTAAGAATATTACCCATAACACTGCATAATTGAATTAGTATATTGAAATCTTGGTATTAATTCCAAAGTATGAGTGAAAGGCTTAGTGTTAAAAGGCTTCTAAAACTTAATTTCTCGTAAGTGGGATTTGAAGGAAAAAAACATTAGATTATACCTATGGGGAAATGAAATATTTGTTCAAAGTATGAGAATGAAAGATGAAATCTGGTACAGAGAGGTTTTTTTACCAGTTGCATTTTTTGTTTGTTTGTTTATTCTCTTCATTTTGCTGTTCTGTTGGTTTGGGGTTTTAATTTATTTGTAATTGCCATTAGGCAAACCTCTAGCCACTCCTCCATAAATATCTTTTTTTTGCTGTAGTGATTTACCAAATCTGAGACTTGTAAGCAACTGAGAAATTGGATGAGATAAAAGAAACACTAAGGTGAAATGCCAATGGTCTCTCTGCTACATTTCTCTAATATTTGGTTCTGATGTGCTTCCTCTCTGAATTATTAAGTGTAAATCACTCTACCAAGAAATTGTAACTTTATCAGGGCAAATAAATGTGATTTTCTTTTCTGTAGGATTTTGATTTTTGATAAATACTTCTCACATCTGTCATTACAAAGCCTTTTCCAAATGCTAAAGAAACATCTCCCTCCAGACAGGTCTGGTGTTCACTACAAGAAGTTACAAATTGATGCTTAAAGAAATGAAAAATTGCATCTCTTCTGCATCTATGACATACTATACTTTTGTGTGCTGGCTCTTCAATGCAAACCAAATAAAATATATAAATATTCCAAACTGGTTAATATATGAGCCTTCTCTCACTGGTCTTTCTTGTTAACATTGCTTAGCTTAGCTAAACAAACAGTAGCATATGTACAGTTAGCGAGCTTGCCTTCTTACATCTATAATACAAGTTTATAATGGAAGCAATATCATATAGTATTTAAATCTGACGTTAAGTGTTTGCCCTAGTTGATGGTTTTTCTTTTATTTAACTGCCATTACTTTTATGTAGTCCATTTTCATTGCATTTAGTCCCATTTTTGTAATAATGTTTGCATGATTTACCAGGAAAATGCAATCTTTGCCCTGAATGGCACAGTGCAAGAAAAAATGGAAGCTGTTAAGAGCCTGAATGGCAAAAAAGTATTATTGACCTACGCTGGCAGCCATGTGTTTCAATTATTTTCAAGAATCCATTTGTCAAATAAGTGAAGCAATGTGGGATGTCAAGTTCAAGCTGGGGTTAGTGCCTTTCTACAGCTGATATGATGTATCTTCTGTAGCCATTTAATTGAATTACCCGATTTATTTTTCAAGCAACAATGCTCTACCAAGAGCCATGACATTAAACAATTAAATACTAGTTTAAAAGTCTGCATTTTGTGTAGTTCATCATTTCTCTGCAGCAGACAGTTGGCCTAGGGCTGTGCTGCATTCTGGTACAGTAAAAGCTTAGTGTCTCAGGTAACACTCATCCTGTCCCACACAGCCAAATTTTGACACCAGTATGCATGGAGAATGTGCATGTCCATTGCATGTCCATTGGCCAGTATTACGAAAGCTGTGTTTTTAATTTCTGAGGAAATGAGAAAGAGTTATTGTTGATTCGTGTGCTTCAAGACCTTCTGGATTTCTGGTTTGGAGACTAGAAATTCAGAAAAGGGACTAAAAAAAAAAAGATATTAGCAAAATTTTAAGGGAAAGGCTGGGCTAAATTGCAAAATTTTCTTAAATTTTTTCAGCAGTAAGAATTATACCTTCTTTGTCACCTTGATCAAATAATTTGGGATTTTTGCTTTCCTTTTTTTACTTTTGATTGGAAATTTTTTGCCTGTAGTGCAGTAAGAGAAGTTGTTGTTTACTTGGGTACTCATGCAGTGCACTAGTCTGCATACATATTCTTCTGCAAATATTTAAAATAATTTCACCAATTTTACTAAAAAATAAGTTGAGGAGCTGAGAGGTCTCTTTATTTCTTTGTTTTCCTGGTGATACTGATAATGAAAATATTTTTAAAAAAAATTTTAGATGTTTTCTTTTTGCTGTATACATATAGATATATATTTTTGTATTAGAAGAATAATTACTGAAACAGAGGGAACAGTAATGACTCATTTTTTTTTCAATTAACATTCAACAATTAAATTTTAATATGGTCAGGGAATTGTTCAGAGACTTTTGTATGGGACGCTGCACCTTTAATTATCTGCCCTCTGGTGCCAAGCCTTTTCTTTGAGTGCTTCCATAAAAGCTTATTGCAGCTAGTTATTGAGCAAATTAGTACTTGAGTTTTGGTGAAAAATGTCTTTATTAGTCCTAAAACCAGAGTCACTGTGCATTCCCAGAAGGCGTGATTTTGTTTGATGAATAAATCTAGTAATTATCCTGCTGTTAGGGCTGTACTGCAAATGTCATAAGCAGATAAACAGAAGGAGTAAGCCTTCCGTAAATTCTCTAATTATCTATGTTGGATTACTTATTGCCTGCAGATGATTTATGAGCATATTGATATATCCTTAAGTATTTTCATTTGAGTTCATGGATGCAAATAATTAAGGCAGTAGTAATTTGAAAAAGAAAGTGGCAGGTCAGGGTCATCTCATTATAAAACTTGTGCTCATGTTCATGCTATTGGAGAAGATATAGGTATTAGCTCTGTAACTAGGCTTCCTCCTTTGACATCTTTAGCATTCCCTTTCATTTTCTAGTAAAATTCCCAATTTTATGTAAATGCATCCTAGACCTCAGTTTGCTTAGATACCATCAGGTCAAAATAGAGATGATTGTCAGATTGATTTCCAATACCCAAAATGTATATGAACCTGGAGAGCCACACTGGAAAGTGTTTAGATAATACAGCTAATGGAAGATGGTAATTTTTGATAAATTCAACTTACTATTGTTGTTTAAATGTTGAGTTCATGCTTTTACATCACATGATATTAAATCCTCTTCTATTGATTGGTGCAGTAAGTGTCGCTGGAATAAAGATTTCACCTTTCTTTCTCAAAGAAGCACAAAGAGTGTGTAGAGCCCTTTACTTAGAACCATATAGGTATAAAAATTTTTATATAACCAAACACTCTGTGTGTGTAGCAGGAGGAAGGTCCTTTTCTCCAATTCAGCTCTTAAGGGAAGTTTCTGCTGAATACTCAAGATATGGAGAATTTGCTTCCAATAGTAAAAAGCAGCTGAGTGAAACTACTGGAAAAATTTGTGCTATACAATATATATGACATCTTATCTCTAGATGCATCTGGGTTTTGTGTGTTGATATTTCCGTGTATTTCTCTGCCTAACAGGACACAGACACTTTGCCCTAATGTGTTACAGATTTTTGTGGGTGATATTTTCAGTTTTACTTAAAAGCTGATGCAGTGGAACTAGTATGATTCATGGGGTAAGGATTTAAAGCAATGTAACAATGGTGAAAATGTGTATTTAGAAGTGTTGCAACTACTTTTGCTTGAGGCTGATTGAAAGAGTTCTCTTCATCTGTTGTAATAAGTATTTTATTTTAGTTTTGCTGTAGTAAGCATATTTGAAAGGACTTTAACATGGGGAGAACTGACATTTACAAGTTTCTATTGATATATTGAATATATAATCTTCCAGATGTACTCCTGTCATAATAACTTACTTTAGCAGACCTCATTTTCAGAAAACACAGTAATTGCATGGAGCTGGATCATTCTCAAATGATACAGTGGCAAGTTTAGCTGAAAATTCTTCCGAAATTTTTGGAATATGCCCCAGGAATTATGACAGTGGTTATGATGCTATTTGATGTGTTGCCCCTGGAGTTTGATTATATAAATAAGACTAAAAGAATAGTTCTAGCTCTTTTCATACAAAAACTGTGTTGCATGGTTATCTGATTTTGGACCTGTTTGTGGAGGTGCAGAAATGGGACAGTATTGATCTACCAGGTACATATAAAATGGGAGTAAATGAAATAAATAATGTGACTCTGAGATTATCATTAGTCTAGTCTAGAAAACCTGACCTTTCTGATAATTTCTTCTGGGCACAATAAACTTAGATGTCACTCTAAGTATTGTTGCATAAAAATATATGGATTGGACAGAATTGTACACTTTCTTTCCTAACACCTGTATACCATCTACCTCTTATCTTATGGACAGGAGTTATTGTGCTATTGGAATATTCTCCTTTAACTCAGTTTTCTCCTCACCTTACTGCCCCCCAACATTTTTTGCTTAAAGGGCTTCTTTTTCAGTTTGTGATCAAACCTTTAATTTTTTTTTTTTTTTTAGAAATATTAACTGCTTCTCTCCAGAGCCACAACATGTTTGTAAGAAAAAAAAGATGGTTTATTGAAAATACCAGAGGGATCAATGATTTTCAGAAAGGCTTAACAATTAGGGATTAAATACTTAAAATCTGTCTAGCCACCACTAATCAGCTAGATGATCTGTCCAAATAGACGAACTTGCTTCCTTGAGGGCATCTGACATAAATTGCTGTTATTGCTATTTTTAACTTAGAATACCAAGGTGATTTTTAGATACATTTTTTATTTCTCCTCTCATAGTAACATTAGTAATTCGACAGCCATCAATAGCTAGAACATGTGAAACAATTAGTGTACAGTGATTTTAGGACTTTGGGAGAATTTTATTTTAACATTCAGTCAAATATTTTAATCAATTTGGCATCTCTCCCACTGTATTCTTATTCTGTGTTCCAGTTAAATAGCATTTATTGTTGCCTGTGTTTATACAAACCTTCTTTTGGGTTACATGTTTGTGAACATGAATGTAAACTGAGATCAAATTTCCATTCATGTTCTATCAGAGCTTTGTTGGGTCAATTAATAAAACCAGCAATATGTGATGTCTGACCAAGAACTGTATTTATGGAAAATCAAATATGAAAGCTTAATATTTACAACAATCTAGTAATAAGAGATTGTAATAGTTTTGAGATATCTATTCAAATAAATAAATGTTCAAATATAGCATGAACTCATGAGGGGTGAATGTGATCATAACGTCAGTCAGAATTAGTTGCTTGAAATAATTACCAGGAACTATTTTACTTGTTATATGTGTGTATGAAGTGTGTCCTTCACAGGACCTTGAAAGTATTCATGATAACCTCATCTGCTGTCAACAACTTCTTAAAATACTGCCTGGTTCACAATGAAGAAATGTGCAGAAACACTAAAACCTCTTCCTAATGAGTGCCTTATTTGTGGATGAAGGAGGAATGGAGTCCACAACAACAGGAGGTTTTATTATTTCTTCTGTTTTATTTAACAGTTAAAGTCTGATGGCCAGGAAGCCAAAAGGAATCAGCTGCAATCTGTAATTGTTAATTGGTCTCTGTCACTGCCTTTTATCAGGCATTATATGAAAGCTAGCCTACATGAGTGGCTTTTTGCTTTCATGAGAATTAATAAAACTGGGCTGTGCTTACTAAAATTAGTTTCATAAAGGTCAGATGGATATTCTAAAATGTCTCTCCCAGTCCCTGCAGAAGGTGGGGACAATTTACTCGTAAGAAAACTACAAATATCCAGGTGCAGTATTTTAAAAGCATTTAATTTCTAATTAATAAATTACATATTACATATATTCAGAAAACCCTCAAAAGCAAAAATAATGGTGGTAGCCATATTTAATTATAATATTGGTAGCATTTATTAGCACCCTGAATTATTTCATTTAAAGTCTGTGCATCAAATATGGGAGTGGGAATTATGCATTAATAGGTCAATTTATGCAAGGGGTTTCTTAAATTATCCTATTTCATGTGTTCAGTCTTGAAATTCTGTCTTAAAATGTTAGCAATTTCTTTTCATATTGGTAATAATACTTTAAAATGGAGGGATTTGTATATATTTATATATATTAGTGTATTTGATTTTAAAATCAATGAGTGTCATTGAGTCCACTTTACTTCAGGACTAATTATATACTGACTGTGTATTTGCAGTTAATAAGCTTAGATACTAGGGGAAAAATCAGTAAAAAAGATTACACCACAGATAATTAATAAAAATCAATTAGTTTGTTAATGAGTACTCTTCCATTACCCAAGGTGGCAGAAACCAGCTAGGGGAAAAAAGAAGCATCCCTGAATAGGACATTTTAGATGTCTGAGATCTGCTGAGAATTTCAAAGGAAATGGCTATAAGAGGCAGCACTACTTGGGTTAAAACTGGCTAAATTTCCTCTAGAGATTGCTGGTCCTCCAGCTAATAAATCTACTAAAAAAGTGATTCACCTTTAGTGTGTGCTATAAACCATCTTCTGATGCCTTAAGTACATTGCTCACTGCCCTGTATTAAAAACAAACCCCATAGTTGTAAATGTCAATGACTAGGATTGTTAGAGCTCTTGCATCTCCTCGCTTTAGTGTAAAAGCTGGAAACACCCATTACCTCTTAGATGACTTTAGGATAACATTTTGCATTCAGATATATAAATGGCATAAAGTCAAACATGATCTGGCGGCAAAATGCAAAATGCCTTCAAAATGTCCTTGGAATAAAATGGAAAAGTTCAATGGCAATGCTTATCCTTCTGTAAGTATACTTCTGTAACAAAATCTGTAACATGTTTTCCATCACCTTTCTTTTACTTTGTCTCTCCTTTACTAGGCCATGGTAAATTTAATCAAACTCTATACAGAACTGAAAATAAAATTATAATCCATACACACACTGTCAGCCACATTATTTATTTAATTTCATTTTTATTCTCCTTTTTTTCTTTGCATGGATATATCTGGGAAGAAATAGGTATTTCTATTGCAAGAGAGAAGAAGGTGCTTGGATCTGGAATCATTGTATATAATCCAAATCTTATTTTTCTTGTCAGGAAGCAATGGAAAATAACTATGTGTAGAAGGTTAAAGTATTGACATCACTAGAAGTCAAACTCTTTGTATTGATCAAGAGACACATATACCAGAACAAGATAATTCCTCATTTTTAAAATAGTTGTAGATTGTTATAAATTATTTCATCAAAAATATTTTCTCTGTGAGAGAACTCCTATTGCTGTGTGGTGTACAGACATGACGCAGATAAGTACAGTATTTTTATGTTGCTATAGGACTGCAGTAAATATACTGTTTCTTATTTAGAGTACTTTCAAACATAGAGTTTTCATTCTGTTTTGGTAAACCTGGCATGGAGTTCACTGTGTGCAAGGTGCACAGCAGATGATCTGAATGACTTGAAGTCCTAAGGAATGACTCATGAAACTTAATTTTTTTCTGAAACGTTGTGATTTTAAGGTTGGAGAGACAGACATCCCTTGCTTTTGAACCATTGGAAAGACATTGTAATGTTTAAACTTCTGGGTTGAGAGTCAAGAATAATTCTGTATACTGCTAGCTGTCTGGTTTTCATTATTTCTGTGTATGTTAGTTTTCTTTTATTGGTATCACAATATTTTAAATCTTTATTTGAAAATCTACTTTTAGATAATATGAACGAATTTGTCTAATTAAATTTTACTTAAAAGACTTTTTTATTCTCTACTCTTTGTCTTGACTGTGATACTTCATATCTATTGAGTTATTAAACACCAGGATTGATTATGTTGTTTTATATGACCATAAGTTGTCTAAATGACCTTTTAAAAATTACTGTGTAATTTAACAAATAAGCCTAACAGATAAAATACCATTGCCATAACTTCCTCATTAAAGTGCTTGCCATCACAAGCATTTCCTCATTATGCTATGTACTGATGGCAGATAAATGCTGTCAGAATGTAATCTTTTTATCAAGTCAGGGGTTCAGACAAGGTACACACATTTTGAAAAAAAAAGCAGAAAAGCTCCATATTTACATAATTATCTCAGTTTCCATAAAAAGCGTCTCAATGTTGAAGGATCTGTGCTAAGCTTATTGCTTTTCGCATATAATACTCTGCTGTGGAATCAGCAGAGAGTTGTGAATGATGGTGATCTGGGAAGTACACTGTACCTTTAACATTTTTAGCAGCAGAGTTAAATTTTACATTTTTAACCTCCAGTTATGTAGCAAGCAATGGACTACAATGTGATTCTTGGCACTCATTAAACCTTGATTACCTTTTCCATCAAGCAGAAGGAGCAGGTCTTTGGCATTTATTAGCTATTGATAACTATCTGAGGCCAGTGAGGTACAGCCCCTTGTGTTATTAGATGTTACCATTGAAGTTTCAAGGGATATCAAGCTAAGAGATGCCTGGCAACAGAATGTATGAGCATGTTTAATTTCGAAATTGAGACCATGGTTTGCCCAATTATATATAGCTTTTCAGATTTATGCAGACTTCTCAGTCTGGATAAATGAAGTCTCTGAATGTTCATCATAGTTTTGTGGTATTTGTGTGCATCAGTTAATATAATGCATCATATAAGGCAATAGCAGTGTTATATGGATAATATTATTCTTAGTGTACATATCTCATGCTTGATATTTTATATTAATATCCTAGAAAACCACTTGTCCTAACACTATGGATGTTTGAAACTAAGGAGTTTGAGAAAATAGCATGTTACCAATACCACTCTATACATTCTGTCTCTCTGGCTATATGTCCTGGTTATACATTTTTCTTCATACATACAACTGAGCATGTTACAGATCTATTAAAAAAAGCATCATGACAATTTGTCAATAAGAAGAGTTTGATAAAATGACCACTTAGGTTTAACTGAAAAAAAAATCATAGTGACCCTTTTATAGCTGTGATAATCTCTGGAGGAAAAAGGGGCAAGTTTTTTAGAAAAAACAATATTCTTAACTCTCTGTCTTATTTAGGTAGCTGACATGTTTGAAAAAATTAATAACTTGTAATGTTAATTCTCTTAGTCCTCCACCTCTAACAGTATCATTCTGCCCCACAAACATTGCCTCTGATTACAAACATTGGCTCTGATTACAAACTTTGCAATAAGGGAGTACTTTATTCACTGAGTATCATTTCCTTAGGTTAAGACCAACATCTGAAAAGAGGTGCAATTTCTGATGAGTCTTTCAGTGCTTACGTTTAGAAGGAAGTTTAGTTTTCTTAGTGGTTTGCTGTTTCTCATGCCACATGAAGAACTTTTTAGGCAAGGGTATTTCCTGGTATATCCATTCTTCTGGGGAAGTATATATCTAGCTTTAAAAAAGCCCTTAAACCTTGCTGAATTGAAGCCTGATGGCTAGTACTGCTTTTCTCTGCTTCCCCCACCCCCCCATCCCCCCCCAAAAAAATGTTAAAAGCTAAACTACTGATCATCTTTTGGACAAATTTTACCAAATGCAATCACATTCAGTTCAAGATATATCTTGAATTAAATGTTTCATCTTCTACTTTGGTAGTTGGTGATGAATACTATGTTTTTCTGGATTTTGTGTCTGTGTGAGTTTTTTTATTCAGGAATCTTGTTGCTCTTACCATGCATCATTGGTGGAAATCACTTTTCTGTGCAAGCAGTATGTTAAAGTCAGAAGATCACTTTAAAGTAAGCTGCTTTAGACATGCAGAACAGGGAGTTGTGGGGATTTCACGATGAGAAGCCATGAGCTGTTAGTGGCTTCTAGTGATGCCCTTCTGCTGGTCCTAAAATCACAAGCTAGTTAGGGTGATAAAAAGGAGTTACCTTTGTAAGGATCCTTATGTGCACAATTCACCAGGTGGAAAACACTGAAGATGCACACATAGCATAATGTGTATACTATTTTTATGGGTTTTGCAAATTAGCATATATGACAAGAATCCCCAGCTAGAAACACATGTGGTGAGGTAATTCCTCCGTGGTTCAACCCTTTTGAATCCTCCCCACTCTTCTAGATAGGAACAAAAATCTGTTTATGAAAATTTGTCTTGAATAGATGGTTTCAACCTTGGCTCCCAGGAAGAACCAAGATAGGATAGGAGCCTTGGACCCCCAGCTTAGAGCCTCTTGAATTTTTTCTTTCTGCCTATCAGGGTAGGGAAAGTACTGGCTACTACGAATAAAATAATAGACTAAAAAACTGCAAATATTTTTGNAAGAAAAGAGAAGAGAAGAGAAGAGAAGAGAAGAGAAGAGAAGAGAAGAGAAGAGAAGAGAAGAGAAGAGAAGAGAAGAGAAGAGAAGAGAAGAGAAGAGAAGAGAAGAGAAGAGAAGAGAAGAGAAGAGAAGAGAAGAGAAGAGAAGAGAAGAGAAAAAAGAAAAGAGGCAAAAAATCAGTTCAGCATCAATAGTAACTCTCTTTCTGGATGTGCCCAAATTCTTCTTTTGTTTATTCAATCTTATTCAGTTTCTCTAACTGAGGGGTACAGTGAATCAGTTCACCCAGATTTGTGTCTCTGGACACGTGCTAGCAACCTTTCATGCATTTCTGGTAGAGTTGGGACTGGAGGTGGGGAGAGGCAGGGGCGCAAAATTTGTTTCTGGTGATGTTTTTAGTGTTTAGGCAGAAAGACTGGTAGGTGGATTAAGGAGAAACTTGTTTCAAATTACGGTCTCGTGAGCTTTAATGCTCTTCAATATTCAAGATGTAAAAACAGTGCACAAAACATAACACAGCTAGTTTTTACCTATTGCTGTGTAAGTAGAACCTGCCTTATATCACATGATTTTCATTCAATTTAGCTTGCATTTTGCAAAAGAGGCAACATTAACTTTAAACTCTTTTGGAGAGCTGTGGATTGATATTTCAAAGGAAAACACTTAAAATAAAATAAACTCATGCAGCATTTTAGTGATGATATATGAAAGATAAAAGTTCAGGACCCTTCTCTGAACCGAGCAGTGATAGAATTTACTTGACATCAAGTTTTTTACATCAACCATCTGCTGTGTTTGGTTATGGGACAAGGAGTTTGGGACATTAGAGGCAAAAACAACAGTCATGGTTGTATTGGTCATTTTGTTTCAACCCAGAAATCCTATCCTATGCCTAAAGAAAGACTGATCAAAACTTAAACACTCTATACTCTGAAATCACTTTTGACATCTGAAAAAAACTGTGCTGAACATATTCTCAATTCTTTTACAGAGCACTGAATTAAATCAAGGTACTGTGAACCTAGAATTGTGGTCAGCAGCATCTAAATAAGTAACATCAGTAATTTTCTAGCTTGGTACAAATCATGTTGGCAATTTGCAATAAAATATCTACAAGATATTGAGAAAACGAAAAGTCCTTTTCATCTATTATTAGTCAACCATTTACTAGCTCTAGGACTAAAGTTTATCTCTTCAGTTTTTTTCATAGGTTTTTCTAATTGCTATATGTTATTCAGTTTCTTCATCTCCATCCTGCACCTCAAATAGAGAAGAAGCACCTTTCTCAAAGAGGGTTGTGAATCCAGATTTTACATATCTGAAGTTCTGCAGAAATTCAGATTATGTCCAGTTGGGTCCCAAGTCTCCAGTACAAAACCACATTTTTCATTTTCTTATTTAGCAATGACTTCAGGTTTTATTGAGAGATAAATTAGTATGTGCTTAAAGCAATAGGAACACTCCACTGGCGGTCAGTGTGTTTTGTGCTGCCACTGTACTTCATGAAACATTAGATCTCTATAATATAAAGAGTATAGGAGTAACAGAAATAGGAACATATTCATTAAAGAAGAGCAAAGCCATGCCTGAGTGAAGAAGAAACTATACCAGCATTTGTAGAAGCTGACTTGAACAGAAATTTCTTATGGATTCTCCATCTGCCAGTGAGATTGTATAAAATTCTGGTTGTGTCAGTGTATTAAGATATAGCAGAAATTAAAATGAAAGCAAGAAAAGGCAAAGGTAAAGTAAAAGATCTTGCTATTAGGCCATTGCTTTGATCATAAGGTTTCAAATATATCTATCATCCTACATCTGTGAAGCTGTATTAAAAGGTTAATGAAGTTTTGTACCTTTTTGGACTTATTATAGCTAAATTGCTGTATCAGCAAATATAGGGAATTTAGCACTCTGTGATTTATCGGGAAACTGGTATTGTAAAAGGAGTAGAAAGTCATAGAATTTACTTTCAAATACATCTTAACACAGTTTTTAGAGGAGTAACATGTTAATATTGTTGCAAAGGGCTGCAAAATGCTCCTCATATTCCTGGGGACAAAAGAGCTTTTTTAAAAAAGAAACTTTCTTGTTTGGCAACTGTGGTGCTGTGATTTATATACAACTTGTAGACCTTAGCAGCAAATGCTCATCATTTTAATGGTTTCAGCAAGACAACTGGCTTGCATCAGTCTTGTAGTGCAAGGCTCATATCATAAGACTGTGCATGTAATAGTGATACTGTCATGTGTTAAATGAGCATAGCTTGAAGTATTATTTTTTTAAAAATTGAAAGGTTGTGGCAGTAATAAAAAGGTTGAATGGTAATGTCTCTAATTGAACAGTAAGGCCTCTTTCCTATTAAGTCACTCTTTCATTTGTCTTTTTAATTATTGCATTATCATTTTGTACTGCAGTTCACAATGAAACGACCATTTGTGTTTAAGTGAAAGCTAATTATTAGGACTGAATTATTGTGCAGTTTATTGATCCCTATGGTGGATTAAGGGCTTTAAGTTCGTCTAGACAGAATAGTTAGCAAAATGACAAAAGGAAACATATAAGACCCTTGGGAAGAATCCCCACGCTCCATAAGCAATTAATGCCTGCCAGGTAATGGAATTTAAGTTTATACTAAATCTAGCAGTGCTTTGACATTTCAGCTGCCTTATAAACACATTAGTCTAATGAATTAAGACTTATGAATCGTGTTGATATATAAGTAGGAAATAGTTGCAAATGCTAGATATTTTTAGCCCTCTATTGAAAAATGAATACATTTCTTTCTGAATTTGATGAAAAATGAAATGTGTTCTATGTAATGTTTATCTCTCTTCACCCTGCTCTCTGTTGATGGATGTGCATTAACAATTTCCATTTCCCAAAGAACACTAATCTCTCTTATGCATGTGAAAAGTATGTAGTGAAAAACCTAGGGGAAACAACCCACCCTTCCCCCAAAAAAACCAACAAAACGATCCCAAACACAGTACTGCTGAGTAAGAAACCAAACAGGCCATTCATCCGTCCAGTGCTGGGCAAGTTCTAAAGCCATCTATCATTATCTTGATGGGAAAGGCACAGCTTGAGCTAAGTATACAGCCCTTTGTTATTCATAAGAACCTGTCTCTGAGTGGACTGTGAACAGACAAGATAAAGTGGTTTTACTGGATCCTCTTTTCGTATACTTTTTGTTTGTAAGAGGTCTGTTTTCAAAGACTTTCAAGCAAGATGCCAGCCAGGAGATCTGTTCAAAGGAAACGAGATGGCTTTTAATGGCACATTACAGTACTAAGACTTTGCATCAAATACTTTATTTTATACATTTTTTTTCTGATAAGTCTCTTTTTGGATTTTGTACTTAAAATTACTCTTTTTTTTTTTTTTTTTTTCTCCTCATTCCAGAAAGGGAGGTAAAATACGGTTCTCTAAGAACATAGGATCAAGACTCAGGACATGGGTGCTCTCTCCTTGATTTTCTTTGTGGCTTTCTCACAACACTGGATAACTCAGGTTGGGGTACATCTCATGTACCATGTTTTCGGCTCCCTCACATTTCAGAGAGGGATAATTGGTTTAAGAGGGAGCCAGGCTATGTGGTTCCTCCCAAGGCTTGGCTTGCATCTACTCAGCAGGAGTGTGAGTGAAGTGACTGCGTACATTTGTTCATATGGGGAATGTGCTGCCTGCTTCTCTTCTCGTTACTGCTGCCTTTTCCTTTTGAATTACTAGAACAAAGATTTCCAGCCTAAAAGAAGTCTTCTGTTTTGCTCATGATTGTATAACACTCATAGTGTGTTATCTCATAATGTCATCACTACTTGATGCTGATACCATTTTTGAGATAAATTCATAATTTTTGCCCCCCCAAAAAGCCACAAAAAAACAGAAAAAAAGGCTAAATTATCTATTTTATTACATGATTCTTGATTAAGTTTCATTTTAATTTTTAATCTTGTTTTTGTCCTAGTTACTAAGTACATAAAGTTACTAAAACTTAGGTTGTAATAGAATATTTGGCAATAATCTTATTATATAAAACTAGGATTACATTTATATAATGTAATCCTCATCTCAGATTATTTATATCTGGAGGGGGAAAATAATAAAAGCTGTCAAAATAAGGCATTACTATTCTGTCTCCCTGAGACAAAAAGGAAGAAATATATATTTTGCTATATTCTGAGTGTTTTCTTGAAAATATTGGGAAAAATACCAAACCAATATTACATAATTTAAAGTAAGAAAATATCCACTAAATAATGACTTGATCATTTGCATCACCAGTGAGGAATAATTTGAAGAAAATAATGATTTTAGGGAAGGGTCTATCCTTAAGTATCTTTTATTCAGAAAGAAGTTGGAAAGATAGTGGTAACTGTTGACTTAAAGTCTAGTCTGAATTAGACAGGCTTGTCCAATAGGAGAACTTCTATAATGTAGCTAATAATTAGTCTGAACATAGTCTTTTCCTCATAAAATGGTGTCTATGTGTTTTCTAATTCGTGCGGTAACTGAGGCATAACATAAAATTAATCTATATGTAATTCCTTAAGTCAGCAGTGGTTACGTCTTGTACAACTTGTATTCATTCCACCAATTACTAGCAAAAACTTAATTTTTGTTTTTTGCTGGAAAATATAGGTTGTTAGATGGTTTGGAGAAAAGTCTAGGAAGCTACTGAGATGACTTGCAGCTGTGTAGGACCTTGAGCAAGTTGAGTCCTCTCTGTATCTCTTCTGTCACTGAGGTATTTTGATTATTTTTCCCCTTTTGTTTACCATCAAAGCAAATGGAAAAAGTAGAGAAACTCCTAAATGTTGTGTAACTCATAAATGCATGTAAAATACTTCCAGACTCAGATATTGCACTTGTTTAAATATCAGCAAAATATCTCAAACGTGATTACTATTCCTGACTCTACTCCTCTTCTCAGTAATCTAATACCTGAGGAGGTCAACAGAGTCCTTGAATTTAGTGAGTTGCCTATTTCAGTCTTTTTCCCTCAATGTGAAAAGAATATGCACGATTTAAATTAGTGTGCTGAATATGCCCTGTTTGCTAACTCTCCAACCATGCAATGCCTTTCATTATTGAATAAAGTTCCTTGAATGAGTATGATAGAAGACATGCTGGCTGATGGGCTTAGATTAGCAATGAACCTAGAAATTGTCCGGAAATATATATTTAATTCATAAAAAGTCTTAAATCATGACATAATGATGGGGAGGTTTTTAAAAGAAAATGAAATACTAGTAATCACAAAATAATTGAGAATGTTGGAACTATTATTTTTCCTGACAGTATAAAACTTTTTTACCGTTTCTTTGATGATATGTATAATTTTCATTATATTCACATATGTGAAATAAATTAAAATAATTTACATAGCAATTTTTCTAGAAAGAAGCTGGAGTTATAGAGATAGGTCAGAAGAATGAAAATAATGCATTGAAATTTGTCTTTTTGTTAGAAAATTAAAATTTTTACAGAAGTGATATAACATTGGATATGTTATTACATATAGTAGGTATTATAATATATATACGCATAATATGGTCTGGCATAATAAGATGAAATAGGGAGATTATTGCTGGCTGTGTATTAAAAAAAAAAAGTACATCACTGTCTATCTCAAATTAGTTTGTGGATTTTTCCTCCAGGCTGTGTTGTTGAAACCATGAGACACTTCTGATATTTCTAATTGCACTGAGAAACATTATATATGTAGCTGAAAGTATTTGTGTCATACATGCTGGTTCTGCAAATCTTACATTGTCCATTGTTCTTTCATTCCTCCTATGTTCTAATTTACCTATAAAGAAATTTTACGTATTTGGCCTCAAATTTCAAATTCACTCAGGACTTTAAACTGATGTCACTATTTCTCTGAGCAGTGGCAGTTGATGAGTCCTGATTTGATGTACTAACAATGAAGTTTCTCCCAAGCCAGGAGAAATTGCTTTCTCTAATAAACCATAATCAGTTTCTTTCTGTGGTTGGTTTTTAAGCTGTCGGATCATAAGCTTCTTTTGGGTGCACTGGGACTGCAATAGGATGTCAGCATAGAAGTGTTGTGAGTCTAGACCCTTTTGTTGTGCTTGGTCTTCTCAGTAAGATAAATCACGGCTCATTTGTGGGTGAAGATGAAAGCTTTATACTTTCTAATGTTTTGGTTTTCACTATGAAGACTGAGAAGCCTTTTGATTTTTTTCCCTTTAAATTTAAAAACTTTTTCTGTCACTGTTGTAAGTATTTCTGTCCTTCTAAAACATCTTAATGATTTTCAGTGTTTCCAAGACTCTCTTCCGTGCAGGAGTGCTTGTACCACATTTATTAGAGCTACTTTATAAGATAAAATAATTAAATATGGAATAAATGTCTTCAGTTTTGAACAAGCATGAAAATTATCAGTTCCAAATGTCTTCCCTGCTGATCACTGAACCTTAAAATAGGGTTTTATGCTGGAGTGCCTTCTGAGTTGTAATTGTCATTACAGCAACCTGCTCTTTTCTCTACTGTTACTCAAAGTACTCAGACAGGTTTCCTTCATCATATTAGATGTTATACTCTTATCCTTAGGTTGCATTGTTTGATATTCCAGGCAAGAGAATAGTTGATCTATTTATGGCATATATCAGATTCTTCCAGGTTAGATGACTCTAATAGGCTTTACAATTCATATAAAAACAGATTTCTCTGAATCATACAAAGAGTAAGTTTGACTGACTGTAAGCTATGAAATAACATTCATGTTTCCTTTTGGTTTCTGGTATGGACATGACTTTAAATATTCCAAGCTGATGTGAGGTACTCCTCTGAATATTTCTGCAATGGCCATTCATGTCCACAGAACTAGTGTGTAGTAACTCCAAGAACCTTATGACACAATCAACACTGACTTTAAAAGGCTTCTATTATTCTGCTGCAAATCACTATGTCTTCCTTAATTTCCAGATGTTTCCACTATATATTATTAAAAACATAATGTTGAGATATGGAAAACATATTCTTTAGGGAGAGAAACAGTGTATTACTTCCTCAGAAACATAATTTTGCTATTTAAAATATTAAAGAAAAGCTTTGTAAGTGCACTTCTACTTTCATTATAATTCTAGGGAAAAAATTGTGAAAATATTAATTTATTCATATTGCTAACTTCAGGCATCCTGAAACTTTGCAGAAAATAAGACTGTGAAAGCTAAGACTGTGAGCTAATCTCTCAGAACTAATAAAATCATATAGAACTCAGATGAGTGTGGAAATTAGGTGCCTACTTCACCGTAACCTGTCTGCATTATTAACTAGTGTAAGATTGTATTAGAAATAGACTGCTCTCTGCAAGAACTGATATGCATTAATTTATCGCAGAAGGACAGAAACCCCAGATTATATTTTGATAAACATTCCAAAGTTTGAATGCAAAATTGAACCTTCTATGCACTTCATCCTGGAGGTTTTCTGACTGTTTTTCCTCACTGGCTATTCCTCCCAGCACTTGCCTGCTTCACAGTTTGAATTGCCATCCCACCTGTGTCAGTCAGAGGATGCTGTGGAGAAATTCAGCCCTTCTCTTATGCTAAGACAAGGAAATATGTAGCTTACCTCATCAACCATAGATGACACTCAGCTGGTGTAAAGTGAAACAGCATAACTGAGAAATTGCCCATCACTTCTAGAAGGAGTGGGTGTTCTTAGTGTCTGACTCTGTAGAGTCACTTTTCCCTTGCAGACATAGAGTTTAACACTATGCAGTAGACCTTTAAAGAGCCATTAATGTGCTCTCAAGCCAAAAAGAATTGTTTAACTACACGACAATTTTCAAATTGTCCTATTTCAGACAAGCTGAGTCCTACCTCATACTCTGACGTTATTTCTGAAATCTCAAGGAGCTTTTTTTTCCCATTTATGTATCACTGAGTAATATGTGTTGGTTTCATATCTGATCACATATGAAGACAAAATAATGTCTTTCTACATTCTTTTTTTTAAAGGGAAAATTAGTTCTTCATAGCCTTAAGAAACAAGCACTGCTTCTTCTCTTTCAAGTGAGAAAGAAATGTCATCTCCTTCTACATTTATAAGAGGTTCACTCAAAATAAAGTATTTTTTTGTAATTTTTATTTTTTTGAAAGGGGCAAGACCATGAAGCACATCGTATTTGCCACTGAATGCGCACAAATCACCTCAGATTCTAGGTATGATTCTACCTACTTGTTTCTGCCTTCTGTCTGAATTGTACTCAGTTCTTTATACCTTTATCTCTGTTCATAATGCTCGTGAAATTTGTCTATGTTATAAAGGGAAATCCTAGAGCTTTGAAAGAATTAGAGCGGAGTGAGATCAGCGCTCAGGTAGGATGCGCAAAAAGTTCTACTTCTGTTTTATGCAGTTCAGTCTAGCCTCCATTTTCCTTGTGTAATATTTACTGTCAAAGTGGTAAATGCACTACAGGGGATAGTGTCAGAAGAAGAATTACAGCAAAATAAATTATTGTGATTTGATCTTGAAATGTAAAAACTTATTTGGGGCAGTGTCTGATTTTCAGTACTCCAATAATCCTGCTTCTTGTCATCCAAAGCTATAAAGCCTTGACCAAGACCTTCTCTGACTCAGTTTTTTTTCCAGAAACAGGAAGAAGTGACTTTTCTGGAAGAGCTACATGAATATATCTGTCTTAGAGGATCCTCATTATATAGTTTGCAGTTTTCTTGCAACCTAAGTATCAGTAAGATAAAGAGACGTTTTATTTAGGTCAATCTCGGGCCTTTCAAACATAAAGAAAACTAGTAAATATCAAATACTCTAACTCAGTTAATTTTACTAAAAATACTTAACCTCCCTCAAACCTGCTAATAGTCAACATGATCACAGCATCACATATTTGAAAAGTATACATTAACAGTCATCAGAATTATATACCAAGACTCCTATAATGTCATGACATGTTCCTGGTCTGTGAAACCCTGAGCCATGCTGAGTAGCTCCCCCTTCCTATTCATCCACAGGAATGAAGAAGTGTGTGGCCATTTAGCTCTCACTTGCAGTGGAGAGAGACAAGTTTGAGGTAGACGCACTCCCAACCATCCCTAAACCATTATTAGTTTTCATTCCTTGGATGAGGGTTAGACAGAATCAGAAAACTCATGTTTAACCAGTGAGGTCCTTGAGGCCCTTGTTAGGAACTTCTGGGTTTGTGAGTCTGGCTGGTCTAAATACTGGCAAAGGAAGAAAAAAGGAGAATGGAGGGAGGGCTCTTTTCCCCATTTTTCCCCTTTTATCTTTTCCTTGTCTTCTGAACCTTTCACTATCCAAAAGGACACCTGTGTTGTCTGCCTGACTCATAATGAAGGGTGCAATGATAGTGGCCATCATCAGCTGAGTCTCTGGTCCTTTTTTGCATTCATAACATGGTTTGAACAGTGTGTCCTTTGTATTTATGAGGAGATTTTATTATCAAATAACAGAAAATTTTCTTATTGTAGGAATTATAGACTACTATATTCACAATATTTCACTCACTTGAAGATCAAGTGGAAAAGCTGTCCTCAGTTTTGTGAGCTTGAGAATTGCTAAAAGCATGCTGTTGCCACTTCAGATAGGTCAGTTGTCAGCCTGGTCGGTGGAAATTCCCTTTTTTCTGTTTCACTATGTTTGGAACAAGCAGTGAGGTGCTGTTATCACAGGAACTATGTGTTCAATCTGCTCTAGATCCACATCCTGAAACTTTACTTTTGTAGGTTTTTGTGACCATTTCTCACACTGGATTTATGAGCTGTAATTGGACATCAGTGAAGAAGGGTGGGATTTTTTTCTGTCACAGTTTTCTGTGTGGCTGGGAGAGGGATAAAGAGTTCAGTCCTCCCAGTGCCTGTCTCTATTCACTGGAGGTACGCGAAACAAACCTTGTATTTATACATGTGATCTGAAGAGATGCAGGATCTGCAGCTTTTCATATTTTTGATATGCTCTGATTTTCCAATTATTTTATCCCTATGTAGTGCATTGTTATTTGTATTTGACTTTCATAAAGATGCTCAGTTTGCCTAAGATCCTGAATGAGATAGAAAAGCAGTATCACCTCATGAACAGAAACGTTCCTGGACTTGCTTACGTTTAAAGAAACAGAATTAAATCATGTGGAAGAAGAGATATATGGCACTAATTCCCTGTGTGGGTGTGTACACCATGTGAGTAGATGCAAGGCTGAATATCTTCCCCCAAAAAGAAAATTTCCAACTGAAAAACTATTTTATGTATTTTACATATATATATATATTTTTTTTTTTAAAGGAATATCTAATTTGTTATAATCTGAAATAAAAGCAGCGTTTCCT
>VZRF01010207.1:209174-262002 GCA_013396875.1 Vireo altiloquus | reverse complement strand
TTAAAGCAGTACTGTAAACACAGTTATTTAAGAGAAGCTTTTCAGAGTAAATACCTTTAAAATACTTAGGAAAATACAAAGATCTATGTTGGGAATATAATGAACACTTCTATATTCATAGAGATATGTATATATACTATATTCATTAAAGCAATGAAATTATATTTATATATTAATACAATTTATGTTTATTGTCATGTAATTTTACATGACAGTAAAATACACAATGCCAGTGTATTTTACTGAAAAGTCTTTCCAATCAGAATGTAAGCATTGTTAAGTCATACATTCTGACAGAAANGTTACTGAGCCCATTTATTGGTGTTGGTACAAATCTAAGCAAACTTCAAGTGAAGTAGAAATAAACAACCATTTTAATTTAATTAATTTAAAATTAACATTTAATATGTTAATAAAGTACTTTAAAAAATTGGGTAGTTGTACCTGTGGTATGAAAGGGAAGCATGAAAAGAAATGAACACTGGAAGAAAAGAAATTACAAGATGAAGACGACATGAAAGATTAGCAGAAGGCAGGTGTGACATGGACAGATTTAAACCCCATTCAAATTTGGGGTTCTGTTCCTGTTTTTCAGTGTTTATTATGACTTTCAATTCCCATCTTTCTAACTTAAGATATTCTACATGTTTGATTAAAGGTTTGTCTAGAAGACCAAGACAGGGAATGATTGCTTTGTGGGAAATGCTTAACTGGAAATACCAGGTTTTACCCTTTATTTGTATCAGTAAATTCTGGTGTTTGCACGTGGTTTCACTGACATAGTTTGCATTTCCTAACATATGTCTCAGTGTGGGGCCTCTGTGTGTTTTAATGGCTGTCTTGTTTTGGCAGGCTACGTTCGTTGTTCTGGCAAGATTTCTTATGGAGAATGCTGTGTTGTGTAAACTTTGATGGATATGGGTTTTTTGTTTATTGTCAAAAGAGTAAGAGAAAAATAAAAAGAAAGGAAGTTTTGAGGAAAACAATACAATTAAATAGTTCTAGAAAATTAACTTGAAGCAGCTGTTCCAAACAAGCTCAGCTTGAGGACTGAGCTTTCTTCACAAGTAAGTTTTGAAAAGATGGGATGTGTTATTAGACCAACAGACACTGTTGGACATAAACAGAAAGTTATCTTCAACCTGATATCGGAACAGAAAATTCCTCTTGTATTGTCTCCTAATTTGAAGGAAATCTCTGGAAAATCTCATAAAAGGAGACGTGGGTGGATTTCCCCATCAAAATTCAGTCTAATTACAGAAAAGTTGGTTACTCCAAAGTAAGTGGAAATCTCCATTAAGATAAACACTTCCCTGGGCAAATAGAAACAGTATTGACTGTTATTTTGAGGTGTTAGATATTAAAATTTAATCTCTCCTAAAAAACCCCCATGCTGACAGAAGGCATTCACCCCGAAAACTGAATTCAGCAATAAAACACAGGAAGAAAATGAGCAGAAAAAAAAGTGTCCAAAACTATGTCCCACCCTGAGCATTTCTTGTAGTTCAAACTCTTATTGATAACCTTTAATTTAAAGTATCTCTATTAACATTAAATAGAGGTTAAAACCCCTAGTTTTCACAAGCAAGGGAAACTATTTTCAGTGTTTTCCGGTCTCTTCCTAACTTCTAATCTACAGGTATGATCGATCGCAATTCTTTACGAATTTCTTCCCTATAGCAAAACTGTTTTTAAAATAATAACTATTGGCAAAATTATAAATGTTTTACACTGAAAATAATAAATAAATAATTGCAATATATACCACACTTCGCTGCTCTAGTTTTCCCTGTTTTTTCATTTGATTCTAGCTCTGAATGTCATGCCTAGCCAAATTATGTTTATTTTTTCCATCATAGGAGTATGATGGTGTAATTTAGCACTAAAAGGCTTTGTATTAAAACTGTGAAAACAGTAATGAACCACTAAGAGAGAGTGAGTTTTTTTTTAGTAAACCAAATCCTTCATGTCAAAGAAACAGTCTGAACTTCGTACCACTTTCTCAATGCTTAATTTTCTACCTTGTCTAGAAGGTCTACACCTATCCTCGATATGAATAAGCAATGAAGATAGAAGACAATGTTTTGATTTTCTCTAACTTCTTTAACATCCCTATATTTCCTTTATTTTGTTCAGTACTTTTTATGTGAGACCACATCATTGTTTTCTTCCTGTTTTTGGAGGGCACTAAACTGTTATTTGCCCTCCCACATGAGAATTCCCTCTGCACTTCTTCCAGGTATGAAGGAGGTGGTCTTTAACACCTCCATGAGTTAATATAGTGATCACATTTGTTTATGAAAGTGAAGTCACTTTGGCGGGTTTTTTTTGAGATGGTGTCCATTTTGCTATGTTAAGGAGCACTGATCAGGATTTCATTTGGGGAAAAGTTTAACCAAGCATCTAAACTTTGAATGATAGTTAACAAATTGTTTAAAAGTTTCAATTCCAGATATTTGGTCTTTTCACTTGATCTCTTAAAACAACGTTTGATGGTCTGTAGCGTTCTCATTACATTAGTGATTGCCTATTGAACTATCCAGTTGTAATCTTTTTTTTTTCTTTACTTAAAAATCTTCAAACTCATAACACAATGTTTAACAGTTCTGTACAAACATATGTTCTCTACATACTTTTTAAGGTAAGGTAAACAAGTAGCCAAAGTATGCCCTTCCCTTACTTTTTACACCAGAAAAGGTAAAACTTTTTTTAATTAAATTTGTGCAAATGAACACATACATCTCTCTTTGATATGAGTCATATAGATGTTTCTAATTCTATGGGGGAAGATTTTGGTTTTTTGAAGAGGCCTCTTCACTAACATAAGACTTTGATTTGTTTTAGCCTGCCTCATACAGTCACGTTTCTTGCATTCAGTCCAGGTACAAGTTGAAATTGATAAGAACTGGCAGTGTTTGTTTTATTGTGAACCTTATTCAGTCTGATATTTAGTTATGTTTCCATGTGGGGTCGTAATGTGGTTTAATAGTTTTATTTTATGCCTGTGATTAGTTTCTGTTTGTTCTAATTTCTTTTTGACTCTTTCTTGACCTTGAGGTGAAAAAACACAGAAGATGTATTCCCTCAATTTAATGCCAGTCTGAGGTGTTTCTCCTGCATCATCAGATCAATGAAAAGTAAATAGCCTACATTTCTTGTTTCACAGCGCAGTATTGATCTTTCTTCAGCTTTTGCTTTCCTTTTTCCCTGAGTCTTGTGTCTTTCAACCCCTGGGACCAAAGTGATTGCCATAGATTGGACAAGCTAACATAGATTGGACAAGCTAACAAGCGCATGATAAGGAACTCGTGTTTTGTGGTATACTCACATTCTCATGCCTGGTATATAAAGCCCGGACATCTCTGCATTTAAAGAGAGGTGCCATTTTGTGTATGGCACAAGTCACTATGAAAAAGAGCCACAGGGAAGGCACTGGAGCAGCAGAGGATTTTATTCTTCACTCCAATCTTTTAGTCCTACAGCTGGTGCCAAGCTGGGTGAGGACATTATTCCTCTGAAAAGTGAGACAAGTAGCCTGTGGGGAATGCCACGAGCTGCTTTTTTCTATGGCGATGTATGGGATGGTGGCAGCCCATGGGTAAGTCTGAACTCGATCTTATAATGACCGTGATATGTGTGTCAAGTTCTATTTAAATTTGGAGCAGCGGGGACCTGTGCAGAAAGTTTGAGAGATGAAATGGAAATATACAATTTCTAATTGGAAATGGGACAGTCAGCATCATGTGGTGAGTATATTTTGTAGTTCAGCATTGGAATGAGAAAAACTGAGGTCGGTATTTTATTTAGTAAATGAACTAAATTATTCCAGTTACTCTGGGGTGGCTGAGGGTTTTATGCTTATTTTTTTCAAAACATTCAGGAAAGCAATTTCTATTTCAATTTCTATCAATGGCAGAACCTTAGTTTTTAATGCTTAGGAATACTGCCTGTAGTGTATACCTGTCCTCAACTGCTACACAGATTAAGAAATCTAATCTATTGCAATTTTGTCTCTGGGCCTTTAACTGTGCAAAGTGATCCCTGCTACTGAAAAGTGGTTAAATAAATAATTGATATTATATGTTATGCAGCGTATTGTTTCTTTCAGGGAGATAGGTATTTGTGCTGTGCATGCAGAAGTTTTCTGTTGTTGCTTTAGGTTTCTGAGAATGCTAGTTTTGTCCCCTGGTGTTTATTAGTCCCTAATGCTGTTAGATTGCTACCATACTATTCTGTTGTAAATTATTCTCGTATAATTTTTCATGCACTTAAGTTGGTTAATGAATATATAATTCCTCTATATAGTATGTTCCAAAGTACTATAGTAAAACATAAAATAATCTAAACACTCTGTAAGGAATACTTGTGTTTTATCTGCAATCTGGTAAAAGCATTTTTTTTTTATTATTAATATTATCATTATTAGTTAAATGTTAGTACCTTACATATGCATTTGTGGACATGCTATTTTTACACTTTTTTTTATAGTGTTACAGTAGCTAACACGAATCTTGTACTAATGCAGTAGTAAACTGGATTCTACAGTCTTATATTATTATTAACAGTACAGTGATATATGATTTTCATATTTCCCGTGGATACCACTGCAATGCGGCTTGTTGGCAATATTTTCAGCTCTACACTTTTATAATGTGGACCTTTGTTGTTTAATGTGTTTTAAAAAAGTCAGTGTACACTACACAAATTATTCCTAATGTAGGAGCTATTCTATATCTTTCTAGTTTTATGACATTTTACACTTCTTGGAGCTAGATGATTGTTCTAACCCAAGCTATTATGTAATCCTTAGGGTAACCCTGCTGCTGATTTGAACGCTATTAATTTTCTATTATAGTGTGCTAAAGATGTTCTACAGTGTGAAGCTCACCTGCATTATTGAGTCAATGACCAATTGCAGAGTTACTCTGTGGCAGTTGGAGCTTAACTCAACCCTTTGGGATCTCATTTATTATTTGCAGATATTGATTCTGGAAAAAGAAAAAGCTAAGATGTGTGAATCTAATACTGAATTAGACCTAGCCTACAGCTGTTAACTCCTAATGGTCTGCTTACTAGATGTGTGTCAACTGAAGCTTGTATTTCTTTATGTTTTCATGTACAATAAGCTACTGCATAAATATTTTAAATCTTCTAAGCAACCTCCTTAGTCAGATATCTGCTACATTTAAATTGAATTCTGTTTTAATGATTTTCCTGATTTCCTTATTAATAAGATAGAGAGAATAAGAAAATACTTAAGGCAATCAAGTTTAGTTATGTTTTACATAATTTATTAGAAAATTTATATAAAAATATGTTTTAAGTCTTAAGACACCTGTGTTTTGTTCTTGTGAATTTGTCTCCAGGACAAGGACTATGTTGTATAGCATTAACTTATCACATAAGGATTTAATCTCCTATTTTCTCCTGTTGTATTATCAATATGGTGACTCTCCAGCTCTTCTCCTTGCTCTAAGGTCTTAATATAATAGCCATAGCAAGAATCATAGTAAGTACCATTTCTTTTCCCCCTCCATTCTGTTCTTCCCATTTCCCACTAATTTGTCTGAACATAAATAAGAAACTTCTGGAAGTTTTGTGGACTTGGTTCATTGGTGTTCCATACTCACCTAAACACCTTTTACAATGGACAGTAAAATTCTAATAAAATCAATCTTCACCAATTACTTGACTAACACCAAATCAGTAAAAGACAAGGTTTTATACAAAACAGAGGAATTTAAGTCTTTTAGATAGAAAGAAAATGAGGGGAAGATGGATTTGGAAAGATAAAACTTGCCCATATTCTTCAGAAATGTGGCTATTTAAAAAAATGGATACCACAGCAATTATATTGTCTTTCAGAAAAGTGGAATGTTTAGGTGACTCCACCTTTAGGGACATATCTGCGTCTACTTTCAGGCTATAGAAAAACTTCCTATTTTTTTTAGTGAGTATTCACTATGAGCCTTCTACAGTTCGAAGCTGTCTTGCACTGTCTATTCTCTCTAAAGAGCAAGCAAAAAGCTGCTGTAGTTTATGCACTTCTTAATGTTTAGATAGAAAACAGGTACAAAGATAAATGCAGTTAGAACTACTGCCCCAGCAGGCGGTAGGGAACATTTCCGCTCTTGTAACTTCACAATTCTGTTTACAGTTAAGTCAAGTATGAAGATAATTGGTAATAAGAGACAGCAAACAGGTCTTTTACAAAATAGCTTAAAAAAGCTTAAAAAGCTTTCCTGACATTCATTCTTTATGTTCAATTTGTGCTTCTGCTTTAGTTATCTATAATAGGCAATGAGAAGGTACCCTTTATCTGACTACAAATACAAGGTGTAAGGTCGTGTGGCAGTATAAACCGATGCAATTCCACAAGCTGGGGAAACTGTAATCTAGGGTGGGCTTATATTTAAAATGGATCCTAGGATAAGGTTGTGTAAATGTTTAAATTATGCTAACTAAATAGCATATAAGAAAATCAACCATCTCTATGTTCATGTAAATATAAGTGTGAATGTGATTTATTATTTTATTTCTGTCCTTTTAAATGTAGTTCTTAGTTTTTAAATATTGTGAATATAGATTATATTCCATTCACATATTGACAAATACAAAAACATCCTATTCCAGTGCTGTAGCAGTACTTGAGTAAGCTCCTGCAACACTCAGAAGCCTAATATAGGATTCAAAACTACCTGAGAGGTGAAGGTTTTTTGGAAGCTTTTTCTAAGTTAAAAGCTACTTTATGAAGTGTGTATTAGCAATTTCAACATTGAAGAGACATGTTTTAGTGTAGTGTTAGCTGGTACAGCGAGGAAAAGACAGAATCAGAGAGTACCTCGTCTGAGGAATTCTCTCCAGGTTTACAAAGCTGTTTGAAATGATGCCACTGCAGGTCAGGTGGAAGCACACTTGTCAGCCCACGAACGCAGCAATGCAAGACTGCACAGTAATCACTGAAAAGTTAATAAAGCATAAGGAAAAATCAGCCAGAGAGCCAAAGGCCGAAGTCTGGTCAGAAATATATCTATAAACATTAACCCAATTCCGCTAATCACTTTTGGTAAAGGTGCTGGAGAATTGTCAAGAGACATTACCTGAAATCTCATGAGTAGTATTGGAGATGACGACATTTAACCCTGGTGAACCACCAGGGTGCAGATCCAGGCTTTAATGTTCTGCTTCTGATGGGGGTAGTGCATTAACATGACTAAGATAAAAGGTGCTACTCACCCCTTGTAGGTTTTCCAACAATTTTCTGCATGCATACAGCTAATGTACAGATAAGAGAGTCTCGTCTCAAAATGAAGCTATAAATGTTTTCTGTCTTCAATGATCCAGGGAGTATCACTCTTTCTATAAAAACCTAGTGATGACAACTCTTGCCTACTCCATGCTTGTTCACATACTCAACTCTCTTATTTAGATGTTGAACATGTCTCTCATCGAATGATTTGAGTACCAAGAACTGGATTATTGGGATGTACTCCTGAAGAGCCTTCCATATGGCATAGAGGTTTCTAAATGGCCCTATGTGATTTCTGGTGCCTCATATATATAAGTACTACATATATATGCATACTATATAGTCCACCTGTATGGGTGGAACAGTTAATATAATTAGATGCAAGTTTGCATTTTGCATATGGAAACAACAACTTAGATTTGTTTAATACAGACAAATTTTAAAGAAAATAACCCCTAAAACTATTTCCCTCCAGACTAATTTTTATCTAAACCTGAAACTTTTCTTCTTAAGCAAATTATTGAATACCTTAAAAATGTTTTGAAACCAGCAGTGGTACACCTGGTGTAACCACCAACGTTTGCCTGATGGCTGAAAGGGAATAAAATCTTTTCCAAGTGATTTGAAAGATGTCTTAAAGCATTAAAAATCATGCAGGACTTCAGCCTGAGTAGTGCAGCTAAAATAAAATATTATTAAAGGCTGGAAGCCGGTTACAGTGTAAGCATTAGGTAACTCAAAGGAAAATAACCAATATTTTATAACTTCTCCAGCTGCAGTTACTTCACTGAATGGAAGACTATGATCCAATATTTTTAAAGGCATTTACATTGTAATGCATGCAATCAAAATTTTTCAATTTTTTTCTAAACATATAGTTAAAAATTCAGTTTCATATGTGATAGGGATGTTTGTAAGGGAGCTAGTCCTCAATAGCAGCTACTTATTAGAAAAATTATGATGTGAAATGCTGAGAATTCATTTCCAGAAGTGTGGCAGAGTTCCCTAGTTATTTCTTACTCTGAAATATCTACCTTCATTTTTACCATAAAGAGTTCAATTTTAAAAAAATAGATTATTCTTAAGCAAAAATACTTTTGCTTGATCAATAATGTTAGTTCATTACAGTTCATTAGATTAATGTAATTCTTCCTATTATTATAACACTTTCAGTTAAATAATTTATTTCCTGTGTAAAGTTTGGCTTCTATCAGTTGCCATGATTTACCAAAATACTATTTGGAAAAGCTGAAAGTCTGATGAAATATTGAAAATTGTAAGTATAAGTTTTGTGTGTGTTCAGCTTCTAGGATTTAGAATGCATATACTGAATTTTAAAAGAAATATTATATATATTTCATGACCATGTTTGTTTAATAATGTTTATTTATTTTGGTAATGAATTTACCAAATTTGATATTTTAAGCAATAATAACCTACTAAAGGTACTTCTTCCCCATTTCCTCTGTTCATGTATAGGTACTTTCCAACTCTACTCTAGTAAAAATGAATAGAGATCCACAAGAGACAAGAACTCTGCTGGATACAAGTCCAGTGTACATATTTGCCTTTCAAATTTCTGCTAAAAAGTTCTTTTTTTTGCTTATACCCTTAATTCTAATTTTTAAGGTCAAATATGATGAAAATTAAGTCTGTTAAATAGATTCAAAAGATAAAAGTAGAAAGTGCATAATGTTTCATATTTCTTTCTTCTCGCTCTTCTGAATCTCTCTCTCTATATAATTCCAGCAAATGGAGAAGACAATAAAACAGTACTTAACCAAGAATCCTTGGAACATTTTGAGTGCTCAGATACAGTAAGTAATTAAAAAGCCAAAGAGAAGGAATCTCGTTCTCAGTTCTGGCTATTTCTTGACAAGAGATGAGACAGCTGCCTGGTTTGGACCAGCAGTGCTGGGGTGGGGAGCCTATTGGGGATTCAATCAGTCCAATTGGGCAGTGGTGGGAATCTCAGCACTCAGCCTTTTCCTGGTCCCACAAATTATAACTTCACAACAAGTGAGATATTGTTCATCAACAAGATGATTTCTGAAATATCGGTCAGTAGTAAGATTACTAAGCATTTAACTTTTATCTAAAAATTAGTTATTATATTCCAAAATCACATTGACTCCTGACAAAGGAAAAAAGGAAAATAAACAAGGGTATAAAACAGGTCATTGATTACATTCAATTTTTTCTCACTGGATTTTAGTACCCAGTACCCCTTGACTGAACCATTCCTTCCATTGCAACCCATTTCAAACACAGTCATAATGTAAGACTAATAATATGCAATATTAATATACAATGTATTTAAATTATTGCAGATTTTTTGGTCAGTGTTCTAATTCAGATATTTTCTTCAGCACCTATCAGACTACAAATAATGTACTATATCAGGAATTTTTTCTGACATTCGTTGAAAATTAACACTGCAAGCAGCTGACCAAGAACTCCCTCTAATATGCGTTCTTCTTTCCTTTCTTCCTGTTCAGAAAAGTATTATGTACTGAACTGCAATGTATTGTGATCTGAGCTACAGTGTCTGTTCCAGGTTAGTCAAGGCCTATGATAAAATTAGATCATATGAGTGTGTAATGACAAGGGCTGCAGCTAGTGCATTTATAAGAGCCAGGCTGACATATTAGTTGCTTTTACGTATCTTGAGGCAATGGAGATATTCTTGCATGATTATGTCCTCTATTCTTGCCTCAGTTTGTAATTACTATCACTTGTAATTTAGAATAATACAATGATACATATTTTGCTTAGACTAAATTATGTTGTAGATGAAATTTTACATAAATAGTTACAGTATTTATTAATAAATGCCAGATGCTGAAATTATACATGTTAGATCTAACTTTCTGTTTAAAATATTTTAAATATTATAGAACAATTTGAAGCATTAGAAAATGATGGCAAGTAGGAAGACAAGCTATGAAATGAAGACAGTGGGATTCTTCTACATTGCACTAGTTTAAATAAGGTCAGAATCTGATCTTAATATTGATAATGATGAAAAAAAAGGTCTTTGAGCAAAGAGAAAACATAAATGAGAAGTTTCTTGAGGGTGTCCTTTTTCTTTATTACCTATGCATGCACAATTGTTCAAACTAACATAAAAAAGCACAGGGTGGTTCTGTGGGCTAATGCCTTTTTTTCTGTTTTCCATCAAAGATCACACATGGAATGTGAATAGGCAGGACTAGAGCAAGACAGAGATAATACCTGTATCCACTGGGAGTGCTCCAAAGTTTGTCTTGGTCCTAAAGGGTAAAAGCTTTTTAAAAACATAGCCTTTGATATGGAAAACAAAATGTAACATTGACCCCAGACAGAGGGGTAGTCTGGCAAAGTGCAAGGAGAAGAATTAAATAGCCACTCTATGTGTTTCTCTTCCCCTATTATTTATACTATACTGTTTCTACTATACAGACATCAGAAAACAGTATGATATTTAGACAAAAAGGAGGGTTTTTTCCCAGTTCTTGTACTAATAATGTTGTCATCATCATCCTAACCTAGTATGATAATAAAATATTTGCCCCTCCTTCCTCATGAAAGAACCTGACAGATTGGTTATGTTATCTACTGCATTGTAATATTTGCAGCACGGTAGATGCTTCTACAAAAGTTTTGAATCAATATTTTGGGTTTTTTCTTTTTTATTAATAGTCCTAACAAAATAGCATTGCACTACATTGTGAAATATTTAGGGTCTTACAGCTCTTGGAAACTATATATTTGAAGAAAAGTAAAGAACAGTATCTAGTTATACATACCATGTTATAGTTAAATTACATTTTATAAATAACTAAAAATAATTCCATGTGACTTTTTCTACCTCAGGAGTCAGGCAGCCTGAAATTTATTTCATAGAGTCTTTGATTAGAAGTACCTTATATTAGAAGTACCTTATAAAATTTCCTATAAAATCTAATAGTCTCAGTCTCACTTTGTTAATTCTTGTGTGATACTTTTATGGTTGCTTTGTGTATTTTAGTAACCTCTGAGTCAGTGTCCTTCTTGTAGCTCTTTTCTAAATAGCCCACTGTACTCCATTTGGGATGAGTAGGGGAGATGGCTAATTTAGACCAAACAATTATAAACTACACATGTAAATTCAAATTTTCCAGAACTGACAAAGTGACAGAAAAGTACAGACTTCTAACCTGTGCTTTGCAAAAGCAAATTACACCATTACATCGTGGATTTTAGTTTGGGTGTACTTGGATAACTTTCATCAGAGAGAGAAACCTTTATATGTACACCCAAAAATCTCTTCCTTGAGAAGAGAAAATATTTTTTGTGTCTGCCAAAAGAGGCCACTGAAGATCTGGAAAACAGAGAGCAGAAGTTGGAGCTGTTTTGCTAGGATATTTGTGCTGTCAAGAAAAAAAATTAATCTGAAATATTTACAAAATGTTTGTCTGTTAGGGAAGATTCTTTCTTTGTTTACTTTTCAGCCTTTAGTTTTGCAGTGATCTCAGTGTATTTGGTTATCTTTAGATGAACAAGAACTTCAATCAGACAAAGGCTACTGCTTTAACCACTTGAATTTCCTGCAAAATGAACATGTATTCTTCAATGTAGGTGCCCAATGTGCTTGTGGCCATTTGCTCTGCGTTTCAAACCCATTTGCACACGCAGTTTCTGTAAGCATAATCTTCTGCAGAGGTAGTTCCTTCAGAAACAGAAAATAGAGAAGAAAACCCTATGCCTCCAAATCAAATTGATTGCAGTGTCAATTGGCAAGAGGATACTTCACACAGGTCTTCCTTCATGGTCCTAAGGACAACCTGAATTTTCTTAATAGTTTACATTTAAAATTTGTTCTGAGATATTATGACCTTTGAAAGTGTACTATGTAGAAATGAGCAAGCCTTGTGGGTGAATCAGGACTGGGCTATGATCGTCTCACTATAACTTATTCATTCACTCTCACATTTGTTCTTGAAAACCTATAATTTATTCATACTAAAAAGCATCAAAATATGAACAGAGTCTCAAGCAGGAGGCTCCTGAAATATAACCCTGATTAAGATACATATTTATTCTGTACTCTTAAGCGTGTCCCTCAAGTTCCACAGGTCAATTTGCACATCTGTACAGCACAAGTGACTTGAGTGAGGTACTAGGGAGATTAACTAAGTTTGTAATGCACTTTAAAGATCAAGAAATAAGCTAATGTCAAGGATTTTTTTCTTAGTATTAGTGAATGCTTCTTACTCTGAGAAAGGAGGAATAGCCACTCCCCAATAGCATAGTTACTCAGAAGGGCAATAGATTTTTACATTTAATTGTGGTGTATTCAATATTAGTAATGCTAATAATAATAGAGTTTAGCCCTGAATGGGTCTGCTTGGGGAAGAATATGATTAAAAAAAATGCAGAGGAAGCAATATAAGGAACCTTGAAGGCTGAGAGTTTGCTTTGAGTCTTTAACTATTCTATGATTAGTAGAAGCTACAAGCAAATGGAACAAATCTTTATTCTCTGAAACGCTAGAACAGCTTTACACTGTGGTCAGAAATGTTGTAGTTGGAGTGGATCTTGCAAGAGAAACCCAATGACCAGCACTTCCCTCCCCTATTCTCAGTTCTCCTCCTATTCCATGTATAAGTTTTTCCTCCAGTCTTGTTTACACCCCAACGATAATTGAAGAACCTATTTATGTTGCACTGGGAGGATAATCTGGCTCCTGAATATGAATCATGCAGCAGAGAATGCTGTGCAATTACACCAGGCTTACACTTAAAAGCATGCAAATGATGTTTTTAGATGCAATTTCAGTAAGACTCATCCAGTACATTTGTTTCAAAATGGTTTTAATTATTGTTTGATTTTAGCACTCCTTTTACACTGCCCCATATAATTAAAACTAGAAACAGTAGGGTTGACTTCAATGCTGAATTATAAATTTAATTTTGACCTTGGAATCCATCTTATGACTAGCTATTGTACTGTATTTCAGTTTTCTTTAACACAGATATAGAACAAGTCCAAATAGCATACAAGCAAAAAGCAAAGGGATTGTGATCAATTTTTTTGTTTTCTGTTCTGCATTAGTAGAGTACTTATGTTACTAA
This sequence comes from Vireo altiloquus, assembly GCA_013396875.1. Lineage (NCBI taxonomy): Eukaryota > Metazoa > Chordata > Aves > Passeriformes > Vireonidae > Vireo > Vireo altiloquus. The sequence goes on along the minus strand of VZRF01010207.1, from coordinate 248,658 downwards.
AATAAAGTGACCTGAAACATACCAAGTATAACAAACACATTTAACAACTGATATTAAAAATCTCTACATCCTCCAAGATTAAAAAAAAGGCTTAAGTATATGCATAATTGAATTTTTCAGGATTACTCACATGAAAAATATTATTCATTGTTTTAAGTGTTTGCAAGGTTGGTGTATTTCTGATTCAATTCTGCCAATGCTGGGCATTCCTTCTGTTCAATTGCACCATTTATTTTCTAATTATTTGTACAAAAGCTGGTTATCATGTTTTGTATTTCATAATTTTGTGAAAATTACCTAATAAAAGCTCTTGTTTCAAGAACTGAGTCATTTCAGGGTAGAAATGAAAACATTTTATATGCTAGTTAATGATGAGTAATCTTTTATTTTGTGGTAAATTTGGGATTTATATATAGAAAAAATACTGAAATGTCTTACTGTTTAGCTTGGATGCCATATAATTCTCAAAAACTTTGTTGCTGCACCTTGTTGAAATTTGTTTTACAGGTAACAAATGTAAATCCCCTGCAGCTGAAATTAGTGTTCATAGCAGGTTAAATTTATCCTACCTTGTGCATTAGAGCTGGTCTCTATAAATAATTTTATTATGTTTTTTTATAAACATTTTGGAAAAAGAAAGTTCTTCATTTAAAACAATAACATACTGTATTTTCATTGCCCAAAGAATTAGATTGATTATAGTGGCATCTAAGATTGATAATACATAGATTTCTATTATGACATCCATTGTTTTAGTGCTGGACTGCAGAGGAATTCTTCCTTAAATTCCTGTTAGCATCCTTGTAGAAAATACTGACCTAGAGGACTTCATTATTCAAGCCGAGGAGACAGTCACTACTTAGCAGTAATAAACGGTTTCTGTGTTACATAGAGAATACTTCGGAAAATATGAGAGTTGTCAAATCTCTTGAAAATCCTGTCTTTATAGTACACATGACACTAAAGCTATGGCTGTATTTTCTGTTAATAAAAGCAAAGGCACAGGCAGATGTGAAGGATATCATGGTATACTGACAGGAAGCTAAGAAAAATGAGTACTTTGTTGAGGAGCAGAAAAAGACATGGGGCAATGACCTTGGGAAGACTTAATAGATACAGTTTGCTTTTTTCTTGTCTTTTTTTTTTTCTTTTGTCTTTTTTTCTTTCTTTTTAATGGGGGAAATAACAATTATGCAAAGATAACTTTACACAATAAAGTTATCGTGTAAAGTTTAGGCATATTAATTAAAATTCATCATTATGTTTTAAAACAAAATCTATTAATTATGAAGAAAAAAATTAAATTATCATCAAAAGCACTGAAAATTTCAGTGACTCAAAATTTCCAGTACTATCTCCAAGATTTGGTCATAATGATGCCTACTTAAGATTAGTTATCCTATATTTGAATGATTCTTATGCTAATGTGAATGTTTGGATATGAACGAAGAAGATAAAAATTCCTGCAGCAGCAGTGACTGTGGTGTTTACTTCATGTAGAACTAAAAGTAAGTGGTAGGAATTGCCTGTCAATTATGGAAAAATGAATGATATTTCAGTTGGTCAGAAACTGCAATCACAAATTTAAGGGAGATAAAGAGATTATCAAATTTTGTTGAAAGCCAATTATAAATTAGGTATCTGATTTATATTCCCTTCTAATATCCTTTTATCAATTTATGTCTTTGTATATACATGGTGAGAGGGACCAATATATATGTACCGCAACATGTATCACAAATGAGATGAAGAAAATTCCTATAAAAAAAACGTGTTTCCCTGTCCCCAGGGGGGTTTCTCCCGGCAGCTGATGAGGGTGGAGAAGACGTCCGTGGTTATTCTGTGAGCAGCTCCCCCTGCCCCACACACACGCTTGCTGGTGAAGGCAAGTACGCGGATGCCTGCGAAAGATGCTGGCGAAGCTGAGCTATGGGGGGAGGAGTTTGGGGGCACATGAAAGGCAGCTAGCCACTACACCTGGAGCCATTTTCTTCTTTTTGCTTTGGGCCGCTTGGAGAGGCAGCTTGGCCCCTTCTGCTCTGGCCTTTGTGGTCCTGCCTTCCTGCCTGTGCCTGCTCTGCCCGCCTCACCATTCCTGTGAACTAGCTTGTCACCAGGAAGATCTCCACAGCCACCACCACTTGAACCCAGCCGTGTTCCCCTAGCCACAGCCACTGCCACCCGCTGCCATCCTGACTCTGAAAGCTTGGAACAGCTCCAGGAGCACACCTGTACCCACAGCAGCTGTTCTCCACCCCCAGCAGGGACACGCAGCCCTCTGCTATTTGAAAATCGCGCCCAGCCCACCACGGGAGCTGCGCACACATACGCTCCATCTGCTGAGCTGACGCTGGCAGAGCGCTCAGAATTCCCTGTGGAATGCTGTTCCCGTCTTCTGTTTCTTTCCCTCTCTGCTCTCTTTTCTATCCCCCTTTTATTTCAATAAGTGGTTTTCAGATATAAAATTGCCATGTTTTATGCTTAATTTTTGTCAGAAAATCCATCGAAAGAATCCTTCCCAGCTCCCCCTTTTTATAGTGGAAAGGTACACATGGGTAGAAATCAATTATGTTCTCCGGACTGTAAAATAAATGCATGTACCGAGCATCTCTTATCCGACCATGACCAATATCTTAACTTAGACTGAATCTTTTCTTGCTTCATAGACTGTGCATCCTGGTTTACTCAGAAAAGTAAAAAAAAATTACAAAAGTGAATCACAACTAAGTAAGTACGTATGGAGAAATGGCCAAAAAATGAGTCTTTGGTTTTGTTTTGTATTGTAAAAGTCACACAATTTCAATCCGAGTCCACATATTCAAATGCACCATTTAGCGGTGGAAATAATAGGCTTCATTTTCATCCATGCGATTTAATAATAACACACTGTGAGCTTCTAAGACACAGCCATAGACAAGTTTGACTCTGGCTGTCACAGCACACTGTAATCTGTGTATTGTGAATGATGATATAATCAAACTGCATAGCAAAGCAACAAGAAATTTTGAATTTCTCATTGTATCAAAGAATGTTAAGTATATTTACTGTACAATAAATCTTGTTTTGAAGAGTTACTTTTAAAAGCAATTTCATGCCAAACAAAATTGCCCCTTTTTGCTCATCTGCTAAGGCACTTCAGCATCTTAAATGTACAAATCCTTTCTTTCTTGCTCCAGAGCACTGCTATAGTTTTGGCAGTACTTTAAGAGTAGGTCAAAGGTCTCCTTCTGTGTCTTCACTTTTCCGCAAGTTTCTCTAATTATTATTATTGCACTGGGTTTAATGTCATATTCCTGACATTTTGTCCCTTTTTTTTTTTTTTTTTTTTTTGATCAGGGTGGCAGTTAGCATTTGGTTGTGTGAGTGTGGAAGCAGAAAAACTGCTTTCTCTTTGTAATAAGAGACATATGCTTTGGCGGGACTACAGAAATCTGAAATCATTGATTTCTGCAGCAACTTGCTTAGCATTGAGGGAAGGTCAGGGAGGTTGTGTGGCCATGTTGATTTGCAAGTTTTATATGTTCTTCTCGACAACCTCATCTGTTTCCATGGCTTTAATTACCATTTCTACACACAGGACCCAGATTTATCTCTATCCCAATGACCTTTTCCTCATTGTTAAAATTCTTATTTTAGTTGTGTAAATTCTTTTGATTGTTTAAGGGACCATCATAAACTCTGTGTATTATGCAAAAGGGAAGATCTTGTTTCCTGCTTGAGCACTGGGAGCTCATTTGAATGGTCTACTTAAACAAATGCAAAATCCAGTTCCTATTTAGGTCCATAGTCTGACTTTATGGGCAACCCTGTAATACATGAGAACTCCAAATAAAAAAATTACTTTTTAATCACATCTATAAAATTCTCCCAAATTTCAGTTTCACTGTCAAGCTCTGGTTTACAGCCTCAGAAATTAGATGTCTAAGTTTTCCTTCATTCTCTTTTCTTGTGAACACTGGTCTCAAAACCCTCATGTCATTTATGATACTCCTTGTTCTTCGTGGATTATGTGGCTACATTTACTTAGTTACCAAAATCAGTCAATCCTGTAGCTGAAACAAGGGAAGAATAGTTCTGTGCATATGCTATAAATATGGCTGGACAGTTGGACTGCACCATGGTACACATCTGTCTTACCTGGTTTGCTGTAAGAAAAGATAGAAATGGTGAACATTAAACATTGTTAAGCAATGCTAGTATTTTAGATAGAATCAGAGAATCACATGAGATGGAAAAAACTTTAAGTTTACAATGTCTGACCATTAACCCAGCACTGCCCAGCCCCACACTAACTTATGTCCCTAGTGCCATATCTACCCATCTTTTAAATACTTCCAGGTACAGTGAGCCCACCACTTCCCTGGGCAGCCACTTCTGAGGCTTGACAATCTTCTTTGTGAAGAAATTTTTCCTAACATCTGATCTAAACCCCCCTGGAACAGCTTGAGGTCGTATCCCCTTGTTCTCTGGGAGAAGAGATGGACCTGGTTACAATCTCATTTCAGGTAGTTGTAGAGAGTGAAAAGATCTCTTCTGGGCCTTCTGTTCTCTAGGCTAAACACCCTCAGCTCCCTCGGCTGCAACTGGCCATGCTTGTGATCCAAACCCTTCCCCAGCTCTACTGCCCTTCTTTGGACCTGCTCCAGCACTTCAACGTCTTCCTTGCCATGAGAAACCCAAAACTGAATACAGTGTTCGAGGGGCAGCTGCACCAGTGCTGAGTGCAGGGGGTCATCACTGCCCTAGTCCTGNTTGACAATCTTCTTTGTGAAGAAATTTTTCCTAACATCTGATCTAAACCCCCCTGGAACAGCTTGAGGTCGTATCCCCTTGTTCTCTGGGAGAAGAGATGGACCTGGTTACAATCTCATTTCAGGTAGTTGTAGAGAGTGAAAAGATCTCTTCTGGGCCTTCTGTTCTCTAGGCTAAACACCCTCAGCTCCCTCGGCTGCAACTGGCCATGCTTGTGATCCAAACCCTTCCCCAGCTCTACTGCCCTTCTTTGGACCTGCTCCAGCACTTCAACGTCTTCCTTGCCATGAGAAACCCAAAACTGAATACAGTGTTCGAGGGGCAGCTGCACCAGTGCTGAGTGCAGGGGGTCATCACTGCCCTAGTCCTGCTGACCATTATATTCTATTAATTATTATTAGTCTATTGGGTCACTTTCAGTAAGTCCCTTCATGTATCTGTACTTCGGCATTTTTTTCCTATATATTTTTCTTGTCCCTTCAGTCTGTAAATCCTTTGAGGTATGAACTATCTTTTGTATCACTGTGTTCAGAGAGCACTTAAAAAAATGGGACTTGACTGGATCCTTAGGCATCATTGTAAAATGATAAGTAATCAATCTTCTTAATTGAGACTTCCAGTCATCTCCTTCCTTTACAGAAAAGGGAAGAGGAAATGTTGATGTTATTTTTTGTAAGAAACCTGATTTTTTTGACCTTTATTTGTCCATTCTTTTGCACGTAGAACCTCTTTTGATTGCATATGGGGGTGTAGTTTTATAGGAGCTCAGGTGGCTTTTACATTGGTTGGTTTTCATGCAAGAAATTAGCATACGAGGCTGTATTGGGAGCAGACTGTTTGGAGGACTTGGGTCCTGGAATTGCATAAGAAAATCTAGTATTTTTTCTTATCACTTTGCAATACCAGTTAAACTTTTTTACAGGAAAAGAAAGCTATAATCCAGTATAATTTGCAAGTTTTTATGCAACTTGTGTTAGCTACTGTGTTTTGAATTTATGGAAAACTTTTTCAAGGCATGCTTCAGTTTAGGACAAGGGTTTGTCCTTCTTCATGTGTTGGTAACAATATATACAGGGAAACTGAGGCTTAGGTTCTATTAATGAAGTTTGCATGAACTTGATTTATGTTTGAATTTATGTTTGAATTCAGACAGCAATGGAGCATAGCAGAAAACAGTTGCAGCAAAATTATTAACGGAGTATAGGAAGAAGTTCTGTAGGGCCTGCTGTAGTTGCATTCACAGGCATACATTTAAAAATCCCAAAATATGTCTGTGGTCTGCACTGGAAATATTGAGAGATAAGAGGCTTCCCTTTGTAAGAACATCTTAAGAAGAGCAGCTAGAGAAAGGCCATATTCTTTCTTGGGTTTTCATGGCCAGGCTTTGGTGGGGAGAGAGGCTACAAGGGTGACTTCTGTGAGAAGTTGCCAGAAGCCTCCTCCATGACCAGCAGAGACAATCCCTAGCTCCAAAGACAGATGTGCTACTGGCCAAGGCTGCACACATTAGAAACTGTGGTAATGCCTCTGTAATAATAGATTTAAGAAAAGAAACCAAACCCTGTTATTATGCAGATGTAATTGTGGCCAAGAAAGTTGGGCTGAAAATACATGAGAGGAATTATGGCAGACAAAAAAGTCAGTAGAGAAGGAGGGGGAGAGGGTGCTCAAAGTGCCCGAGCTGGGATTCCCCTGCAGCCCATAGTGAAGACCATGGAGATCCATGGGGATGCAGAGATCCACCTGCAGCCCATGGTGGATCATGGAGCAGGTGGATGCCTGAGAAAGCTGTGACCCTGTGGGAGGGCTGTGGAGAGAACACCTCACACTGGAGCAGCCTGTCCTTGAAGGACAGCACCCAGTGCAAGAGTGAGCCACGTTGCAGCAGTTTGTGGAGGATTCTTGCCCTTAGGATTAACTCACATCGATGAAGTTCATGGAGAACCATCTCCCATAGGAGGAACCCCATGGTGAAGCAGGGGAAGGACTCCTCTCCCTGAGAAGCAAGAGAAACATGTGATGAAAAATTCTTTAAACATACATGTACCTGACACCCTTTCTCCTCTCAGTATCCCACACTGAAAATGGTACAGTAACTGTAGGCAGCAAAAAAAGTCTTTATAGAAGAAATATTGCCATAAGAAATTGTGTTGGGAGCAAGCAGCAGGGTGGACAAAGGTGAAAATAAGGGAAGAAAATTAATCTGCATACCCAGCAGGCAATGGTCATTTCTATATTCATCTGTTTTCAGTGCTGAACTTAGTGAGAGTGTGTCCATTTCATGGTGCCGTGCAGAGAAAATGAAGTGTGTAAGGTCATTCAATAAAGATTAAATTAAAAACATATTCCTATAGCACCCTCAGGGTCCATTAGCCTTGATGAGTGTACAAATACTTTCTTTGTTATATGTGCTCCATCCTGAAAGGGACTGTGTGCTTCTCTCATTATAAATGTGCACCTGAAAAGATTGAACATTATCCCCTCTTTTTTAACTGACCTGTGGCCACCGCTGGGTTCATTAGTGCAGAACATCTTTTCCGCTGGCTGAGTCTGCCCTATTGTTTTCACTGGCCAGGGTCAAGTCAAGGGCATTCAGCCTAGATTGGACTCATTTGTCACAGGGTCTAGCAACAAAGCTGATTTCAGCAGAGACGGGGTGAATTTCATGGGGCTGAAATGCAACCTTTGACACAGAGTGCCCAGGGCTGCTCAGGCTTGCACAGATGGCCTGCCACCCTTAGATATCTATGAACAAAGGATTGGTGAATTATAACAAAAATAAAGTTTCCACAGTCAGCATATATTTTAAGTGTTTAAATTATTTGCAGGGTTGGTTTTTATTATTTGCAGTCTAAAATCACATCTTGAGCATTTGTGATAATCACTGTGCTTTTTAGACTATGAAGAGAAAAAAAACAATTCTGTAGGGGGCTTACTGCTTAACTGGTGTAACGGTGTAAAGTGTAGCAATTTAGTGTGGAGTGCAGGTTTTCATGGTCAGCAGGAGCCAGCATGAACAATGGGTCGTGCTGAGGTAGCATGTGGAAAATGACTTTAATACACTATACAGAATGGCTTATTGCTTTGGTCAATAGGCTGCAGTGAAGATGGTGTATTCAGCCACTTGGGAAGGTTAAACCTGTCAGGGTACACTGTGACTGATATGCAGGGGCTGCTTATGAGGTCTCTAATGGAAAAACCTGACAAGCAAAGTTATAAAGGTTACGCTTGACACATACTTTAGCATTATGCCTTATATTAATCCATTTTTTTTAAAGGTAGGGTACTTTATATTTGTTAGAAATTGATGCCACAATAATGTTAAAACTCTAGAGGAAACATTTAAACTTTGGAGTAAAATAAAGGACAGGATGCACTGCACCTGCATTACACACATTAAATCTCTCTAAGGACAATAGTCTAACATATTTAAATCCCACTCTGAACGCACTGTTGTTTTCTTAGACATAGTTATTTGAGTTAAAAATCACTTAAGTATGTTATTTCCTGAAATGGAACATTGGGATGTAGTAGAGAGCACTGAAGAAGTTGGAGTGTTCAGTAACTAAAATCAAACCCAGTCCTGCTAGATATAACTTTACAATGGCATTCATTTAAGTTCTAGATATTGGTAGGAAGGATTTTATTTTTCATTTGAAGATCAGGTTTTATGCAGAAGGTTCTCCCCAAAAACCCAGAACAAAAAGAATCTCAGAAAGACTGGTTTCGTTAATATGATTCATACATGATTAACATTATTCTGAAAGTAGCGGAAAACTTCATATGATCCATTTTTTATTGTTAGTAATAGAAGATAGGTACTTTCGTCGGTTTTTTGTTGGCTTTTTGGTTTTTTTTTAATTGGGCAGGTGGCATCTTATTTTCTACTACAAATGTGCATGGCATTCTAAGGAATATAAAGTGATCTGATATTTGTTGTTAGTAGTATTTAAAACCACAACCAGGATGAATTCACTAAAGTGCTATATTCACTAATAAATTTCAGTGTACTGAGACTGATTGAAGATACTTTTTAGACATTACTGTAGCAGGAATAAAATGAACAGGAGAGACATAGAATACATTTTCTGTGGGGTTATTATATTTCAGCTAGGAGAGCTAGATGTACAAGTACAGAGAACCCAAAATAGTTTGGATTTCTTTTCGTTGTGTTATGTTGGGTTCATGGTGATCTAATTCACTTTAAGTGGATGTATCATTACAGAGCTTTTTGAAAGGTGCCAGATTTGACAGCACAGGAGAGTAAAATCTTTTTATATTATATTTTGCTTCTTCAACAAAAAGAGCTGTTTAAATATTTGTGTAGAATGCAGAATATTTTAGATGATAAAGGTAATTAAGTGGTGAAATGGTAGTCATTGATTTGTCACTGAGTGGGGAAAAAGAGAGCTGAATAATTTATAATGAAAATGTACTGACTTCAAGGGAATTGTACCTTTAGACTTGTACAGGTCTGAATATGGCCCAGAATTGTGCTATACTGCATGGATTTGAGGAACTTGCAAGGGAATTTGTAGTCCCTGCATTTGCCAAAAATGGCTTTAAATGAAGTTAAAATGTAGCAATGGGGGAGCTGCCTACTAACATATGGTAGAACATTTTAATGTATAGAATTATTCTAGTAGGGAACATACACAGCTAGGAAAATTGCATAGGAACAAAAGAATAGGAATCTCATGGTTTTTTATGTCTGAATAAACAAATTTAAGAATCTCATATTTTTATTATGTCTGAATAAACAAATTATGGGGAAAATCTTGAATGATTTTTGCAAAGGAAAATTCAAAATCTTAAGTACTTTAATCTTCTCTCTCTGCCAATAAAATAATGCATACATGCAAATAAACAGAGGATTAAAAAAAAACGCTTCTAAAGAAATTGGATGTGTTACTAGCACAAGAGGCTCTTGAAAAGAAAAGTAAAATTATAAATGAGAAATTAGTCAAAAGTAAACAAAGGATATGAGCAAACTCTTAGATATTGTTGAGGAGAAGATAAACAGTACTTGGAGCTTGGCTTCCAGCTGGCTCCACTCTTAGACGAATGTGAGTTGAATATAAGGCTATAGTGGACTCTAGAGGACTGTACCCTGTTGCCATCAAGATATGTAGGAGCAGAATATATCTCTGTTTCTGGGGTGACAGGGGGTTGCCAACAGCTGACTCTACTGGAAGATGAAGTTGGGAATGAATGGGAATGAGTGACAAAAGCACCCCATTGTGACTGGCCCAGAGGCCCCGTGAATCCTTGGCAGAGACTACCTCAGGAGAGGGTATTTCAAGGACCCAAAAAACCATCACTGGGATTTTGGGAGAGCTGCTGTAGAGACAGAGTATATCAGATGGCTGAATATCTTGCCTGGTCTCTCAGAGGACCCTTCTGCTATGGGACTGCTGAGAGTCAAAGAACATCTAGGCATAATGTGCATGGTTTAGAATAAGGAGTGGAAAATGTCCTGGTTGCAGGGAGAGGGGTGCAGTTTAGCATGATGTGGGTGTGTCTAAGATGTTATTCTATACCACTTAATCAATGATGTGGGGCATGGTTTTGAGATGAAAATGAGAGCACTCAATGGAAATCAGTACCATTTTGTTTCTCCCTCTCCACTGGGAAGTTTTAAAGTCAGGCCCTTTGGCCCTTTCCCCTGCCTCGACCACCAGTTCACCTCCTGTCTTCTCCAGAACCAGGCTGCAGGATATGGCACTGAAGGGGAAAGAAGCAAAGGTGCAAATTGACAGGGGTGCTGAACTGACAGCACCAGCACAGAGGCTGCTGTGGGCAGATGACTGGCAGAGGTGACCCCAGCCCAGCCAAGCCGGTCAAGCCCAGCAGAGGAGACCTCAGCTGGGCCTAGCCGAGCTGAGCCAAAGGGAGCACAGCAGAACAGTTGAAAAAGTGTCAGCAACACATGGGAACAACCTCCAGCATGGTGAAGTGGTACAAATAGTGGTGCAGGCACCTACGAAGAACTGAGTCCAACAGGGCAGCTGTGCAGCCCAACTCGGATGGCCCAGCTTTTGTGGGGTTTGTTTGTCATGGCTTTTCATTGTTTTGGTCTGATGGGTGGGAAATGCTAACCATAGTTACTGCCCTGCCATCTTGCTTTTGTTCCTGACTGCCACACAAGCAACATGTGGGAACAGTTGCCATACGCCTTTGTCTTCGGAAAGCCACAGAGATGTGACCTGTGGGAAGCAGCTGTCATCTTGGGGTTGTTTTGTTCCCAGTAGTGAACACCTTTCCTGTGAGCAAAATACCTCTTGTTTTTGTATGCCTTTACTATTAATATTCCTGTTGTTATTGTGTATGCCTTATTCTACTGCTTTGTGCTTTCACTAAATTGTTATCTCAACACATAGTCTCTGCTTTTGTCCTTCCCATAAGGGAAGGGGGAGTGGCTTATTTGAAGTTTAATTTATGGGCTGGTATTAAAACCAGCACACTCAGAATTAAGCTTAATCCTTACCTTGATGAAATTATATTTGAACATATTATTTAAGTCGCTTAACCTCTTTGCTCCTAAATTGAATCCTGCTTGGTGACCTTGCTTGAAAACAGAGAGGGTTCATCTTAACAAATATGAAGGTCATCCAGCCCAAAGTGCATTATTTGTGTTTTAGCAATTTAATAACAAGGTGAAGTGGAGCACTCCAGAGGATGGCTATAATAGCTTTATTGCTTTTTTGTTATTAAGACCTCTTAAGATAATTGTTTTCAAAATTATAATATAAGCCTTTAAGAACTTCCAGCACTGATTTATGCTGTCTGTGATTCCATTTCTGCTCTGTTTCACACTATGTTAATTTTCATTAAGTTCATTATGTTTGAGACCTCTAAAGGGATTTATTTAAAATTCATTTCTTGATTAGACACATACTGTATACTTTTACTGCTGTAACAATATCTATTTTTTCCCAGAGATAACAAGACCTGAGTTATGGCTGTAATGCTATTCCGCAGACTGCCTATACCAAGTCTCTTAGCGATATTAATAAGTTGCTGTAATTATTTTTTGATGCATGTAAAACATATAGGATTTGATCAGAAAAGATATGTTTAACATAAGTGGGTTAGTGAAGTAAATCCCAACCACATATTTTACACTGGTTGCTTCTTTACGTGCTACAAAAGATTAGATAAACTTCATAGTAGGAATTCAATATAATTTTAAAGGATTTAGTGAAGTCAGTTCATCAGAGTAACACATGTAGAAGCTGACTTTGCAAAACAGCAGTTTGCAGACTAGAATAAAGCTTTTCCTAAATACATTCAATTTTTGCTTGACTTAAATAGTCTTTCAAATAAAAGACAGGCACACAATAGATATTTCTTAGTTGATGTGTCATTATTATTATTATTATTATTATTATTATTATTATTATTAGCTACTGGTCAAATGTATATTGAATTCATTGCCAGTCTATGTAGTCTATGTTTTATATATGTAGATATAAAACACATTTGATGAAATGAAAATCTAACAGCCAGGACATATTTTCAATGTTACAGAATATAATAGTTTCTCTCCTAAGATTAGGAATTAGCAAAATTAATACAATATATTGTGTGTGGATAAAATATAGTTTAATTCAAGAGAAAGGAGAAAAAAAAGATGGATATGCTGAGCTATATTTTTACAGAGTCTTAATATTGCGTGTTTTATTCTTACTCTAAAACAATATTCTTGTTAAAAGTTCTTTTAAGCTTCAGCTACTTTCACTTTTATTTGATGTGCTCCTGGACACTTTATTGCCTGTGAACAGGACAGGTCTTATAGAGGCACACAACCTGGACATCCAGAAGACTAGGTCTCGGAATAGTAATTCACATTCAGGACCATGTTCTCACCTTCAAATGAATAATTTGTCATTGTTACGCTGTATTACCTCAAACTTCTTTCTATGAAACTATTCAAATTGTATGATATTTAAGGAGATTAAAAAAAAACAAACTCACAAACCACATTAAATTCAAAATGTATAAATTAAGTTGTGATTCTCCTGGTTTGGACGTTATTGATTACCTTCCCTCTCTGTACACTTCAAGGGTTACTTTGGATGAATGGAAGTTCTAGAAACTTCTGTTTTGGAACCTAGATGCATTTATTGTAACTCTGAGTGAAATATCGTTACAGTCTAAGCCATCTCACTCAGTGTTTGGTTGAGCCATATATATTTTTCTTGGTTTTTATTAAGCAATGTGGTTTTAACCAATATATATGTGAAATTTACACAAAAAGAGCACAAATTTGCATGGACAACTTTTGAGAAAATTTTGAGAAATTGACATGTTCATGAATTCTTCTCATCTATTGAAGTATATACTCTGGAAAGTATATACTCTATGAAGTATATACAACTGTTGCTGTCTTTTCTGGATTTTAAAAAATTTTAGTTCTAAGAAAAAGTGTATAATTTATTCAGAAATACAGGAGAGGCTTGAGACAGGTATTAAATAACTAGTTCAAGTAGTTGCCGTGTTTTTGTCTTGCACATCATGAAAATCCCACATCATGAGAATCCCAAGTCATATGTACCTTGAAGCCAGCTACTGGGACAGTATTTTATTTGGTTTGGTAAGCTGTCTTTGTATCATTGTGGACGTGTAAATACTAGAAAAGTGCATTCATGTTTACTCAAAGGTAGATCCTCTTTTGAATTATTTTTCAGGCATAAAACTTCCTAATGAAGAATAATTTGAACCGTTGAACTTCTGTCCTCTGTATTTTCCACACGGCAGAACACCATACAAATCTATAGAGTAGGCTGTCTTAAATAAAAATCGTTCCAAAGTTAATGTAATGTGTTTTCTGCAGCAGCACTTTTGCTGATCTGTACTGCATACTGCTAAAACTCCAAGATAGGAACCTCAATGTTCATTTTCACTTGATACTTACTCTCAGTAGCTGCTCTCTGCTGCTTCTCTGAGAATTTTGTATATTCTCTTGAGGCCCAATGAGTGGGTTTTTCAAACAAGAAGTTACTGTAATTCATAACAAAGGAGATTTTTTAAAAACTACCTAGGTATGCTTAAGATTGCATAATTTTGATTGAAAACCTAGTAGAGTTTTTTAATAGCCAAATTCTTAAGGTTTCTCTGCAACAGTACACCTTCATTGTGTTGTACTGGTAAGATACTGGTGAGAAGCTGAACAGCCTCTTCAGGCTGCTCTTCCATAATTGCAAGTAGCGTGCATTGCCTAGAGAGCACCTGAGGGTGTCTAGGACGATACTCTTACTTGCTAAAGTAATTTTCAGTGGGAGCAGGCTCAGCGGTAGTACTCCCTCATTTATCTACCTGCAGTTTTGAGAAGTTCTTAGGTAGATGCAAAGAGACAGCTATGTAATATCTTTAAATAGTGAAACCAAATGATCCTCCTTTGTTACTGGCATGCTCTGAATCCAAAATATTTACAACTTTTTTTACAATATAAGAGCTTATCAAAGGACAAAATGTAAAGATGTTCATTTTATTATATCTTTATTTAGAGGCTGAATCTCTAGCTGCAGCTCTTTCTATGAGTTTTTAAATGAGGCTGCACTTGTGATGCTGACATTGTGAAATAACTTATTCTTCATGATACTAAAAACAAAAACAAACTGTAAAATTAATTTCGTAATGAGAAACATGTCATACATTGATTTATAAGTAAGCATGATTTTCAAAACTTTTTTAACTTAGCTCTGTGAACCATCTCGTTTTTTACTCTTGTACACCAAGTGAGCTTGTGAAAGTTGGCCTGTTGCAATAAATGCTCTTTGGCTCTGCTTTGTCACTACAAATCTCTGCCACTGCCTTCACTACAGTGTCTATTTAGAGGTTTTAATCAGCAAAGTTGAAAGCAAAATTGACCTTGTGAGCTTTAGACCTTCTCCATCCCTTATCCTACCTGAAATCCAGTGGGTTTTTCATGAAGCTATCAGTTTTAGGAGCAGATTGAAAGCTATAATCCTTATGAAGGGACATCAGACTTGCACAGTGGCTTCTCTAAACAGAGATTAGGAATGCATGTGACATAGAAAATATTTTAAAGAAGTGTATGATTGTTTTTCTTTATTATTAGGTGTATTTCAGTAAGTAGCACAGAGAAAGACTGTAATAGGTTGCAGATGGCAAAACATAAGTAAATAATTCTAGCATGATAAAAGCTTTATTTATTTTTTTCAAGTTGGACCTATGTAGCTGAAAACCTGATAAATTCAGAATTGTTGGCAATTTTAGATGAAAATGAATTGAATGCTTCTTTTCATCCATTCTACCTCTTTGTGGAGTGGTTTTTTGCTTCGTCTGACTTTTCCTGTGTGTGTTCCTATCTAGAAATATTAGGAAAATATCTACTTTTACTTTATTTGCTGTGCTCTAAGGTCCTTAATTAAATTATAATACCAATTATCTTATCCCAGTGGAAGAAATATTGCCCTGGCTGGTTAAATCAGTGCTTTGTGCTACAGAAGTTCTGCACAGTCACCAATAGAGTAGAGAGAGTTGTAATCTTATTGTTTGTTCTCAAATGAGTATAAAAATCAGGATACCCTAAATAGTCTCCATGGAGATAGGGTATTTATCTGTGTTCTGTTCTTTTCTATCTGTGATTAGTAGAGTGACTTTTAAGGAGAAAATACCACACACTACTACATTAATCAGATATGTGTTGTACAACACACACATTCAAAGATTCCTTTGAAATATGGTGTCATTATGGGCTAGAGCTGGGTTGGAAGAATAACCAATTCCTTCATCTTCCATCATCTACAAAATTGTTTCATATTGCAAAGTTTGAAGTCTGAAGTCTTGAATTTACATGAGAGACCTTTAGAACTGGTGAACACAAAGGGATCTTTAAACCCGATGGTTATTTTTTTCATATTGTTAGCTCGAAGTATTAGAAGATTTATCTCTCGGTTCATGATCATTCTCGGTGCTGAGGCTGCACTTTATATTTCACTCTGTATTTCACATTTTATGGAGCAAGTAGAATGTTAAAGTTAGTAGCAAAATCCATTGTCTGCCTTCTCTGAGGAATGCCAGTAGGCACGTTTGTCCAATTATTTGATTTTTTAAGTTTTGAACTCTGTGAGGGCTTCATCAGTTAGATGAGCTCACTCATTCCCTCTTTTGCATTAGCCCATTTTTATTTCTGTCCTTCTTAACTGTGGTGGTTTGTTTTCTCTTCAAATAAATGTGTCAAACCACAGCATGCCCACTTGTCCTTCTTTTGTGACTAATCCATTTTGTCATCCTCCTGTGTTCTCTATATAAATGATTTGTTATATACATGGCATTTTCCTCTTTCTGTCTTGTGTTTGGAGAGCTGTGGCTTCAAGGATGGTTAGTGGTAAAGTATGGCTAGTCTTATCAGAACAGGAAAGCTAAAATCTGAGAAGTTTAAAGAACACATGAACAAGGGCATGTGTTCTTTAAATTGATATCATTATTCTGTAGATCATGAACAGCCCACTTTTTAGCTCCTTTCTAATTTAGTTGATTTGGAGATTTTAAGCTGAAAGTCCCTTCAAGCAAATTATTTCTGCAATGTCATTGACCATCCTGGTGTGGGGTTCTTTCACTCTCTCTTCATGATATGTTGCATTATTTACTGACTTGGAAAAGGAGAGTGGTGAGTTTCAGCATCCAGAATTTAGCATATACTTGTGGATATATGACCTGGTCTTAACTCGGCTGAGCAGGGAGTCTGTCTCGAGCCTTCAGGGAAGTTAACTCACTTAATGGTGTGTGTGGAGCAGGTATGGGTCAGCATGTTTGTCTTTCAAAAGATTGATTTTGTCTTGATGTGTGATACAGAAAAACTGATAGAGCTTTCTCTTGCTGTCCCACATGAGTACAAAAAGGATATGAAAAGATTCTGATTAAACAATTGATTTTTCTCTACCAGTTATCATAAAGTACATGAGTCTCATTCTGTGTGTGACACAGAAAACTTCCAAATTAAATACTACTGGAAACAAAATGTTTCTTCTAAAGATTTTGTTCATCAAATATATCTTTTAAATGAAATATTTCATTAAAATCCTAATTAATTAAATTCAGTATACCTCTAATATTCATTTAAACTTGATTTTGCATCATCCTCTATTATTATTTATGACTTCTTTATGAGCAAAATGTATTGACTTGAAACGTACTTAAAGGCTTTGCTTTCCTTTAAGAGAGAGTAGAAGGCATTTCTCTGGGATTAGAACATTTGAAAATTATTGGTATAGATGTTACTTGACAAAAGTTATCATCTAGAAGCAAGAAACTTTTATCAACAAGTTAATTTCCTCATATATAATTTTTCTCTAAAGAGCCACAGCCAGATGCACTCAGACAAGAGCACTTCACTTTAAAATCTGTGAATTTCATTGTTCCAAAACAGTGTAATGAAGATAAAGGCCTTGGATCCCTTGTAGCTATTCAATATCTATACAGATTTATTTTATCTATTTTGTCTAATTCTACTAATTTTGGTCTACCTTTGCATGCAATCATATATGTATGTGCTTAAAATTTACCCTAAAGAACCTGTAGTCCTAATCTTGTTGTCATTAATTTCTTACTTTTTCTCATTACAATCTATCCTTAAATGGATTGACCATCTACAAAGGAAACACGTATCTATACTAATCTATAAGCAAGGTATGCTCTAGACACTTTCCTCACATGATTCGTGTTATTCATCCTCATATACTTGCATGAATAAAAAAGTGAAAATACTTTAGTGATACTTTAGACATCAATAAGAAATCATAGACTTATTTTCCAAGTTCTGCCTGAAGGGCTGAAAATCCCTCAGTGGTTTGTGCAGAATTCAACTGGTGCCGTGCTCTTCCCCAAGGCAGTGTCACCACCAAGACTGAATTAATGATGTTATCCAGGTAGAATAGTAGAGAAATTATGGGTTAGCAGCAAGAGCAAATTAAATTATTAAGCTTTTTGTGTTGCCATCCTTGAAACTCTATGTGTTTTAGAAGGTTTGCTTGAAAGATGCTAGTATGGCCCCGTGTATTACTGCACTTTAGATGTTCTCCAAGACTGTACGTTCCACTAAAGAAAACTAGCACACATGCTGTAAGGGCACTTACAATAACCTGAGGTTAATTTTCTGTAGTTAGAGATACTGATGCTGGAATTTTCTTTCAAATTGCATTTTTGAACTGCAACAAAATGGCAGTGTAGATGCACCCTCAAAGTGGCTTGGACCAAACAGACACTAACCATTCCTACCTCTAAAATCTGGAGTTGTAGAAGAGAAGAAATAGATAGATAATATTACTACTGTTGCACAGGAACACTAGCCCCTCACTGTATCTCTACATGAAAGCTTCTTTTATTATCACTTTAGGAAGTTGTTACCCTTTTATGAGTGCTTACATGCTGTTTTACAAATATGTCACCACAGTTACCTTATAAACGTGACATTATTTCTGCCAGTGGTGTTTTACAAAACAAGGAAAATAATTTGAAAGTAACTTTGAAAAATGCCTTTGAATTATTTTATTCCAGAGGAAAAGAATTGATAATGTTTCCTCACACTAAAATTTGATTTTTTTAATAAAGGTGTTTTTTTTTTCTAAATACTATGTAACATTTTTGAATCATTAAAGTGCAGTGAGCATAACAAATACCTTGATTCAATTATACAGACAAGGATGTTGCAGATGATATTTATTAGATCAGTAAGTAATATGGACTAAAGTAAATTTACTTTTTGCACTAGTTGTAGTTTTATTTCCTGCTTAGTGTAAGCAACATTGTCGCTTACATCTTCAGTATACACATCAAGTTAAATGCCATAATTCTAATACTTGCCAATAGAAATAGAAATAGGTAACAAGATTTCATCTGTGAATAGAAGAAATATTGATCAAATAAAGAAAGATTAGAATTGTTTTTCTTTCATCAAAAGACACTTTGAGTCCTGTATTAAAAGGATCCTTTTTAAAGAATCACTTACTTAAAATTTTAGGAAGAACAGTACTTCATTTTCTTTACCTGACTTGTTAGTAAATTCCACAAGATTTAAGTGCTAATGTTGCCATGCTATTATGATAGACACAATTTTGTTTGGCCATTTTATGGGATATATTTTGATTTTTGTTTTGTTTTCTTTGATTGTTTGGGGTTTTTTTGGTAAAGGAAAAATCTACAGGCTCATAAATTTGGTTATTTAGTAAAATTCTTTTTTGTTTTGTAATGTTAAAACCAGAAGAAAAATTACCCTGGATTTAATAAGAACTTGGATTTCCTGTGAAATTTGGAAGGTGGTAAACAACCTATGTTTTTCTACAAAAAGCACCTTTGCTTTAAAAATATAATATAATTTTAGAAAATGTAGTGTATTCTGTAATTTATAAAATTCACAAATATTTCTACTCATGTGTGAAACAATACAACTGAGGCAAAATTCGGAGCTCCTCAAATCCATTATGATTTTATTACTGGTCATTAGTTTTCCACTCAGTGCACTAAAAATCTGTATGAGTAATACTGAAAAAAAACCCCAAAAAAGTCCTACTAACTTCTCATTTTTAAAATATAGTGCAATTTTCCAGAGACCATAATATATTCGGTGCAGTTGATTTTGCAGTTTGTAGTACTGAGTGTAGTATTGAGAAATCCCAAAAGTAATCAAGTGTATCTTTTGATATAAAAGTACAAATAAAAATCCAACAGGTAAAACTGGAAATTGGGTAACTAAAGATTTCAAAATGTCATGTAAATTTTACTATCACAATCGAGTAATTAACTAAATCATACTTAATCAATCTTTCATATTGCAGAAAAGCTCTCAGATCTAGTCAATATCTCACAGCAAAATCATAATTATGTCAGATACCTCCTTGCACATACGTTTATAACAGTAATTTCTTAGTCAATGTACTGTGACTCTTTATAAAAATGTTTTCGTCCTTGTAGTAAATATACAATTTAGAAATGAAAAATACTATTTAATTATGTAAGGTTGTGCTTTAAATGAATAGCAAATATTTGTGCATCATGGTTTAGCAAGTTGGACTAGTAAAAAGCCAGTAATCTAGAAATTGTCTGTAAATCCTTGAAAAGAATTCTTTCAGGGCAATGTCATCTTGTAACTTTAAAATTGCAATTGAGTGAAATGTCCTTCTTAGATAATATGATGCACTCAGATGCAGTAAAATTTTCTCTGTTCTTTTATGTTCCCCCTCTTCTGATCAAGTCCAGAAAAAAGCCAGGGGAAAGCAGAGATATCCTTGTTGACCATAGCAAGGGTCGAATGCAGCTCTGGCTAATTACAAATGACCAGTCACTAGATTTGAAGGAAATTCTGAGCTTCTCTTGACCCTCTGGAAAACTTTCCCATTTAGAGCTAAATATGGCTCTCAGAAAAATGTGCTTAACCATTCCATAATGACCTTTCTCTGCATCTTGACAGGAAGACTAACCTGTTTACTAGCACTGAACTCCATATTGTAGCAGTTAAGCTTGTGTTTGACCTGCATGTGAAAATTGGGACATGGCTGCTCACAGGTACAAAGCCTTGGAACTGGGTTAGATTCTAAAATCACAGAATCACAGAATATGCTGAGTGGTAAGGGATCCATAAAGATCATGGAGTTCAAATCCTGGCCCTGTATAGCACTATCCCCAAGAGTCACACCATGGTCCCAAGAGCATAGTCCAAACGCTTCTTGAACTCTGTCAAATTTCTTGATGTGACCACTTCCCTGGGGAGCCTGTTCCAGTGGCCAGCCACCCTCGGGTTGAAGAACATTTTTCTAATATCCATCCTAGACCTCACCTGACACAGCTTTAGGCCATTCCTTCGGGTCCTGCCACAGGTCATCACAAAGAAGAAATAACTATCTGCTCCTCCTCTTCCTCACATAAGGAAATTATAGACTGCAATGAGGTCTTTCCTCAGTCTCCTCTTCTCCAGGCTGAACAGACCAAGTGGCCTCAGCCGCTCCTCATACAGCTTCTCTTCAAGGGCCTTCAACATCCTTGTTGCCCTCCTTTGGATGCTTTCTAATAGCTTGATGTGTTTTTTTATAATTTGGTCACCAAAACTTTACACAGCACTTGAGGTGAGGCCACCCCAGCTCAGAGCAGAGCAGGACAATCCCCTCCCTTGCCAGGCTGGCTGTGCTGGGCCTGATGCACCCCAGGACATGCTTGGCCCTCCTGGCTGCCAGGGCACTGCTGACTCATGTTCAACTTGCCACTGACCAGGACCTCCAGGTCCTTTTTCACGGCTCTGCTTTCCAGCCTCTCATTCCACAGTCTGTTGCTCCATCCAGTGTTGCCCCATCCTGGGTGCAGAATCAGCACTTTCCCTTGTTGAACTCCATGCATGGTGATTGCCCAGTGCTCTGATTTGTTGAAGTTTCTCTGTAGGGAACTCTGTTGACTTCAAGGGAGTCAACAGCTCCTCCCAGATTTGTATCATCTGTGAACTTGTTTAGTATCTCTTCCTGTCCTCTGTTCAAGTCATTTATGAAGATGTTGAAGAGCACAGGGCCAAAGACGGAGCCCTGTGGAACCCCACTTCTGACAGGTCACCAGTCTGATCTCACCCCATTCACCATAATCATTCATGCCTGACCTGTGAAACAGTTGCTCATGCATCCCATGATGTGTTTATCCAGCTGTGTGCTGCACATTTTATCTATAAGGATACCATGAGAGAGAGCATCGAAAGCTTTTCTGAAACCCAAACACCAACTGGCTTCACTTAATCAACTAGGTGGGTAACCTTGTCATAAAAGCAAATCAGGTTTGATAAGTAGGATATCAGTGACAACACAGAATTTTTTCAAAGTGAAATTACATATCTAATGCCATTGTAGATGTCCTTAGGATTGCGTAGCTAATTGCAGAGCTTTTTTAGAACACTATTTGTTCTTTAAATAAATATCAATTAGCAATTGCCATAGCAACTCTGAAATATAGGATGTCCTGGTATGTAAGGTATGTCAGCTTCTAAGATACAAGACACCAGTGGGAAATACAAAGATGTCAGGGGAAAATTTGTAATTTTTTTCCTCAGAGTTTTCAAGGGATGGAATAGATACAGTTCAGTGCTGAGTTTGTGGAAATAAAAATACTGCATCCTCATTTTATATTCCTCCTTTCTCCTTGGAACGATGATCAGAATCATATTTTTTCTTTATCTGGAGGTTTTTGGTGTTCACAGTTGAATGAAAACAGAAACCAAAGTCACGGCTGAAGAAAGCAAAATACTGGCCTGAGAAACTGCAGGTGGTCTCTCTCCTCAAGCTTTGGAAAGATGATGGAGCATGACTGTTTACAATCTATGCAAATAAAGTCACTTGCTTTTTCCAAGCACAAATTATGCTCAAACATCATAGTCACCTTCTACTATTGGCTAAGTGGAAAAAAGTAGATGAGCAGAAAACTTTTACTCCCTGAGAGGACAGTACAACACTCAGGTTGCCCAGGAGGATTTTGAATCTCTGCTTCTGGAGGAATGCATGATGCAAATGAATGAAGCTGTGCTGGCCTGACCTATGGTGGTTCTAGATTTAGTGGCAGATTGGATCCTCGATGTAACTTTGAACCAGTATTTCTTTAATATCATAAATCTGCAAAAGTATGCTAACTGTTGTTTTCCTTAATTAACAGAAAAATTTGAAACCCTTGTTATAAAGAAAGGGATGGTCTCTAATTAAAATCTGACAGGTTCTATTAAGGGCATTTGTGGAAGCATTCTGCTTCCCTGTGTCTGAGGTCTGGACCTCTGGTCAATAGCCCCGTTTCAGTATCTCATTTTTTAAGTCTGGATAACTTTTTTAAAATTTTTTGTTGTCCTTCTTAATTATTAATCTACTTTAGCAGCTCCTTAACAAGGTTTCTCCTGCCTGCTATGTCTCTTTTGTTTTTTATAGCATCAGAATATCCTTGTTGAAAACTCCACGCAAAATAACCTTTTTTGAGACAAGTTTGTACCTGGCCAAGAATTGCAAAATGGACAGTTACACATTATAGTACCAAGAATAACTTGTTTTAGAAAACACTTTTCTACTTATGGTCAGACAATTCCCCTTCTGGGATTCTCCTCTTTCATTTGTTATAAATCATGTGATAAGTGTCCTTCATTGCCTCATTAACTAAACAGTTATGAGTGTATCACCAAGTCTGTGGACATTTATGGAGAGGTGATGTTGAATAGCTTTGTAGTTACATTTTGTGTGCTAAACACCTTATTTAATTACTTCTAAAAATATTTTGAAACATTTTTATGAATGAACAACTAAGCAAGTTTAAGGAAAATATACAAACAGTTATAAAGAATACATCACAGGTTATGAAAGCTATATGTTTTAGTTATGTATCTTTTCTTAGTGGGCTTCTGCATAGACTACTGCAGAAAATGTGTTGCTCTCACATTTCTATGTGAGGATTAAGTCTTTCGAGAAGATTTGCCTCTTTTACTCAAAATGTCTGTGTCTTTGGTAAGGTTATGTTAACCTACCTGGTAATTTGAAAGTCTCTGCATTCAAAATTAATTGTGTCCAGAAAATATCATTCAGAGATGTCTTTTTTAGGTCTTTCTGAGGGACAATTGAAAATTTCAAGCTGTTACCTTTAAAAATGAAACTTGTACTCTTTTTGTATGTATATTTGAGAAAAAAGTGGAATACATATCTACTGTTTCCCCTTCTCTTACAACTATTTTACACCAACTTTGGCACCATAGGAAATAATATTAATACAGATTAAAAACCAACTGAAAACAGAAGTGAATTTTTAATTGGATTTTCATTAAAGAAAGAGAAAGAAAATAACGTTAAAAGACTAGTTAAAAAATTACTTCCACTGATCTTTCTATCCATTACTGCTCCAAGATTAAAAGTACTAGGGAAGTGAGAAGAGTGATGAGCTAGTAACTTAAAAGACCCTTGCAGAAAAATGTGTGGTTTATTTTCTCTTGCCTGGGCTGGCATTGTCCCTAAAGTATTGTTTCTCAGCAGTTCATGTGACAATGCTAGTGAAATTGTCAGGAATGAGTATCAACAAATGAGAGATGCTAAACTAATTTCATAACTCTGTGGCAATGTGGTATTAGATACAGATGATGTAGGTCCTTCAAAGTTTGTCTTTGATATCACAGCTGAAACAGTTTGGGTTTTCTGTTCATTTCAAAGTAGTTCACATTCTTTATTTGTTTATTAGTTAGCTTTTTTATCATTTTATGATACTTATTTATACTGCCGGTAGTATTGTGGTGCTGAAATGTCATGCTATAAAAAATTTTTTTAGCAGTTTGTTTTGTCAACTTATTTTGGACTATAGTCTGGATCCCTCTCACTGTAATGATCGTTTTTCTTTTTCAGTCCACTTTGTTTTATCTTTCTTGGCAAATTTCTCATTTTGAATTTTAGGTGACTGGATATTCCCCAAGTAATAGAGATGTTTTAGATGCTCTTTTTCACTATCAATTTTGATTCCTGTTGAGGAATATAAAGATATAAATTTGAGCTTGGCTAAACCTGATGTGAACTTTCAGACACTAAATATTTTAATGGATTGATAAAAATAAGAATTTTTCAGATATTAAAATGTGTTTAGAGAGTTTACAATTAAATAAATAACGAAGTATTTGTCAGCCATCCAGTGAGGATTATTTAAATACCCTGTGTATTTCCCCTCAGAAACCACATTCTTGCAAATATGCAGAATTTTCCTTTTAACATTTGTCAAAATGCATATCTAAAATAGAAGATTTGGTAGAAATCAATTAACTTCACTTTAGCCTTTATCTTTCTGGGGATTTGTTTGCTTGTTTGATTGATGTTTTTTTTTCTTTTAAAATTATTTTTTCTTGTTGCGAAATTTTGGACTTTTTCTTCTATACATTTCACAGCAGAGATGCTGGGTAGGCTATTATTTTAGTGTTTTGACCTGTGAGTCTTTTAAATTTTGGCTTTAAGACACTGGAGCTCAGAGGATTTCTGCTAGCAAGAACATGCTTCTCTCCTGTTTTAATTATGAAAGTCTCTTTGTCAAATCTCTCAATTTCCTCACATATTCATACTTTTTGTTGAGATTGCTTTTCTCTATTCAATGAACTTTCCTTGCTTTAGTAAACTGAAGGTTTGTCTATTCAAGAACCAATTAGTCCTTTCCTACTTTTTCAGTTCTTTTCTATGTATGTTATTCTAGGAATTCTATTCTCACCTACCTCAACTTCTACAAGCCTGATACTCTACGATTTTGGGAAGATCCATGCTTCTACCTAACTATTACCTATACTGCTGTGGTCATTCTTATGAAATGAGTTTAGGTTCTCAAATTTACAGGCTTGGAGAATTTCAGTCCACTCACCAGCACTAGGAAATTCGACAAGTGGAGTTTTCTTTACCAGCTTTGATCCCATGTAAACCCAGCCAAAGATGAGATGCTAAAGAACAGCCTGCACACACTGTCAAACCTGCATTTTCCTCCATTCTGGTATGCAATTTACTGTAGAAAATCATATACTCTTGTTTTCCATCTTAATACAGTGTTCAAAATATGATGATTAATTCCATTATTTGTAAAAGTTACCATCAGCACTTTCATTGTTGTTCAAGTTTAAATAGTTACCATATATTTAATTTATATATTTATATTATTAAGAAAAACTTTACCTTAAAACAACCTAAGTTTCTTTGAGAGATTCATGTGTTTCCATATTACCTTTGAAAAGTCTCAGTTTAGTGGACAGTCTGGTCAACAAAACTTAGAGACTCATGTTGGAACTCCTTCTGTTCCTAAACATTAAATTTAAAAATCAGAATTAATTTAAGTATATTTCAACTTTTGACTTTTTTGATAGTCAAAGTTATTCTTAATGTAACAAAAATACTGTTGGTAATACAGGAAAAGCAGTGTTTGTCAACAATAGACAGGTTACTACTTAAAATTTAAAACAAAATTCTAAATTTATAAGTGTGAAGTAGTGCTTTGAGAATTGTCTATAAAATTTTGAGATCTGACTGGTGTAATGTTGAGACAAGAATTTCACAGGAAAAGTTGGGTTTTTGTTCAGAGGGATTTTTACATGTGGTGTTGTCAAGTTATCCTGAATTGCAACTGGAAGATGAATAAGAAATTGCACAGAAAAAAAAGAAAATTTTTACAATTTAAACCTCATTTTCTTCTGAATATCTTTTACTACAAGGCATCATAAAATAACCTTTTAGGAAGGTTAAAAATTATAAACATGTATATAAAAATACTGTACCACTTCCCATACGTTCCAAATGCATTAGTATTTTAATATTTAATATTTCACAGATTCTATGCGTATAATTCACATGTGCTTTTCATTATACTTGTATCTCACATTGTTTTGGCAAGTAGCCTCTGGACAGTAAGATTACTGAATAAGTTTAAAAGTAGGTAAAAGAGCACTTGTAGTACCATTAACTATTCATTTGGCTGAACTGATGATCCCCTGCCACACAGAACAGCTCATGTACCGACAGTTAAGTATAACATACTGCTGTTTGAATACATGAAATGCTTTATTTCTGGGAATAAAAAACAGAAGTGCAGAAACAGAGAACTAAAAATGACCATGGGAGATGTACCGACAACTAGCTTAAGAGGTTTCACTATCTTAAAATGTTTACATTAGCAGACTAATTTGTCCTTGTATTTTCCACTTGACATTATAGCCATGGAAATATTTCCTTTATCAAAGCTAGTTTTGAAAACAGTGCTTCTTAAAGGGGCTCTGTTCAGCAAGCCTGTCTACTAAACCATCTTCCTTTTAAATGTAGCAGGCTGAACAGGCAATCTCTAAACATTTCCTGTCCTTCTTATTGGGATAGCATCTTATTGATCAAACTGGAGCTGGATTAACCAAAGCTGTAGAAACAACACTAACCAATGCAAGTCAACCCTCATTTCAGTTTTACTGAGCTTCCAGGTGGAGTTCATTACAGCAAATCACCCAGCATGATCCCCTTGACAGCACATTAAGAAAAGAGCTTAAATTAAGGTGTTTTGTACTGATAGGCTCATTTTCTGCTCAAATGTGAAGGCCTCCTGCTTTTTCCCACACTCAGTTAAACTACAGAACATTTACTATCCTCAGAGGTCCCTGCTGCTATTTGCTGGTCTGTTTGTATAGCATGTGAAATATTCATGAATTAGCAAGCTGAAGCACCACATAGTTTAAAAGAAGATTTCATAGTTGTGAGCTCTTGGCTTGTGAACTGATAACTGAGAATTTACAACTATATATTGTTTATTTATAAAGAAGCAGACCTGTGGGCACCTTGCTCAAAGTGATTATTCCTTGACCTCCCCATTCCTTGTCCACCATGTTTCATTCAAGCCTAGGGAACCTTCTAGCTTTGCAGTAATACTTGTGTCCTGATCAAGAACAATGCTGACATTCCCATGAAATTTCCTTTAGGCAGACCACACCCTATGCAATACAGCTAGGAAAAATATCCTGCTAACTGGAGAGTCCTCCTATGACCTTTAACAGTCTCTGCCAAGGCAAACCATCCTATGATTCTGTGATAAGTTGTGTTTGTGCTTGTAGTGTATATATGAAGACAAAGCCTGCCACAATGAGATCACAGAAACCTCATCAACTTGCTGGTATAAGTGCTTGTCTTTGTTTGAAAACCATGTTCAAATATGATCTGTTGGTGAGGTGACAGCAGAGAAAACTGGGGTAAGTCTGGACATGATTGTTAGATTGAGCAGCACTGGGAGATTTTCAAGATCAGGGACACCCAAGCAGCAGCCCAGAGCCCTGTCAGGACCTAGCAGCTCCTGTGAGACATTCAGGCATGGAGGTGGCATTGCCAGCAGCATCCAAGAGAGATTTAAGTGTCTTTCGGGTATTGCCAAAGCACAGCAAACAGGGTGAGCATACAGAATGTGGCACATCAAAAGAATGTGGCACCCTTTCAAGCAGACATGGCATATAGGAGTGGTGCTGCAATCTGCAGGTAGGTCCACACCTCTGCTAAGTGCTGAGTGCTCTAGGTCTCTGCCATAATGGTGGGCAGTGGACTCAGAGCCAAAACCAGCGTGTCTGCTGAGACAGCCCCTGAGAATTCTAATGCTTCCACCCACCTGGTTGCTTGATTACCTCTCTGAGGTGCCTGTATATAAATGCATACAGCACGGGCAATAAACAAGGACTACAAACCTATGTGTGATCACAGGTCCATGATCTCTTTATGATTTTTGAGAGATGGTGGAGTAGCTCACATGACTGCAATATTGTCAGGATGGCTATGTACCTTTTAGGAAGAACAGGTCACAGATGCAAAGTGGTGGAGTTGTTCTTTATGTGAGAGACCAACTGGAAAACATTGAGCTCTAACATGACAGACAAATGAACTGAGAGTTTGTGGGTAAGAATTAAGGGACAGGATAATATGGGTGACACTGTTGTAGGTGCCCTGGTAATGGGACCACTAGAAGGGATCAGAAGGAGGAATTTTATGGTCTTTCTATGAGCAGCTGGAAATAACCTCACGGTCGCTGGCCCTGTTTCTCCTGGGGAACTTCAGCCACCTGGATATTTGATGGAGGGACAAGGTGGCTTGGAACACACAGTCCAGGAAGTTCCAGAAGATCACTGAAGTAACTTTTTCATGCAAGGGGTGGAGGAACCCACAAGGAAAGAGCATTGCTGGACATTGTATTAACAAACCAGAAGGGACTGGTTAAAAATGTGAAGGTTGGGAGCAGCCTTGGCTCTAGTGATCATGAGATGGTGAAATTCAGGTTGCCTGCATGGAGGAAGCAAAGCAGTAAGAAGGACTATGACCCCCAAGGTTCCAGAGAACCAACTTTGACCTCTTTGACCTACTTAAAGGAATCCCATGGGATGGGTCTCTAGGATTGAAGGGGGTCCAAGAGAGCTAGTCAATATATAAGCAACAATTCCTCCAAGCTCAAGACCAGCATATACCCAGGATCAATAAATCAGGCAAAGGTGGCAAGACACCTTCATGGATCAGCAGGAAGCTCCAAGTAAATCTCAAATACAAGAAAGAAACTTAGAGATTTGCAAAAAACCAGGCCATGTGGGATGGGTATGCAGTGATGTGACACGGAAGGCTAAGGTCCACTTGGAATTGAGTCTGGCAAAGGACATCAAGAACAACAAGAATGGCTGCTACAAGTATATCAGCAGCAAATGGAAAGTAGGGAAAACATGGGACCTTTGCTGAATCAGATGGGTGTCCTGGTAATGGGAGACACAGATAACCAAATGTCTTCTTTGCCTCAGGCTTCATTGCTGAGGATGGCTCTCAAGACTCCTAGACCTTGTAGGTAGGAGAAAAAGGCCAGAGAAAGAAGGAAGCCTTCCACTTGCTGTTGAGGGATGGGTTAGAGATGGATTAGATAGACCTAACACCCATAAAAAAACCATGGGGCCTTAGTGGGATGCAACAACAAGTGGTGAGTGAGCAGATGTTGCTAAGCCACTCTCCATCATCTTTGAAAAATCATGGAGAATGGGAGGGTCTTGATAACTGGAGGAAGGCCAGTGTTACTTCCATCTTCAGAAAGGACAAGGAAGACCTGGGAAACTACTGGCCAATTACCTCCAACCCAGAAAAGCGATGAAATATATAATTCTGAAGGTCATCAGCAAGCGTGTAGAAGAAAAAACATCAGGAGTAGTCATCATGGATTCACAAAGGGAAATTATGCTTGACCAACCTGATAGCCTGCATTGATGTCATGATCAATGAGGGGAGAGGTGTTGGTGTTTTGTACCTCAGCTTCAGCAAGGTTTTTGACAGTCTCTCCCATAGTATAGGTAACCTTAGGAAATGTGGGTTAGATGAATGGACAGTGGGTTGGATCAAGAACTCAGTGAAGGGCAGAGCTCAGAGGATCGTGATCAGTGAGGTAGGATCAGGTTGGAGGTCTATACTATGTGGCATTCAGGAGGGATCAGTACTGGGTTCAATCTTATTCAACTTTTTTATCTACAATCTGGATGAAGGGATAGAATGTACACTCAGCAAGCTTGCTAGTGATAAGAAACTGATAACATCTGAAGGTGCTGCCACTCAGAGGGACCTTGACAGGCTGCAGAGTTGAGTGGAGATCAACGTAATGAGGTTCAGCAAGGGAAGTGTAAGGTACTGCTCCTGCGGAGGAATAACCCCAAGTACCAGCACAGTTGTGGGCTGACCTACTAAAGAGCAGCTCTGCTGAGAAGGATCTGTAAATTAAGGCAGATGACAAGTTGATTATGAGCCAGCAGTGCCCTTGCAGCCAGGATGGCCAGTAGTATCCTGGGGTGCATTGAAAAGAGCATGGCCAGCAGAGAAAGGAAGGTGATCCTGCCCTCTACTTGGCCCTAATGAGGCCACATCTGGAGTGCTGTGTTCAGCTGTGGGCTCCTCAGAACAAAAAAGACAAGAAACTACTGGAGAGGATTCCGCAGAGGTCACAAAGATGACTAAGGGACTGGAGCCTCTCTCTAATGCGGAGAGACTGCAGAAGCTGGGCTTCTTTAGTCTAGGGAAGACTGCGAGGGAATATCATTAATGAACATAAATATCTCATAGGTGGGTGTCAAGAGGATGGTGCCAGGCTCTTTTCAGTCATGGCAAGTGACAGGACAAAGAGCAATGGCCATAAACTAAAACAGGAGTTGCACCTCAGCATGAGAAAGAACTTCTCTACATTGAGGGTAGCAGAGCACTGGAACAAACTGTCTTGAGAGGCCATGGAGTCCTCTTCTCTCAAGACTTTTGAAACTCACCTGGATGTGTTCCTGTGTCACCTCTTCTAGGTCACCCTCCCTTGCCATGAGGTTCGACTAGATGATTTTCAGAACAACTCTGTGATTCTGTGAAACAATGTAGTGAAGTCCTGAAAGTAAATCTTATCTGTACTAAGAACAGAAAATCTCAGTACAGACTCCTGCCTGTAGAATACATGGAACACATTAATTTGCAGTGTACAGTTTCATTAAAATGCATTTTATATTATAATTCATGCTTTTAAAGCTTTATATTTTTCACGAAGTGTAGCATTTCTTCTGGAAATTCTATCTCCTTTATGGCGTAATAGCTTTGTGGAAAGATGAGTGGATATGCAGTGCATTACAATTTTTTTATGAGGGCTCTTAACTTTTTTATATACTTGACATATTTATCAACAAAACAGTAACATCTATATCCATAAGCACCGTTTTAATGAACCACAACAACGACATGTTGACTCTTCTAAAGTTTTTCCTTTTCTTCTGTTCTCTGTCTTTATAACAAATTTTCTACCAAGACAATCTTCCCAGAATCTTTGCACAATTTCAATAATCTCAATTTTGTTATTTCTAGATAGATACATTTATTTTTGCCCAAGTTCTTTAACTATACAGGTGTCTGCAGTAGCTTCTTAGGGGTCCCCAGTTGGACCTCTTGCAGTTGAATTACTAGAACACTTTCTTAACTAGAAGTTCTGGTTGGTCACATAGTGTTTGTGTCATGTACATGAGCAGGTCCTGAAAATATCACAAGGTATAAAAAGGGAAAAATTTCACTCCATTCAGTTATAACCAGATTTGCACATAATAATTGTGGCCATGGTCACATATTCTTTCACTGTGGTGCCTAAATTATTAAACACAAGCTCAGATGTCCCCTGTGAGACATTTTTTTGATTAACCTTTTTTTTTTTTTTTTTTTTTTTTGGCAAAAAAATTAAATTTTTTTTTTTTTTTTTTGCTTAGGCAAAAAAATTAAATGTATTTTTCAAAAGTCAGTTTAGTCAATCACTCATTTTTCTTACTGTATGATTTCTCTTCATATTTTCCAGTTATTCTTTTCTCTCATCATTTATTTCTGCAGCATTATATTCTAAAAATTTGCTTTTATTATTCATGTGTGAGTCACTTCTGTGGCCTCTCCCGCACATCTCTGTTCTCAATTCTCTCTCTGGTTTAGCCATTTGTCTCTCCAGTTTACCAAAAATTATTATAGCACTAAAAATATGACCCATCAGTGTGAAAGTACTTTTTGAAGTCACAATATTTTTGTATATTTCAATGACTAATGTAAGTTTATATTTTTAAGAACTGGTCACGGTTTATGAATGGTATTCTCCAGTTTGGTGCTCCCATTGAAAACCTACTGCTTGCTCACTTTCCCCGTCCTCTTCCCCTGGCTTGGGCTGAAGAGGAGAACTGGAGACACAAAAAGATGACAGGTTGAGATGAGAACAATTTACTGGAAGCAGCAGTGAGATAAGAAAACTAATGGTAATAGCAAAAATATTTATAACAAAAGTACAAGAGAGAAGCAAATGACTCATAAGCAAAATGCTCACTATGGGACATGATCTGACTTCAACATGTTCCCCCAACCCAGAAGGAACCCCTTCCCCTGTTCCTGGAAAATTATGTGATGTGGTATAAAAAAACCTCCAGATCCTAACCATGCCCCCTCCTGGATACTGTAAAAATTAACCCTGTTCTGACTTGAACCAGGACAGAACATAACTGTATTGTTTTGATAGCAGCACCCACCCCCTACGTCTAAAATTAGGTGAGCCCATTGTCTCTTGCAGCATGTTAGGAAAAGTATTAATTACATTTATTTTTATTAGACAAATTCAGTGAATGGTGGTACATGTTTTCTTAATCACTTGCACATTTATTAGATGCTCTGATTTCTCAAAACATGACTGTAGAATGTATAATCTGATAACACAGATAAGGAAATACCAGCAGAATGCATGTATGCTATATTATTAGGCACAGTCAGCCTTTCCTGAATCTCACCTGGCTACTTGGTATGCTGAGGTTGGAAAAAGAAACCTCTCTGTGCCCCACCCCAGTTTAACAGGTTATTGCTGGATTTCATGGGAATAGTCAACATTGTACAAATAAAGGAAAAATTAAAATTCTTTTATGGGTCCTTTGTTCTTCCTAAATGAAATCTGGCAGTATTACATTTTAATTCTGATTATAACAGGGAACAAGTTTAATTTATCTTACCCATTGGAGAAAACTTCGTACACAGATGTCAAGAGGGAATATTTTAGAAGAGCCCACCATATGAAAGTGGACTTCTATAGCATAAGAGTGATGTGACTGCCAGTCATATGCTTCCAGGTCAATTTAGCAGCTTATCTGCCAAATCGTTGCCTCACTATGAGGATGTTAATTCAGGGTTAATTGCCAGCATGAATTCAGCATAGTTCAACAGCAAAACAGCACGTGGAGTCCCCTCTCAATCCAACACTGACAGATTTGCAAATAGGACATTGTCAGAGTTCCTTCAGCTTTCCTAGGCAGAGCATCAAGGGCAAAGCATCCTGCTACAATCTACTACAAGCTTTCTTATTGGAAGACCCTCTGCCCACTACAAGTACTAGAAAACTGCAATAGATTATCTGGGGCAATGCCTAGGTTTGTGTAACTTTTTTTCTCCTAGCTCTCTGAGATTTTTCCAAAAGTGCAGGTGGCCTAGACATTCATTTTAGAAGAACACAGATTGCCACTCCATAAAGCTTGCTCACTCAATGGGGCTAAATGCATATACACAAGAGATGAGTGATACTGAGTCAGAAAAAATCTCTGAAGGACCAAAAGACCAAAATAAATGCATTTTTGAGTCCCTGACATCTGGTACTTATGCTAAAATAGAGATATTAAAAAATTGTTAAAAGCTGCTTGTTTCAAAAGTTTGATTCAAATAATTATATATTAGAATCTACCAGTATCATTAACATAATACAGCCTAGAACTTTCACTGGAATATTCAATTTGGCAAACAAAAACACTCTTAAAATAAGGTTTCATTAGACTGTACTTTAAATATGATGACTTGTTTGGAAGTAGCTTGTATGTGTAACATAAGGAAGGTTTATTTCAGCTGCACAAGGGAGCTCAGAGAATACATTAAACAGCTGATGTCCAAATTAAAAGTATAGCATATAATTAGATATTTGATATTATAGGCATGGTTTTCAGAAGGCCTGGATATACCACCTTAACATACAAAAAACATAAAAGGGGCCTTAAAAGAATTCTTTATCATACAATTAACTCTTCAATCACAGTAATCTATCTTGTACTACCAAAAAGCTAATTTATTATAGTGAATGAACTTTTATTTTGACAGTTTGTGTATAAGACAATTGAGGTTGGCACTAGACATGCAATGGATACCCATAGACTCTCAAAATGACTCAAAAGATTTTACAGATTCTGCTTATTTGGAAAACAACTGTTTCTCTCTAAACCTTTGTTGCCTTTACTTGTGTGTCAGGCCTTTAAATCATATTGCAAGTGTTTAAATCATTACCAATAGTCAATGGGTACCAGTCATTTAATATTACCAAATGCCAATTGTTTAATATTATTAGTCTTCTTGATCATACTTTTGAGATACACAACAAATAAGTAATTTAAGAACTGTCTTACAGAAAAAGAACCTGTTTTGAGTGGATAAACAATTCAGTTATAGATAACCTATTAAAATATTGCCGTTTAGGACCAGAAGCTTCTTATATTATTGAATGTATATTATTGGATGAACATTTGATACCAACCCTTGGAACCATCCATGAAAATACTCAGAAGCTTCCATGAATACAAATCAGAAATTAGTTACTTTATACCTTCTCACAATTTTTCCGTTCTTACTTTCCAGATAAATAGTAACCTAAGAGAACATTCATTATAGTGATTTCCTTAAAAAGAAAAAAAAAAGAAAAAGAAAAAGAAAAAGAAAAAAAAAAAGAAAAAAAGTGAGAGAAAAAAACCCCAGCTTCTTTCTCTGAACTTCCTGATACTTGCATAGTGGAACATATAACTGATTTTAAGAAAAAAAAGGATAGCACAGATTAGTATAGGCTGTTAAGAATTAAAGAAGATTACTTTGCACTGTAAAGCACTAGTGATATCAACTTCTATTACTAATGTCACAATTATATTGAGAGTTTTCCCTCTTTCACTTTTCCATCTATGTTCCTTTCTTAAAATTTATGACATTAATAAATGTGTTAAGAAAGCTGAACCAGAGAAAGGTAAATAAAAACAGAAAATACAGTAACAGGAATAAATTGTAAGGAACAGAAAACGTATACAGGGCCTTCTTCTACTAAGGGTTGTTTCTCACAAAATATCAATTTAAATTGTTTATTCAATTCAAGGGTTTCAGCAGTTTGTTTGTGCACTGAAATGTCCGTCAATGAAATTTTGTTAGCCTAAATATCTGAAAGAGAATTATCAGTTGCCTTAATACATCATAGCACCTTAAAGATATATCTGCTGCTTCATATCCATTATGAAAAGAATATGCCAGTGTCAGGAACACGAACAAGGTTTAATTACAGAATCAATATTATCTAACATAGTTGTTCCATATTTTCTGCTTTATATATTTTTTATATTTTCTGTTCTACATTTTGCACCAGACTTACTGTTTACAAATCATTGCTCAAATCTTTCCACTTTTCAATGGAACGTTCTGGTAATTTTTCTAGAACATGCCCAAAGGTTTAGTTTTCTTGAAACTTTATATTCAACTTCTGGACACTTTTTGTAGTAGAAAATAAAACTTGAAGTGCAAAAATCCAGTTAAATCTGTTACATTTTAATAAATGTGTTTCCCCTAAACCATTCCTGGGACTGAAGTGGGAACGCTCTTTATTAACAATAATCTGATTAAGCTGAAACTCATGTGTTAATATATTATGGAAATTATGGAAACTTAGGTAGCCAGTGGAAACTAAATTTTTGAGATGTGAATTGTGAGAAATACACAGTTTACTTTCAAGGTTGTTTTTGCAAGTCCACTATTTTCACAAAAAAATACCACCTTAAAAGTTTAAAATATAAACCAAACCTTATTTGAACACCTGTTCTTTTCCTTGGGAACAGGAAAAAGGAATCAAAATACAGTTTACGCTATTCACTTTAAATACCTTCTCTTTAATACAGATTGAATCTGACCATGGATAAAAATTTTGCATCTTTAGACAAATGAGAAGCAAATTCTATATAACGTCAGTTAAAGGCACCAGCAGCAGTCAACCGCAGATCTCAAATCTCTTTGGGGAAAAAAGAACAAAGGAAAAAAAGGGCAAATATTCTATCACCAGACTAGCATATGAGTAATGTACAAGCAAGTTTCTTAAGGACATGAATAAATAGAAATGCAGATCTCTAATATAGAGGACTCTAGCACCTGTAACTCAACCCCTTCAGCTAGACAGACCTCCAGTGGTTGCCCTGTTGCAGTTCCAAAACACCAGATTCTGATAAACCTCTTCTCATCTGAATCCCAACTTCTCTGGTTGCTTTTATTTTCAGAGGTTGGTTTGTTTGTTTTGGTCAGTGTTTTGGCTAGTTTCTTTGTTTGGTTGGGTTTCTTAGTGCTTTGGTCTTCATTAATGTCAGTAAGAAGCTTAGAGGTATTAGTCCAGCATGTTCACCCATCACAGCTTTGGCACACAGTACTATGGAATACTAGTATTTATGTTGTTGAGACCAAAACATAGAACACATAGAAATCTCTGACACTGAGCAAAGTGCATGAACCTTGGAGTAGATGCTACTAGCAAGTTTGACAGCACTTGTCACCTCTTCCTTTTTTTTTTTTTGTAAACTTCCTAAACACTAGATGCTGGTCATCTTTTTTTGCAAGGGGTTTGCTTCAGGGTAAGGCACTTGTTTTGAGAGGAAAGTTTAGATCTGTGTGTGCATGAGTAACACTAGCAATTCATACAAGTTCTTACTGCCTAATAAATTAGAGAACAAAATTACATTTGTGTCAGGGACATGCCTTGGATATGCCTTTTGCTGTTCCCAGAAGAAAACCGAATTGGTTTTTAGGTCGCACATCTTTTAGAAGCAGTTTGTACATTATGTTCTGAAAAGTTATGATTGCTAAATAAATTTGAAAAATTTATGTTCATTTATTACACATGCCTTTTTCAGACATCTGGGGACTAAGCAGTACCTTCCTATAAACTGGCACAACTTGCATTAGGTCACTGTGCCTGCTGCCCCCCTAACCCCGGTTAAAGAGATTTCTGACTCAGAAAGTACTTCCAGGTAGCAGGAGGAATAAAAATGATTTTGAATACAGGGAAAACAAAATGATATTTGCAGAGAGTGAACAATAAATGCTGTTGACATGACCTAGGAAAATAACAGGGAGAATGAAGAACAATACTCATAATTGTATGTGAAATATAGTGTAGATTTATAAAGAATGGGCAAAGGGCATCTATGTTTTGATGCAGGAAATCTAGGTGGAAAATGGTGAGATGGACTGGACGATGCAAAAAAAGGAATTCAGAAACTGGAAAACAAAAACAATTGAGATCAGAGCAAGGCTGCTAGACAACCAAGGTGTCATGGATTAAGTTTAGGGTTAGGGTTACGGACAAAGATTTAAATGATTAAGACTGGGGCTTGCAAAGGCTTGCAAGGGAAATAAGGCATGGTTTGGATTAAGGCTACAAGCAGAGAGTCAGGATGTACTTGAAGTCAGGTAACCAGGATCAGCATCTGGAGAAGAGGATGATGGAATTGATATATATAAATGCTTGGAAAAGAGCGTTGCCCAGACAAACGCCTGTTCAAGGCTGTAGGAGTTCGCTGAAGGACTCACAGGAGTCCTTAACACCTGCAATTAGCAAACATCCACAAATCAGCATAGAAAGCAGTGTCCCTCGGGTTTTTTTTTGAGAATTCATTGATTTATTTTATAAGGCAACTTGGACCAATTCAAAGGTTGACTCAAGTGTCAATGAAGTATAAAGCTACAGTTTATGATCTGAAAAATCATAAATACAATGACATATGGAAAGATTTCAGCAGTTCTTAGTTTGCTTTAGAAAAAGACAAATAAAATATACAATCTCAAAACTAGCACTTAGGCTATTCCTTTTACAAAGTGAGTTTAAAGCTTACTAAAATCAACAGATTATGTCTTACAAGCTTTCTAAGAATGACATTCTGTTCAGAAGTTAGAAATCCCATAATTAAGTTTGTAATTAAAACCTTAATTCAACTCAGTGTGAATGGATTATATCATTTAATTACTTCATTGTGCACCACTTTTTTCCCACTTTGCCTTATATTGTTCAGAGGATGGTCACTGCTGTGGGTCTGAATGGTGCTTTTCCTGTCTAGGAAAATGCTCATGACAGTACTCTGGCTTACTTTTTTCCAAAGCTACAAAATACAGATTGAAAAGGCTGTGACAACAGATCAAAGGAGACATGGAAAATTGCATTACATCTACAGGAGGTTTTGTATCTAAAGCTAGACTATATCTGTCACACCTGGCATCACCTCTGAAGGTATTTAATTTTCATTATGTTGGAACTGGTATATTGACACAAAAAATACAGAGGCAGTAGCTTGGGTTTCATCAGCATTTTGGCCCTGTGCTTGGTAATTAGGTTTACTCCCTTGTAGTAAAACCAAAACTAATTCGTTTAGAAGGAGAACTCTGTTGATTGTATATGCAGTTAGTTCATTCAGTGCCAACTTGGGTGTCAGTGCAAAATTCTGCTTTGCATAAGGCAAAATGGAGACAAATATTTAAGCTGTCTTTTGATACATTGTTAATAATTTTACATCTCTGATTTTCTGAGATTTTGTGAGAAGCACACTGAGAATTCATGTTAGCTGGTGTCGGAATGTGAGTCTCCTCAATTCCATCTGAAGTAAACTATATTGGAAAATCTGATGTTCGGCGTCTTGCAGTACATAGGCCAAATATTGATAGATGTTGTGATGACCATACCACTAAATTTCTCTTGAGTATTGCAGAAAATATATCAGCAGTTATTGATGAAGGGCTTAGCTACAGCAGTGAGTGTTATGGAAAAATTTAAGTTTCAATTAATCTTTTTGTTATAAGAGTGGATTTTGATTTAGTGTAGCAAAAAGGGCACAAAATCTTTGTGAGCACTTTGGTGAGTGCTACCCATCCTATACCTAAAAAGGCAGAGAGAAATAGCATGTGATTACGCAATTAAAGAAATATCATTATACACTCACACACAAGGCAATTTGATAATGAGTATGCAGTCAGATATTTATTTTTCTTAGCGCAGGAGTATTTGGTTTTGGAACTTTACTTACTTTTGATACAAGTTCTGTAAAAAGAAGACAAGTAATATAGATTTACAAGGCAGCAAAACTTATAAAATTAATATTATCAAAAAGTCATCCAATGTCAGTTATATTCAGCCTCAAGAAGGGGAAACTGAGGGAGAACTAATTATGGTCTACATCTTTCTCATGAGAGAAGCAGATAGCAGGCACTGATCTCTTCTCTGTGATGACCTGTGGCAGGACCTAAGGGAATGGCCTGAAGTGGTGCCAGGGAAGGATTCAGCTGGGTGCTAGGGAAAGGTTCCTCACCCAGAGATTGGCTGGGCACTGGAACTCCAAGGCTCCCCAGGGAAGTGCTCCCAGCACCAAGCCTGACAAGGTTCAAGAAGCGTTTGGACAATGCTCTTGGGCATATGGTGTGATTCTTAGGGATGGTGCTGTGCAGGGCCAGGACTTCATCCTTGTGGATCCCTTTCAACTCAGAATATTCTGTGATTCTGTGATTTCAGGGGCTGTGCTTAACTATACTAATGTTTGTGAGCCATAACAATTTTTAATCTATAATATATAGAAAGTAGCTTTCTACTGATATTTATATTTATATATATATATTAAATATTATACATGTAAAATTATACAAAATAT
>VZRF01010207.1:193100-209145 GCA_013396875.1 Vireo altiloquus | reverse complement strand
ATTTAGCTGTAGCCTTTCCAAAATGGCTGGCAAACTGAATTCACCGAATATTTTACATTATAATATAGTAAATGTTTAATTGAAAACACCCAGATTTCTGTTGTCAATTTGATATAATAGAGGGATAGTATGGGTTAGTGTAGGAGAAGTTAGCTCAAAGTCATGATTTTTCTGTTTTGTTTTTTTTAAAGAAGTTTTTCTGGATCACATAATGTATTTAAGAGGGTACTTTCATAACTGAAAATTGTCATGGGGACTGGGACTATTTTCTAGATACCTTTTTTATTCTGTCAAAAAACATGTTTTGGGTATCATTTTTAATGAACTAGGGGGGTTTATATTTATAAAAATGTGACTAGTGACCAGTTAAATGAGAATCCCTTCTCTTGATCTGAAAACCAAAGTTTTCAAAGGGTCAATGCGTCCCTAATTATAATGATGCAGTTAACAGTACTCTAATTGAAAGGTTGTGTCAGCATTTCCATTATAAAGCCATGTTTTTCATGGGTTGTAGCTCAGCTGTAAAGATTCAATCTGGGCTAAAACATGTCAAAAAACCTCATCCTGCTTCATACTGAATGCCTTCAAACTCCCAATTAAACAAGTAAGTTCTCCAGGCACTAACTATTTCAAACAAATAAGGCCAGATTTACATTAATAATTTTACTGTGCCATCATAGACAAAGGATTGGCATGCAAGTAACTATTTTTGTAAGTGCTTTAAAAATTTGCATTTTTTTTTAGTATGCAAGTTCACCTTGCAACATCTCCCAAAAACATCTCCCAGATCAGACCATTTTACTGTTCTGTCCTCAGATCTGCTCCAGGAAGTAAAACATTTAGTGAAATATGAATATATTAATTTGCAGTGATTTTGATGTAATATTAGATAGAGATTTTATGCTGTATAAACAGAAACTTGCTAAACAATAAAAGGTACAGTAATTTCAACATTTCACAAGACAGGCTTGAGGTTTGTTAAAAAAAGAATGACAAACTTTAGGGGGAAATTACATTTAAGCTATAAAGAAATATTAAATATGGAGTATAAAATAAGTGACTAAAACCACCTCAAAACATTCGTTTAAAAGCACATAGAAAACATCCTTAATTAAAAGCAAAAAAAAAAAAAATCAAATTGAGAGTTCTGTTGAGATGTGTACTTCCATTAAAAAAACCAACAAAAACTCAGAAAAAACAAACAAAACTAACCCAATTTTATCCTGAGGAAAATCTGAGTACATGGCTGCAAAGAGGAGAATATAAACAGTCTGATATACTAAAATCTGCCCTTACTTGAAACCTAAAGAACCACAAAAAACCAAACAG
Organism: Vireo altiloquus; assembly: GCA_013396875.1. Taxonomy (NCBI): domain Eukaryota; kingdom Metazoa; phylum Chordata; class Aves; order Passeriformes; family Vireonidae; genus Vireo; species Vireo altiloquus. The sequence continues at coordinate 207,816 of VZRF01010207.1, read as the reverse complement.
CAACAATATAGACATGTATTATTTGTAGACAAATGAAAGAATTTGCATTTTATATATTTTGAAATGTCAGAAATACAATATGACACTTAATTAAAACACTTAATTAAAGGCCTCATCATTTCTTCAGTTGAAGAGATTGGCAAGCCAATTAATTACAGTTGGAATTGGTGTGAGTATGACACTGAGACTTAGATTTGTCCCCAGACTGCTGCAGACATGAGACCTCATGACCTCCAAAAATGGCAGAGCAGACTGGTCAGCACTTACATAGCATTGTGGGATATAATCTGTGTGTGACATTGGTATGCAATATAATCCTTCTTAGCCATGCCCGGACATGCATTTCTGAGTTGCATCTACATTTCAACCACAGGCTTGTTCCATAGTTGTGTTATTATTAATAGCTTATAACTAAATACCCAGTTCATTTCAAAACACGAAGCTAAGATGAATTGCTAACTTAAACACTACTGAATAAACGATAACATTAGTAATACACTCTTATATCTCACATAGGGCACAGAAATAAGGACAATGTTGAAAGGCATTGATAGTCTCCATTACAAAGAAACCGTTTTCAGGTATTGATACAGAAGCCTTTTAATACAAAGGAGTAGCTGTTGGAGAATATAAATTTTTGGTTTAAAAATTCAGACAGATACTGTTTAGTCAAATTTAGGGTTATATTTTCAGAATGCACTAGGAGGAACTGCACTTTTGTCTTTGCGAAATTGACTTGCACATTATTAAATCACTTCCCAAAAATTAATTAGATATGGTAGGTGATATTCAACAATTATATTTTGATGATGAATATATACAGTTGTTTATTTCTATTAAGCGATTTGGGATTTATTTCTATTGATATTAAAATATGAAATTAAGTGAACAGTCTGAAATTATAAAAAAAGCCCCAACACCTCACCTGTTGTGTACCCTACCTGCTCAATACCTGAAAATCTGGCTTAATATTCCAATTTTCAGAGTGCCTGTTAACGAATGGCATTAGCAAATCTGATTCCAACATGAAAGAGCAAGGTAAAGCATCAAGAAAAGGAAACCAGGTGCCCAGTTTAGGATACTGTTCAGGTAATTGAGACAAACTATTCCTTCTTGGGTTCCTTCCTTCATAATCTCTGCTGACGGTCATGACTTGGAAGATTTTGTTGTGTTTTTGTTTGACTGTTACCAATTTTACTCATGCAAGCACTTACTATTTTTCAGTTAGCTTTAGTCAATATTTATTCTTTGGCCCCAAGAAATCAAACGCTGTGATGACTTGCCTGTGTTCTAGCCTTTAAGTCAATATTAAGTTTTTCATTTGTGTTGTCAAGCCTATTGGAGAAGTTGCTTCTCATTTCATTTGCCAAGTTATTTCTCTTTGTTTCTCGTTAGTTCATGTATATTCCCATTCTGATTCTCTCATGTTTTCAAATCAGTAGTTGACTTCATCCTTAATTCTCCATGCCATCTTGCCTTGCCTGTTGGCACACGACAGCTGAGCATCATCCCCTGGGTGACATGTAGGTGGTTACTCAGACAATACCGCAAATAATGTTTTGTGAAGGAATTCAGAAGTTGCTAATAGCCATTCTCATCCTCAGATCATCCCAAATTTGGGATGAAGTTTATTGAGATTGTCTAGTTTTTCTGACTAGATCTGTTCTGAAATCAGAATTCTTCAGGCATTTCCTGAAGTAACAAAATTTAATCCTTGTATTAGCGTCCTTTTTTTTTTCACCTCAGGCAAGTGTACACATATCCCTAGTGTTGTGCCCACAATAGAAGTTTCAGATCTCACTGATTCCGTGAAGAAAAGGTGTGTACATAGCACCATATCAGCCTTTACGTTTTCTGAGACTATCTCTCAGTCCCTTAATGAAAATTTGCCTCAAATAAATGTGTAGCAAATATTAGAACATTTTTGCCTTGAAATCTGAATGGTGCAGCTTTTCCTGCTATGGAAGAGAAGTTCTGGATGGATATTTTTGGACTGGAATATTAAGAAATTGTTTTATGCTCTTCTTGTAAATTTGTTTTTGTATCCACTGAGATATATATCCAATTAAGTGTATGGGGCACATGAAGGTCATCATTGAGATACGTTAGATTTTTACAACCATTTTATCAAGGCTTTCAGGGTTTGAGTAACACCTGGATACAGTTCTCATTATGTGATTTTTCCCAACCGTTTGTGATTACACTGAATATTCACCTTGTGACAAAAGCTGAACTTTGGGTTTGTGCTGATTTTGTCCCTCTCTTAAAGCACTGCACTATAACATTGCCCATTTGAGAAAGTATAGTTACCTAAATCTAGTAACGTTTTTAGGATTTTCTCTTCCAAAAAGAAAGAATAAAAAAGCTCTGTGCACAACTGGATTTGATTTTTGGAATAAACTTAACAGCCACCAGGCAGTACCTATCAATGGAGGGCTCTGCAAAAGAACTTTCAAGCCAAGGAATGGGAAGCAGAAATATACCCAAAATAGAAGAGGGGGTCTAAGGAAGGATCCGCAGAATAAAACTTCAATACTCATAAATTTCATGGAATTTACTAAGAAAAAAACAACCTTTTCTACAAGCGAGTGCCTTAGAAGATCCTGTGGAAAAAGGGAAATCACATGCATTAAAAGATTTCTGCATGCAGCAGCCTCCAGGAGATGCAGCTGTGAGAAGATAAACACAATTGTGTAATTTTAATAGATGTTCTTTCCAATCAAGCTAGAAAACTGTGAGACAGGTTTAGACATGAGGAATTAAAATGTGATACAATTATATGGTTTTATTTTATTTTATTTTATTTTATTTTATTTTATTTTATTTTATTTTATTTTATTTTATTTTATTTTATTTTATTTTATTTTATTTTAATGTACAATGAGGATTGCCAAACAAAGAAACTGTGCTGTCCAGAGAGTTTGTGGACCCTCCATCTCTGGAGGTCTTGAAATAACCAAGTAAAGCCCTGATCAATTTTTTCTAATTAGACGTGGTTTCTGCAGGGTGTTAATTTAATCAAATTCTGGATTTCTCCTGCAAGTCACTCCAGTCCTTTGTCACATATAGGCTGGTATATCTCTTTTTATCTTTTACCACGTGTCACAATATATATTCTGGTCAATTTCTATGTTCTTGATTGCTTTGTTTTTTCCTTTCAGTGTTTCTTCAGTATGACAAAATAAACTTTGCTCCACTGTAGGCACACTTTTCAATTTTTTGTATGAAATTCATCTTTTGCTTTTTGAAGGCATCCTCTCAACTATTCCTACAAGCTGAAATCACATACTCTACTGGCAATCCTCTCTTTAGTGTTCTCAAAATTACTCAGAGTGTCAAAAATAAGAATCTATTTCCTCTCAGCTTCTAAGTTTCAGGTAGAAGGGGAAAAAAAAGGATAAATAAAAAGTACTTCTCCAAAGCCTCATCCTTAGTCATAACATTCATAAGACACCTATCAGTTGCTCAAATGCCTCAGGTGTTATTCTTCACAACTCTCACTGATGTTCCATTCTTTCTCCCCAGTGAAATAGTAAAAAGCCTTGCCACAGCCCCTTTTATAAAGAACTCTGTTTCAGTCCCGTTTTTCAACTGTCTATAGACTTGCTTCATGCTTCCAGGTTTTTTGCACAACCAATACAACTTTCTAAGGGTGGAGGCTCTTTTACAGTGCATTATTTTAGAACAGATCTGGCTTTTGATTCAATCACAAGGTGTACCATGTTTTAGAGATCTACTTTTAAAACAAGCAAAACCGACAAACTAAAAGTAAACAAGCAAACAAAACCTGCTGAAACTCTACTCCTGTGAAAGAAGCATTTATACACTTCTGTGGCAAAGGCTCATATACAGCCAGTTCCCTTCCAGGCAAACACTGAGAAGTTCTTCAGGTTCTTTCATTCTATACCTTGTGCCATAAATCCAAGTGTTGACACAATCACAGCTTAGTTATCAAATTGAGAATGTTTCAAATAATTTCCCGCTTAGCAATGTGTTTTCTGTCTTTTTTTTCCATGGAGACCATGAAATTAAACAAGTCTGTCTTGCTTCTTGGCTGATTCCACTTGTGGATTCTTCTAGCTGGATACCTGATGTCCAGGATGAAAATACTGCTGTGAGGCTTTCAGCTGCTGTTAATATCCCTTTAAAAGGGAAAAGAGTGGGCTTCAATTCCGTGAAGTTCTCCAAATTTACTCTGACAGAATGAAATATTTTAAAAAGGGTAGAAACGGGAACAATTTTTCCAAACAGTGTAACAGTGGCAGAACATCTAACTAGCCAGGATGCCTCCTCCTGGTGCTAGCAGAGGTCTACATAATTTTTTAAAACTTGTGGAGAGCACTTAGGTCAAACATTTTCTATGAATAAGTAAAATTTAATGGGACCTTCATAATCAACGTGGCTTCACGATACATTTAGTATATATTATCAACGTCATTTCTGAATGATATATCAAAGAGTCCAGTACTGGTCAGTTAATCTTTAAAACTTTTTCCACTCAAAAATTTTTCCCAGTTAATTTACACAAGGAAGAGAAAATATTTCATGGCATCTCTTTATTTTAAAATGTAATCCACATATTCTACTAATAAAAGTAATTATTTAGTAAAAGTCTCTTCACATCTGTTGTGGCATTCTCTGTACTCTCTGCCAACAGAAGGATAAAAAATTACTGAAATTAAATCCACAAAGAGTTTTGTCTCTGCATACTGGAAAACTTATTAGAAGCACAGATACCACAATGTTACAGCTGCAGTCTGCAACACAAGCAAAAGGGAGAGTGTGTGAAATTCAGCCATATCTCTGATGCCTGAAGGGGCTACCTGAAAACAGAGACTAAACAGGAATAAGGGAATAAAGGTAGGTATTTATTTGAAAGGTCTTCAAAGGTACACCCTGGGCAGTCCAAAGCCTACGGCCCAAGTGGATCGCAAGAAGGATGCATGTCAAGAGTTCTTCACACTTTTATAAAGTTTGGTTCATTTGCATATCAGCAATTAAAGCTTCAGTTAATGATGTAATTTCCCCAAGCTTACCTCCTCTCCAAGTTGTTGGTTTACACTTTTTCGGGCCTGGGACAGTCTGGGTGTCCTTGGAGAACAAGCCTGGAGAGGCTTTGTTTCGTCTACACAGCATGAGAGAGCAGAAGTTAACAGGCCACAAGAAACTTCACAGTTACACACTAGGAAGTACAGGATTTGAAAAATATAAAAGTGAAAACATAAGGCATCATATCCACTATAGTTTCTACTGTATATGGTGAAACAGCCAGTCTCACATGTCTCATTAGAGTTCACCTGACTTATGGTACACCTAGGGGAGCAGACACAGCTTAGTGTTACGGACAAAAGTGTAACAATCACATGTACAGACCTAGATGTATTTCCATATCACCAGGAAGCAGGATAAGAAATAGTGTAACTGATTTCCTTTTTTTGTACTGCTCTTCATCATTATACATTGGTTTGATTGTTAGACTGAAGGTCCTGGTAGGGATTTGGGGATAGGTTCTCCTAGATTCTTTATGTAACGTGACAATGTCAGTAACTGAAATAAGTGAAGCCACTTGAACGTGTGTAGACAACATTCTGTGCGAGACACTTCTTCAAGGGCTTGATCCCCTGAGCACCTCCCGAGTAATTTAGTCTTTTTGGTATCTTCTGAAAGAACATTCAAAGAATTAGTATGGTTCTGGGTACTGCTGACTTCCTCTACCTTTGTTAGGGAATTTGAGATAACTAAATATCACTTCAGGATTGAAAAAATGAAAAATGGTTTATATTCCCTACATCTTCTGCCCTCCTTTTTCCAGAGAAATTAAGATTCCATGTTGTAGAGGTAAAGCCTGGTCTTTGAACCCCAATTTTTAAATTACGAAATTAAATACATGATTATTAATAAACGGCGGTTCTTCTTCTCTTAGTAACATAGCTTCATCAGCTTTTTTTGTTCTTCTACTTAATAAAGATTAATGCTGTACTTTCTCCCAGGGAAGCTAAATGTAATACCAATCTTGATATCACCATCCATATTTCTGCTAGCTGGAATGTGAGGTGTCCTAAAGACAAAGTGCATTGTCATGTATTTAATGTCTATGAGTAAAAGTGCTCATAAAGAGAAATTATTATATTTTGCTATTCCTGTGAGTGTCCAGTTTCTGCTGTCTGTCTTATAAGTGAATAGCAGTGTTGCTCACAGAGCAAACAATTCATATGCTGCTGTTTGGACTTCTTGTGAACCTAGATAGGAAGGTGGATTTACAAGGGAGGAATTAAATTTTGGCCCTTAAGCTCAGCCAGCAATCCACTGTCCCACTTTATACAATGCTTTGCTTTCCTTTCAAATCCTCTACATCTATGTGTCTTCCTTTGCTCATATTTCTTTTTATAGGGTATATAAACCATACTTTGAAAAGAACTTGAGTCCAAAAACTTTGCTTGTGGAAATGTGATCATAAAGTAGGTCTAAGAAAAACACTTTATGTTTGGTGCATGCCAGGATATTTCATTCTCCTACCTACATCTTGCAACTGTAATGCAAAATAAGAACTCAGACAAAATTAATTATGCCTGGTCTCAGTTCCCAATTTCATGAAAAATTTAAGAATTACTTTAGGAAAATGGAACTTGACCCTCAAATTATGATACTTGCCTCAGCAGACATATTCAATGGATAGCATTAAAGAAAAATCACTAGAAAAGTCTATGTTACTGAAGTATTAGGAAGTAGTATTCCAAATGGGCAAATAAGCATGAGATGATTTTTCAGTCTGCCTAACATTTGAGGTTTTTTTATTTTACTTTATCACATCCATAATTTCTGCAAAGCTGTCCTAACTTGGGGCTATTCAGTTACTGCTGCAGGGAATAAGAGAGAGCATTTGCACAAACTATAGCTTTACACTAGTTAAGGGCATGTTGGAAATTCTAATGCACCTTTAAGAAATACTCAACCCTTCTGCAGTTTGTGAAGATCATCTGATTTACTATTTTTTTGTGAATGTCAATTGGGAAGTCAGAACTGGTGAGAAGTTAAACTTTGCTTTGTTCTACAGAGGTAGATTATGAATTAAGATCTTGTTATAGACACAGCTATGATTTAGAAAGGAGAAAGGAGTCAACATGTAGAGTTCACTTCAGAATTGACATATCCAGAAAAGTGTTGTGAATCCTTATTTTTTAAGAAAAAATAAAAATATATGTTCATCTCTCTTTTGCAATGAACTGCTTCACTAAAACTACTTACATCAATATCGTTAACCTTAATAGTTTCAAGTGATCCATGCCCTAATACTTTGTACCATCAGCTCAGTGCCGAATTTTTTCCTAATTAAGAATGTTTGACCACAAGAGGGAGATCCTTGCCAACGGTTTACCTACCATGAAAGAAGAAAGTGCAGAAAAGGGGTGCTTAAAAAAAAAAAAAAGACAAAAAAATTCCAAAAACCACAATAGTCTTTACTCTGAAGAAATAACATTTACATTGCTCTAAAAATCTATTTGATAAATATTGAAGATTTATGCAATAATGCCTTTAGTATTAATTTAAATAGTAACACAGCTATCAGCTAGAAATGTAAAAAAAGTTATAATCAAATACAATGAGGACAAATGTAATGCATGATTTGTTTTATATACATTGTATTAAGGTATTCTTTGAACTAATTTTAAAAGTTTTATTTCTAGAATGAGGAAAATAATGACTTGTACCCAATATATTTCAGTATTTATTTTGTTATTAGTAAAAATAGACAAATTCAAAAATATTCCAATGAATATTTCTAATTTTTTTGTGTTTTTTCTTGCTCAAACTACACTCCTTCTAGTATCTTGCATTGTTGATCTTAACTATTTCAGCTGTTCTTACCTCAGATGAAGCACTTTTGTGACTGTTCATTACACAGACCTGAAGAACAAAAACACTTCTAAAAGAGTGTTTTTTTCTGTGCTACGTTAAACTACTTTTTCTGCAACATACCATACAAATACCACAAAAAGTCAGATTTTTGAACATCTTCTTTATTTTATTTATCTTGAAGCCAAGGTTCAGATTTGGCTTGTAAGAAAGCTGTTGATAATCTGAAAGAGTAATGCAGCTTTATAAATCAGACTTTTTTTTTTCCACTTGTTCTTATGGAAAACGCGCTCAGAAACAAAGAGCTCCCACATAAATCTTATGTGCATTTCTAGTAGATAAAACCAGATAGCAATATGCCCCAAAACAATTTATATGAAACATACTAGCTAAAAATACTTCATAAGCGGAGAAAGTAGATTATTAAAAGATATAGAAAGACAGACTTAAAAGAAGGATTAATTGTTTTGTGGGCAAAAAGGGGTATTTATCAGTACAAGGTGAAATAGCTAACACAAGCCCACGCCTGTCCAGCATGTGCTCATATATGGATATCTGCTACTTAGACTCAACTTCAGATGACTGAATAGCAAATGCAACCCATTTCGCTACATCTCATTATCCTAAAAAGGCTGAAAAATAATTTAAAAGTCCTTCTTGTTCAGAGCTTCTTTTCTTTCATACTAATAGGTTTTTATATATATTTGACATTTTCTTTGTGCCTTACATTAGTTAGCTAAACTTCACAAAGGCTTTTTCAGCTAGGCAAAGGCTTTTGACTTAAACTTAAAACAGCAGTGATGCTCATGCAGGGTGAGAAAAGGCTAAATTTTATAAATGTTAGGTATACCAAATAGCAGTTTAGTCAGTCTCTTTTCCAGTTACTGTGCATATTCTAATTGTTTACTTAATTATGACCATAAAGCATAAAAGATCTAGTCCAAAAGCAAAGAAGTTGTAAGTGAAATAAATGAAAGCTATGAAATCTTTGTCAGTTTCTTTTTTACCTTAGCTGGTTTATATATCCTTATTTTTCTTTATGTAATCTCTGAAGTATATTTTTTCATCAGACATTCATTCTTGAATGCAACAGAACTCAGTCCTTGATTTTATGTGACACAACTGAAAGGCAAATTATTCATCAAATTCAATGACATGGCATAGTGATTGGAAAAGATGGTGACTTTCAGGTTTAGCCCCTTTTTGCAGAGCTTGGAACTCACAAAATGCAAGTTTTCTCTACATAGAATTAGAAAATAAAAATGTCACATTAACTCGGTCTAGGTACATTATTACTAAGGCAGGTGCATATTCCTTTTCTTCACAACTATTTTCTATTATAAAAAATTACATTTAGCTTTTGTACATAGATCTGTTTCTGGCAGGATTGACTGATTCTTTACTAAAAGAACAAAAACAAAACAGACAAACAAACAAAACAACAAAAAAAGAATTAAACGAAACCAAGACTTTGAGCTCTGTAAAATGTCTTTATCTACTCTAGCATACTGCACAAGTGAGTTCAAACAGATTAGGTTAATTTATGAGAAAGCAGAAAGAAGGTTTTTAAAAATGAAACATTTCCCACTAATTTGGTAGTGATTGTGAAAAGCAAGGCACAATAAAGGTATAAATGTGGGAAGGGGAAAAGAGATTTCATATCCTTTGAATATGTCTAACTGAGTGCTAGAGAGAAATTAAAATGCTTAGACTTTTATCAACATCAAATATAACAAATATCAAATTTTCTTTTTTTCCCTCTTGGCCAAAAGCTTCAGAAGTAACAGCGATATGATGTTTCGACCCATTACTTGAATTATTGGTCTAGGATGCAGAAAGTAACACTTTATTTGATTTTTTTGCATAATGTTACTCAGAAGCTGCATTTGTTTTTTAAGCATTGAGATAATTTCATATTTAGGGTGATTTCTTGATATCATTAAAAAGTAACAATAAAACAAATAAAATAAAAATTGGCTATCTGAAAGAAAAAGGGACTTAGTCTGTGCAACTAGAATCAAGGTCTTGACTGAAGAATCAAGGTCTTAATTGAAGAATTATCCAATGATACAATTTGGAGAAATTAATGTGCTTAATTTTTTCTCTTACAGTTGCACAAACAACTTTGTTCTAAATTGCAGTGTTAAAAGAATGTGTCTAGCCTTAAGCTGGAGCACAGTGCTTTAATTTTGTGTTTAAAAGCATTGAAGAACATTTAACAGAGAAATAAACTTTCACTGTCATATTTCTTGAGCTTTTGAAATTGATTTTATTCAAACATACACCCACACAACCTTGAAACCAAATAATAGAAACACTTATTTTAATGGGCATCACTCTGCTGATCTTTTCATTTTTTAATTATAAATGACAATTTTGTACAGATATGGAAAACCCTTAGATAGTTAATGTAATATTTTTCCAGCTTGTTCCATTTTTCTACAGCATCATCAGCTGTCATGCCTTAAACTTACAAATTCCTGGCATTATCAAAAAAATGCAGATACAGGTTGGGGTTTATTCAGTTGTTTGTATCAGTAGACAGGAAAAATAGTGAAAAAATTAATCTAATACTTATCCTCTTTAGAAATACAGCAAACTATTCTCTTCAAGGTAGAAAATTGTTTCAATAATACTTCTGTTAAAAATAAATTAGCTGACAATTTTATTTCTGACTTTTTAAAAATATACAAATCTGTTCATTCAAGTCTACCCTAGGATTTAAAGGCGTTAGCTAATTAACTTTACAATTAGCAATTATCTTCACATAGAGAGAAAGGAGATTACTAGAAGTCTATAGCAGTTCAAATGTAGCATTTAAAAAAAAAAAGAATTTATTTTCCTTTCCTTTAAGTTAAACTTAATTTCATAGTGGGGAAAGGAAACAGACCAAAGGCTGTAAATATCTTCTGGTGTTGCTAAATGGGAGACAGATAAGCTCTACCAAAAAAACCATAGGAACAAATTTTGACATATAAATATTTTCAAGTAGATATTTTAAGACAAATTTTTACAACTTGTTTATATTTTAATAAAGCTATTATTATCCAAAAATAAGTTTTGTTATCTTTGGATAAGAACATACCCCAAAACTCTTAGGAGTTAATAGAGGACAGTGTGTGTTCCTCTCTATAATTTGGTTGTGATCTGTAACAGTAGCCATGAAGTCTCACATAGAACATCATGTTTTCTAACTCGTTTCAAGTCATTTTAAAGTCACTTCACTGTTTAGAAGACATTTTTCCAGATCAGGGGAAGTATTTAGACATGGGATCTTGAAATAAGATTTAGGAGGAGTACAGTACAAAATAAGATGGAAGTTCAAAAACTACTAAAGTATCTGCAGAACACAAAGAGCAAAATGTTTAGTTGTTGATAGATATAAACCCCATGTTGTTCACACCCTCTCATAGAGTGTGTTTATATCTTGCAGATAGGAGAAAATCATCCTTTCAGTTTTTGGACTACGTCTTCAAAATGATAAGATAAATATCTATTACAAGTGAAGGAGGGGAAGGGGATGGCATTAGACAGTACAAGTCTGTATCATTAATAATGTAACCTGGTGAGTTTGTGCAATGAAACATTAACGGACTGGTTTAATTTTCATAAAATAGTGCAATTTTTTTATATTCTGAAATCCTTCATGGATGACATATGAACATACCTAATGTATTACGAGAATTATCTCCTCGGAGCTGTAATCACAGCATGTATCAATAAAGATAAATACAGTCATATACCAATTCATGTGGATCAGGTGGAAAACTTAGAAGCCTCCATACTTGCTGATTTTCTAATAACTATATATACCGATGTCAAGAGTGTTTATTCTAAAAAAATCAGTTGGGAGAACAGTGGGCTGCCATAAATAATCTGGATTGTTGTCCCTAATTTCTTCAAAGGCACAGGACACTATATTTAACAGATTAAAACAGATTCTCAAACAACAAAGTTAGTATCATAATTAGTGAAACATTCTTTATATTTTCCATTTTAACATACCCTTTACGTACTTAATTTCTAGAAGTTACCAGTGTTTCATTACCATTTACATCTGGCTACTAGATTTCTTTTTTTCCATTTAGTATGCAAAGGTATTGGACATCCTGAACTGTCCAAGCTTAGAATTTAAAAATAAATCTTTGCACCCTTCAAATGAGACTTAAATAATGTATCAGAATGTACTTTACAGTTCACTTTCTGTCTTTTTTTAATCTCCCTCTCCTCTTTTTCATCCTTCATTTACACATGAAAGGACCACACAAAGTTTATTGCTCTGCTTGGCTTTTCTCATTCTCGCTTTCATTATCACCACAGAAGTTCTAATTTTGAACAACAAAAAAAAGTGCTTATTTCTGGCTTCTTCTGCCACTCATATATTCCTGGAAAGATTGTGAATAAATATTGCAGTTAAAATATTCTAAAACTGTCCTTGAATAATATGACATTGTTTACATTCCACATTTCACCTGTATGCATAGCCTACAATCCTCACACTTTTTGCTATAATTTCATGATAATAGACGTCTGCAGATGCCTGTAAGGTATTGGAGGTGATCTTTTCTTAAAATAATGATCAAACATTGCATTTCATATTCAATCTGAGGTTTCAGCTGAAGTACCATTACAGAATCAGTCCTATAAGAAAAAAAATCTTAGAGTGATTATTTCCAAAATTGATTTAATTCTTGATTCATCTCCACTTTTCTTTGGACACTTACCCCACCTTCATCTTCCCGTGGAGTAAACATTAAACAAACATTAATCCTCTAATTAATCTTATCTCTGTGTTTTTGTATGTTTATAAAACTGTTCTGATATGTGTCTAATGGTGATGGTTGGATAAAATGACAGTACAAGAAATAATGAGAACCAAGGTATTTTCCTCACATGTAAGTGCTATAGTAGGTTGCTGTTGTACAGTAAGACTGTAAGGCTGGTCTGTCCCTACAGCAAATCTAGAATATCTTTCTGTATCATTGACTATTTTTATGCAAAACAGCAGCTTTCAGAAATTGACATAGCATAAAAGTCTTTTTCCCCATCCTCAGAGAGATGGACACAAGATTCTTCAGTTCTGTTTCCACATTTCATCCTTATTCTGTTCCTGATGGCTTTTATTTATTTCAACTTTTTTTCTTTAATAGAGGCAAAAAGAAACTGTTCCCCAAACACAAAAACTCATTTTGACTCTCCTGACAATAATTTTATGGAATTCTTTTCATCTTGTGTATGGTGTTTATTTCAAAAATTTCTGTACTCCCAATCAAATTAGATCTCTTAATAGTAAAATTCTTGACCCTAGAATCATTGTGAGACCTATTATACATAATTTTTAATTCCTTCTTAGCCAATGAGTAAAATTCCATTTGGGTCTCATATTCTTTCATTTCTTACTGGCATTTACTTTAGTGTACCTCTATCAACATTTTCTGATAATTCTGCAAATTCTCATAATTCTCTGCTACCTTTATCCAGATATTTTTGAATAATCTGTAATAAGGATAGCCAACATCAGACTGCAACCATTGCCTTATAAAAAAGAAGTGCTATTCATTTCAACTAAAGAAAATATCTTTTAAATTCCTACTAAACTTTGTATTCAGTTGCAGTTAGTTTGGTCCTCTTACACAAAAGTTATAGAAAGCAGGTTATCTGATGAACTTATATTTGAATATATGAATAGAATGTAATTCCAATATCTTTAACATATCATGAGATTAAAGACCTTTCTTCACAGACTGTCACTATTGCACTTCTCCATGCCTTCACGATGTGCAAAATTGATCACTTTAATCTTTTAGTACCAGACATGCCAGATAGTTGGCTAACTCTCCTGCAGATGCTTGTCATGTGAGTTCTGCCATCACAACTGTAATTAACAGGTCTCCTAGTTCACATTTCCCCTATTTTGCAATCTGTTCATTGGCTGTCTTTTTTGGCAGTATATTGATTTGAAAGTAATATATTACCATTTAGGAATAAATAGACATAAATGGCTCCCAGTAGATATTATATATATTTCTTTCCTACCTTCATATACGTGTAGTATCTGCAGCTTCCTTTATTGTCTCTGTTTTTTTATATTTTATTTTTCAATTGCAAATTAGTTGTCAGCTTAGCATTTTCTTTTAAACTTCTGGTTTAAAAAGCTTTAAAAAGCTGGTGTATCTCCTCTTCCTCTATACCCTTCTCGTTTTTCATCCAATCACCCTGCAAGCTGGTATGAGTTTTGTCATCAATATAGATTTGATCTTAAATTGAAGTTTCTTGTAAAGACAATTTTCCTTTATATTTTTCAAGTTTCCTTTTGTTCTTCATCAAACTGTAATAGCTTTTTAGTTTGGGCCTGTATCAAGGACTCTGGTCTTGAAGTTTCAAGGACTCTTTTGCACAAGCTCTTTGTAGGCTGATTCTAATGTGGTTAGCTACTGTCTGTGTACCAAATCATGGGTCTGGGTATTTAAGTAGCTAGCCATGTGCGTGAACTGATTATAGCAGAACTTCCTGAACTATATGATAACTACAATAAGTACATGTGCAACTGAAGCATTCAACTGTGCATTTTTGCATGCATGGTTGTAAAACTGATTTTGTATCAATCAAGTGTTTAAGACTGTATTACAGTAATTACTTATAATGGATTTGTGGTAAATTTGCATGTAAGCTACTTTTTTGCAAAATATTTCAGACAACCTTGCAGAAATAAGTTTAAAAAGTTTCTTTGTGTTTTTTCTTTTTGTAGATTAAGTAATGTCTACCTTGTCTGAAGACAGATGTTATAATAGCAGTAGTTTTCCAGTTTGGTGAACTTTATTTTAATGACTAGACTTTCTATTTATGCAAAAAAAAAAAAAAA
>VZRF01010207.1:170975-184177 GCA_013396875.1 Vireo altiloquus | reverse complement strand
TAGTTTAATGAATAAGAACAGCCACATTTCTTCTTTGGTTATAATATAGTGTTATATGTATTTGTCCTCTTTGTGTGAAGATGTAGCATTGATTAAGGTTGAAATGTTAGCAGGAAATAGGGCTTCACAGATAACTTAGTGGGAAACACGAGTCTTGACTTTCAAGAGCTTTCAAGGTACTGTCCTTTAACCAGAATTCTTGATCTTATTTAGAGCCGGACTTCTAGATTTCTAATACAAATATTTGTCCATCTCAAGTACTAAGTCTTGTTTTCTGAAAGGTAGGATTAAGTATGTTTAAAATTTTGCAGTATGAGATTTTTCATAGCCAAAAATCCAGGAATCCAATCTACAATTTTTACAGGAATAATTATCTTGCAAGAGGCCAAATTCATTGGCTATCTCCCATTTCAGTCTAAAAGTTCCTTGGCTTCCTAGCATTAATTATTTGTGTTCACAATGCTTTTATGCACCTTTTTCATTTGCTTTATTCAATTTGAACTGAATTTTTTCTTGTACAAACCTCATTCCTTTTGGCAGGACTTTCTGGTGTATATCTTCTGTGCCACTGATATGAGTTGAAAATTGACTTTCTGTACAAAACTTCTCCAGAGATAGATGTCGTACGTGATCCAGACAAAATAATATGGTTAAATGTACTGATTACTATACTTGGTGATTATAAATTTGTCCTGGTTTGAGGCAAATTCAAGGAAACACTCTGAAAGGAATGTCTCCTCAAAAGAAGGCAAGTTACAGCTACCCCTCCCCCACCAGGTTCGGGGAAAAAAATATTCCTCGGAGGAAAGGGAAGAAGAAACAAAACTATTTATTTAACAAACACACAGGAAAAGAATAATAATGCTAAATAATAAAATCTCTGGAGGTGGAGATAAACCTGGGAAGGTGTTAAAGTCCTTCTGTCAGTATGACTGTCCTTCTTCTAGAGCTGGGGTGTGGCCCCTCCACGTGGCATGGGCCTCTGCTGCTGGGGATCCCAACCGGAGCAGAAACAGCCCAAGGAAAGTTCTTGCCTCAGCTAGCCAGCCGGCTAAACAGCAAAGAAGTTTAACTCTCTGTCTCTCTCCTGAGAAAAAAGCAGAAAAACTCGGGAAAAAAGGAAGGGTGCTTTCCTCCCCTCTTGCCACTGTAGAAGACACAGAGGAATATCCAGCGTGACCTTGGAGCACAGAACTGCTTTGAAAAAGTTTGTCTGGCTTTTTTTTCTTTCTCCCCTCTCACACTCAGTTTAAAGGCGCAGAAAAGCAGTGGATTCATATCTGGGCGATACAACATACACATCATAAAGTCACCCTAAGACAAAATTTTGTTCGTTTGTATGTAGAATATCTTTACTACTGCTGAAATTCTTTCAAATACCGTGAATTTGCACACTGGTCATCCGTGAAATTCATATGAACTTTTTGTACAGGGACCTTAATCAGTGCATAATGGAATGAAAGTACAATTATTTGGGCAAAATCAGATGCACTGGATCATTTTTCCCCAAAATTCATTCTCAGAAGATTCATTTCTAGCATCTTGCAGAAATTATTGTAAAGAGTAGTGAAATTGCCCCAAATGAGTTGCCTGCTATGATGTACTTCCTATTCTGCCCCTTAATTGTGTGTTGACCTGGAGCCCAGAGGGTTATGGATCCAAATGTCACTTCAGAGTGTATCATCTAAACCTTGATTGCTGAACCCTTGGCCTGTTCAGATTTTCACTCGTCCTTCTCTGGATAACACAGGAAACTCCTACAGAGAGAGTTAACATTCTCCTTAATTAACAGAAGAAAATAAAATAAAAACGGATTGTTATTTTTTAGGCAGTCAGTTGACAAGGCTAGCATTGCAGAGACAGAATATAGTACTAGGCCAGTATTGGGACTGGAAACTAAGCATCTGGAGGAAATTCTTACTGACCCTGTATAATTTAATAAACAGAAAGCTCTAGAGGAAAATCTGTGGCTATGAGATAAAATTACTACTTCTGATTGCTGGGTTTTGGGTTTACCATCACATTGCCCACTTGAAGCCAGTTAACCATGAGATTACAGTGATCTTTGTAGATCCCATAATAAAACAAGCAGAAAAGTCATCAAGCATACAAAAGACCAGTACAAATTAAATCAAATTTTCATTGCTCCAATATTATTTCTTCATGTTAACATGCACTGATTAGAAATGCTGAATCCTGCTTAATGTATCCATGTTCACAGTGGGAGTCTTAAGTGAACACAGCAAGCAGGGTTTGATGTCATTGGCTAATTTCTGAGCCTCCCAGAACAATCAGTATATGTACGTAAAAGCTAAAATCTACTGTGCATTTTACATTTAGAAGGTGCAATGAAACTGCAAAGACAGAGAAATGCAAGGCAGTTCAACACTTTTATTTCTTCAGCTACTTCAACACAACTGGAGCTAACACTGACATATATATATGTGTGTGTATATAAAGCTAACTGAAATTGCAGCAAAACTCAGCTTCAACTCTCAGTTGCACATAAAGCAGAGTTTTGGTATTGCACTTGGCATGCAGATTTATTTCTTCTGTTGTATCATACTCTCTAGAGTAAGATGTCTTCGCTGGACACTTAAAAAGATATAATTTAAAAAGTTTGTCTCTTTGAAGTCCAGTATCTTAGAGTTATCTCTATAAGAGAGAATTGTGAAAGACTACTGGAAGATGGTGTTTTGGAGTGTGTCCACTCCCACCTCCAATTCTGTTGGTCAGGATTCAAGATTCATTTCTGTGTGTTTTCGCAATAGTATTGGTGAATGGAAATTCTTGGCCTGTTTGACAAGACTATCAGTGTTATTCAGCTAAATTCTGACTAGCAAAGTGAAGACATTTTCTTCAGCCAAGACTTCATTTTGGGAAGATATGTCAGGTTTGAGTTGTAATAAATATTTTATGTCATTGTTATCACAAAGAAGAACAGAAATAAAGCTATTATATTGAATTTCATCTGTGATGAAGGGCCAGAGTTGAATTTCTCTGTTCTCCTTATCATTTGTGTGCATTGTGTTTCTTGTGTTGCAGTAGAGTTTTTGTTGAAGTGAAACAAAAATTTATCAAAAAAGAAGAAAAGAGTTGGACATCCAAAGATCAGGAAATTTGCACTTCTGCTAACTGTGATAACTATTAAAAATAGAATAGTATAGAACTGTTCTCTCAATTAAAAGGAAACTGAAAACTGAAACAAAATACACATTATTCTACACATTTGCAGCATGTGACAGAAAGGAAGTTATCAAGTGGGTGAAAAATAGGTATTTCCTTTCCATTTGTTTCTCATTTTGCCCAGTGAACGTCCTAGTTCTTATTTGTCCGATATTAATGAATAATGTAAAGTAAAATTGCTAATTTCTGTGTCTGTGTAACATAGGGATAATAATATTATCCTGTATTTATGAAGTATAACTCATCTACTCTCTTGTGGGAGACTTTAACCTGCCTCACACAATGGAAAGGAGGCAGTATAGGCAGTTTTTGGAGGGTGTGGAAGACAACTTTCTGTCACAGTTGGTAAGGGAGCCTACCAGGCTCTACCAGGGGCTTTGCTAGGCCTGCTACAAACAGAAAAGGCTGGTGGGAGTCGTGGTGGTCAGAATGCCCATCTTGGGCACATGAAATGATAGAGCTTTCAATTCTTGCTGAAGTAGGGAGGGGCCCTAACAAAACTTCTATCCTGTATTTCCAGAGGACAGACTTTGGGCTATTCATGGGGCTGACTCAGAGAGTTCCGTGGGAGCCCTTAAAAACAAAGTGTTCCAGGAAGGTGGACATACTTTAAGAAATAAATCTTGAAGGCACAGCAGCAGGCCGTCCCTATGTGCCAAAAGAGAAGTCTATGGGGAAGAAGACTGGCCTAGCTGAGCAGGGAGCTTTCCCACAAACTGAGTGGGAAAAAAGAGGGTGTATTACCTTTGGAAAATGCAGTGGGAAACTCTGGAAGTGTTTAAGGATATTGTTAGCTCATGTGGTAAGAAAATTAGAGATGCAAAAGCTCAGTTAGAGAACTTAGACTCTCTGCTTCTGCAAAGGATAATAAAAAGTGTTTTTATAAATACATTAATACACCAAATGGAGGGGAAAAACCCTCCATTCTTCAATGGACGTGAGGGAGAATATAATTCCCCAAGATGAGGAAAAGTGTGAGATGCTTAACACCTTTTTTACCTCTGTCTTCAGCAGTAAGACCAGTCATCCTCAGGATAACCAGCCTCTGGCAGTAGTAGACAGGGAAGAGAAGAAGAATAGACCCCTTTTAATCCAGGAGGAAGTAGTGACATGCTGTATCATTTAGATGCTCACAGGTCTATGGGTTTCTGGGTCCTAGGGTGATGAGGGAGTTGGTGGAAGGGCTCATTAATTGCCCTTGGCCTTATGGGGGCATTCAACTTAACATAAATTAACTGGGAGCATCACACAGCTGGTACAACTCAGGCCAGAAAATTCCTGAAAAACTTGGATGACAATTTTATGGAACAAGTCCTGAGGGAGCTAACTCAGAAAGATACCCAGTCATTGGTCACAGCCAGAGCAGCTTCATGAGAGGGAATTCCTGTTTATCAAATCTGATTTCCTTTTATGACAAGGTAACCCACTTAGCTGATCCAGGGAATCTTTTCGGATTGTAATGTTTTGGATTTCAGTAAAATTTTAAATTATGTCTCTCATAGTACCCTTATGGACAAAATGCAGCACACAGATGAGTAAACAAATCATGGGATGGGTGAGCAGCTGGCTCACGGGTGAGGCACAAAGGGTTATGGGGAAGGAAGTGACACCAGACTGGTGACTAGTTGGGTTCCACAGGGCTCCATCTTAGGCCCCATGCTCTTCAACATCTTCATAAATGACCTGAATGTAGGACTGGAAGACATACTAAGTAAGTTCACAGATGACACAAATGTGGGAGGAGCTGTTGACTACCTAGAAGGCAGAGAGGCCCTGCAGAGAAACCTCAACAAATCACAGGACTGGGCAATCACCAACCACATGAAGTTTAGCAAGGGAAAGTGCTGATTCTGCACCCAGGATGGGGCAACCCTGGATGTATGGACAGACTGGGGAATGAGAGGCTGGAAAGCAGTGCCATGGAAAGGGAGCTAGTCAGTGGCAAGCTGAACATGAGTCAGCAGTGCCCTGGCAGCCAGGAGGGCCAATCATGTCCTGGGGTGCATCAGGCTCAGCATTGCCAGCCTGGCAAGGGAGGGGATTGTCCTGCTCTGCTCTGAGCTGGGGTGGCCTCACCTTGAGTGCTGGGGGTAGTTTTGGGCATCAAAACATAAGAAAGACATTCAGCTTTTAGAGAGCATCCAAAGGAGGGCCGTGAGGGTGGTGAGAGCCCTTGAAGAGAAGTTGTATGAGGAGCAGCTGAGGCCACTTGGTCTGTTCAGTCTGGAGAGAAGGAGACTGAGGAGAGACCTCATTGCAGTCTACTTCCTCATGGGGGGAAGAGGAGGGGCAGATACTGATGTCTTCTTTGTGGTGATCAGCAACCGGACCTGTAGGAATGTCCCAAAGTTGTGCCTGGGGGGTTAGGATGGATGTTAGAAAAATGTTTTTCACCCAGATGTCAACAGGCTCCCCAGGGAAGTGGTCACAGCACCAAGCCTGACAGAGTTCTAGAAGCATTTGGACAATACTCTCGGGCATAAAGTGTTATTCTTGGCCATTCTTGGGGCTGTGCAGGGCCAGGAGCTGGACTCAGTGATACTTCTGAGTCCCTTCCAACCCATCTTATTCTGTGATTTATCATCAGTCCATGCTAAACAGGGAGGTCTCAGATGACTGAAGGCTGGCCAGTGTGATGTCTGCCTATTAGAAAGGCCAGAAGGAAGATCCAGGGAACTGCAGGCCTCTCAGCCTGGCTTCAGTGCCCAGAAAGGTTACGGAGCAGATAATCTTGTGTGTGCACACATGGCACATACAGGGCAGCCAAGGGATCAGACCCAGAGAGCATGGGTTTAGGGAAATCAGATCTTACTACAAAGCTGGTGAAGAGGCTGGAGCACATGTACTATGAGGAAGGGCTGAGGGAATTGGGATTGTTTAGCCTGTAAAGGTGGATGCTCAGGAGTAGAACTTATCACACTTTGCAACTCCCTGAAAGGAGGGTGTAGCCAGGTAGAGGTCAGCCTCTTCCCCCAGGCATCCAGTGACAGGACAAGAGGAGTAATTTCTTCACAGAAAGAGTGATTAGGCAATGGAAGCTACTCAGGGAAGTGGTGGAGTCACCATCACGGGAGGTGTTTAAGGAAAGACTGAACTTGGCACTCAGTGCCATGGTCTGGTTGACAAGGTGGTGTTTGGTCATAGCTTGGACTTGATGATCTCAGAGATCTTTTCCAATTTAATTGATTCTGTGATTCTCTCATTCTGTCATAAGTAAATACTTTTTCTATTGACAACGGAGTGTTTTTGCAAAACTTTAAAGCGCATGTATGGAGATAGGCAGTAAGAGCTTGACAAAAAATATTCATTTTATTAGACCAACAATGCCAGAATCAGTCTTTCTGAAAACCTCAGTATTGGTTCAGATTCATTCCAAATTTCATTGCATATATTTAATAGAAATATTATTTGGACTATTAAAGACTCAAAAATTAATAGTTTTGGTCAATTTTCTTAAATTCATTTTCTAGTGTTCTTTAGATATCCTTTTCTAAAAGCAAGTTCTCAGTAAAGAAAAATCTGCCTTTCTGAATCACAGCGTACATTACTGAAATAATATCTGACTAGGAAAATCCAGGAAATTTGAGTAAAAAACTGAGGAGACCTATTCACTCAAAGACAG
This sequence comes from Vireo altiloquus, assembly GCA_013396875.1. Lineage (NCBI taxonomy): Eukaryota > Metazoa > Chordata > Aves > Passeriformes > Vireonidae > Vireo > Vireo altiloquus. Next base: position 177,369 of record VZRF01010207.1, on the reverse strand, counting down.
ACAATTGCTACTGGAGAAGTAGGGTGACATTATCAGGTAAACAAAAGGAGTGTGTGTGTGTGTATGTGTGCATTGAGTCTCCATTGCCCATAATTTGAATGTGCAGATTAACTTGGAAAATGAACAGAAATTTCAGGCACAGTTGAAATATGCAAATAGGTATGGCACAACACTCACTAGACCAAGTGCCCACCTGGGTCTGGGGCTGATATAGATACCTGGGATTTTTTTACTCTCTGATTTTAAAAAAATCTCCAAGGTTACTGAATGTGGAGCAGCTTGGACTATCTGCTGAAGTAGGAAATGTTTTTAATTTTTCTGAAGGAAATAAATATTTCTCGGTGGTCTTCCTAGGAGTTGCAGAAAGATAAAACCTTGAAATTGAACCACTACCAAAGTCAGACAATTATTTACCCTTTTTAGAAGGTAAACACAATTAGGCAACACATTTTATTTTCAAGACAGTTGTTTTTACTCTTCAGGCAAGGAAAGAGACTTTTCCCTCCTCCCTGCCTTTTCCCCTTTCTCCTTCAGCCTACAATGCGCTGAAAACTGCAGAAGTACCATTTCCAGAAGTTACACAGGGACAGGTTTGAAATGTTTAACTCTGACTAGGAGCCTATGCAAGGTGTCAGATGGGTCAGATGGTATGCCTGGTAAATGCCCCAGTCACTTTGGGATAGCTTTAGTACTGTTTTCAAGAGTGTGTATCGTAGAGGATTGTTAATGCATGGCTATGCAATTTCTTTTAAAATATTCGCATGACCTTCATGTCTGCTGGGCTTAATATTAAAATCCCTTGCTGGTATTAAAAATCTTTGTCACTCAAAAAATAACCAGTATTCTGCTCTTATACTAGAAGTCTTAGTTTGGTTTCTGGTTCTATTTTTGGTGCCATGCTAGGCAAATAATTGAACAAGGATATGATTATTTCACCATGTAGACTGCAGAAATTGCCCTCACTGATATCACACTGCAGATTTTTTTAAAGTTTGTAGTGCAGAGCTTTTAAGTGCTGTAAAAAAACCTGCTCTGTTCCACCTAGACGAACACACAGCTTTGAGAAAATAAACCTTTCCCTAGCTTTCTGGCGTGCTGAACTTGCTAACCGTCCTCCCTGTCTGTTGAGTTTAATGGGTGCAAAACACAGACCTTATGTAACTAAAGAGGAGACAGTTGGGAAATACTCTGGATATCTGTTGATCTCTGGCACTTTTGGTATACAAACAGCTAAGGGTTTTTTAATCACAATTTATTCAAATCCGTCTCTCAATGTATTCTTTTGATGTCTCTTTAAATTACGAGAAAGACAGTTGTTAAAGTTGTATATTTCTATGTCAGTATTCTAGCTATTCTATATTTCTTCTTCCTTTGGGGATGTATTTTTAAGTTTTGTTAGTGCTGAAATTTTAAGTAAAAAACCAAAAACCAAAAACCAAAAAACAAAAACCAAACCACAAACTGGTTTTTGAACATTTGGTAGGGTATTTAGTACTCTACAAGAAATGCAGATGAGCATCAAGAAAACAAAAACCTGTTCTGCCTGCCACAGCTAGAAAAAAAAATAACCCCCTCACTATTTTTCTAGTCATCCTATTTCAAGAAAATCACTCTTTAGTTACTCATTTCTTTTCCCCATGGTCAGGTTGGCTGCATCTCCAAACGCTTGTAAGTACTGTATGTTCTGACATATCCTGAAGTCATGCATTAGCACCTTTTCATTCAGCAAAGGGTGAGAACAGATATCTTTTGGCAGCTGACAGCAGGGAGCAGGAAGAAAGAAGGAGAGTGAAGCTGTAGGACTAGGACACGGTGGTGGCCTAGTGGCTAGCATGGCTAATGTACCAGCTGTGAATAACCTCAGTTTTTTTACCTTTTTTTTTTATCCTATCCACCTAACAGATGTCTCTCTGTCATTGTCATGTCCTCAAGCTATCCTAGTAAATGATTTGATTATAAGTGAGTCACTAAGGTGGCAATTGAACCTCTTCACAGCTCAAAATTGTTGATGTGTGCACAGATAGTGCAGTGTGTGGGTGTGTTCGAGAAAAAAGAGCAGGAGAGAAGGGGAAAGAAGGAAAGGGGGAAAGAGGGAGGGAGAGATAGGAAGAAAAGAAATGTCAAGGTTACTTTGTTTTGCCTGGAGAATCAAAAGGGAGGGCAAATTAACTGCTGGCTCTATTTGGTCGTTTGGATATCCGGCAACAAGTCAGTTCCACCCTAGTCCAGGAGATGTGCATATCACTTTGAAAGATTGAAAAATGAAGAATGCAGTGACCTGTATTGTATATACACTTTGGTCTGTGGAAAGAATATTAATAAATATACTGAGAGACTGTAAAGTTTGCCAGTATAAATAATGTGGCATTTCAAAGTCTGTCAGTAAATGTAATTGAATTTTTCAGTGTAAAAATATAGTTTAGTTATAAATTGGAGTCATGCTTGACATCAGTTGGGCATTAGGAGATATTAATTAGATACTGCTCGCTTCTTCTTCCTGAATTCTCTATATTAAATTAAATATCAGGAAAGAGGAATTTGCAAGGATGCAGTTTAGAGATTCCTATTCTCCAAAACAAGCTACCTGGTAATTTTTAGTGGAGGAATAAATGCCTTTTCAAAAACATTGTCACTGTACTGTCTGAAACATGCCCTTCCCAATATGAGGAAAATATGAAAAAGTTAATCCATTATAACATTATAATACTTTGTAGTGATAATAAGATAGCATGAACAAGTAGCCTAGGGAAAAAGATGATACTAGTCACCTTTAAGCAGAAAGAGAATAGCAAGTAATTGTACATTTTTACAGTAGGCTGACGACAGTGTTTCCTGTAACTTTGGACTTAGTTTGGCTGTCACCATCCTGGCAAATATTCTGCACATCAATCAGAGAGTATATTTCCTGCATGACATTTGCATCATAATAAAATTTGCTTATGTGACCTTTACATTTTTTCATCCTGTTTGTATGTAAATATATTAGTCTCCACATATATCTTATGGTGCAGAGGCAGTATTAAACCCTTCCATAAGGTTTATATTGACCTCTGCCTGCCCAGCATCTGCAGATTGCTTCTCTTTAGCTGCTGGATTAGCCATTCCTACTGTTAATCACAGTGTTTTTCCGCAGAAGTTAATGCAATCCTGGCACATAGCTTCACACAATTACTTACATTGAATCATATTTTTCTAGGCTCATATGACTAATTATTGAATGCCTTTGCTTGCATTTTGATAGCTGCTCCAATAATTTCCATAATCACCAAAGAATAACTTGGCACCTCTTTTGTTTTATGCTCACAGATGTCTTTGGGGGCAGTATGATTTATGCTTGGTCTCTGGCACTGTGTGCAGCAGCCACAAATGTTGGTCAGTCCCTCTCCTCCTGGATGATAGTTCTTGCTCTTATGTAATTAGCTCACTACAACAGAGGTTTGATGTCTGCCAACTTTCTTAAAGTACATGCTTATCAAACAAAACTGCTGTTCACTTGCCCTTCTCAGCTGAAAGGGATTTTTTTTCTTAGTTCTTGAAATCTTTTTTCCTCTGAGGTTTTTTCCCCTTTTTTGATAAGCATTCAAGGTGCCTTCAAGAAGCACCTAGATACAATACTCTGAATTATTAAACATAAAAGAAATGATAAGTCTCTGCTTAAGCAGAGAGGGAATGAAATGATATTTGAAGGTAGAGAGTTAAAAATAGTATTAAAAATAGACCTTTGTGGAATCCACTTGTATGTTTGCTTAAGGGTAGAAAACACCTATCCAAGACACCCAAGCACTGGCAAAAATACATCTGTCTCTGCACAATGTGTACATCACACATATATTTGTCCACCTAAAATATTCGTACAATATGAAGAGGGCTTTAAGAATAAGATTTCACACCACTGCCCAGCCCACCACAACACTGTGGTTCCGCAAAAGTCTCAGGCTGACCCTACTTCCCTCTGTGATATCCACCTCCTTTTCACCTGAAAATAACAGTAAAATGACCACGTTAGTCCTCTGAAAACTGGAGGCTGTATTTTGCATCATCTATAGACCATCTGAAGGGGAATCTTAGTCCCTACTGATGTTAGTACAAATTTCTGTGGAAAGTCTGTCCTTTGCTTTCTTCATTTCTGCTATTTTTTTGTCTACAGATGTTCATGTAAGAAACATCATCTGTCTGCACAGACTTTGACAAACTGGGTGTATGTCAGTTTAAAGTAGATGTAGCTAAAAATTCATCAGTTGCTTTAGTATGCCGGTAATGGTATTCAGGCTGATAACCTGACCAAAATTACCTGATACAGAAAATAGAATAGGTATTTAGGGGGATTTTAGCTGGTGCAGGCCAACAGAAGGATTCAAATGTGTGGTAGATTAGAGGAACTGTGTATCTTTTGGCTGGTCTATAACCTTTAATAAATACACATGAGAAATGTGGTAGTTCATAGTTGCCCTAACATATGCACTAGAGTGCCAACATTAGGATTAATACAGAAGTATCCTTATACCAGTCTGCAAGTCATAACTTCTGGTTTTCGTCAGTATACAACGTCAACAAAATGCATAGGATTCTTACCCAACCTGCTTATTAAAAAATTGAGTATGAAAGGAACGTTATATTTATTTCTCCATTATCTTATTTCATTAGAGACCTTACAACCAATAAAAATGATTATGTCCTCATTATCTATTATTGCACTGTTTCATTTGACTAACCTGTATTTGTTAGGCACAGTCTTAACAGCAGGCAGCTGTTAGTGTATCATCTACAGCATAATAGGTATGTCCTAGCTATGCATCATGTTGTTTAGCTATATATGGAGAACACCACAGGCACATGGTTTTGTGGACGTGATTAATTCTGCTAGGCTGTCTTAATCCTAGATCTATTCATTTAAAGATTTTATTTTGTTTCATTCACATGTGGCCTTGAAGATCCAAGGTTTGCAAGATGAGATATTTTGAATTTCTCTGGACCCAGGGTTTTAATTAATTGAGGCAACATTGCTTGAAAAGCCTTCCCTCTCTTTTCTCCCTTTCTGTCCAAAACTACACAAAATAATTGACCCTTGTTACATATGTGATAGCAAAAATCTTCACTGGTCAGGAATGCTGACTGCACAGTCAAGTGTAAGAACCCACAAGTAGAGGAGTAACTATTCATAATCTTCTCTCCATAATAATTTGTCTCATGTTAATTCAAAAACAGCAAACTTCCCAAAGATCAAACACACCTTTTATTTAAACAGCTCTTACTGTAAATATTCTAGCTAGTATTTGTTTTCCTTTTCTTCCTGTTCTGAAAGATACATATTAACTATGTCAGTAATGTTTGAATTTTACAGGTTGAAGGACAACTTACTTCCTGTCCATAAAGTAAGGTTATTTCAAATAATAATGTGTAGTCCTTTGGGAGAAATTTGGGAGAAATTCAATTACATAAAAATAAGAAAATAAATCCCCAATCCCAGAGTTTGTAAAAGCACAAGAATTTAACCTGAACGTAACAGCAGAGGCCAATCTAATTTGCCCTTTAAGTAAACTTTTAAACTTCTAATGTTTATGTGGTTTGGTAATATGACTGAACGTGTTAGATTTATGCTTCATTATTATTCACAGATGGCAAAAAATATATATGCTCTCCCTGTACATACCAATTACTGCTATCATGTTTCTTTTTTGACGGCTTTAATATTCTTATTCTATAGAAAAATGAAGATGTGATTATCACTTTTCAAACCTCAGGTTAAAAAATTGTAAGAGTATCAAAGACCCATTTCAGGCCCAATTACATGGTGTCACAGCTTTAGCAAGTTACCTACATTTGAGGTAACTCTTTCACTCAGTGCAGCTGGAGCCTGCCCTGCTGCAGGTTTTAGGAAGAGCTAAAGGTTGCACTCTTCCTGAAAAAATAAAAAGAGAAAAGCAGCCACAAGGAGAGGCATATGGAGCTGAAGCTGTGGAAAAGGACTTCAATGAAGAAGGCCCTTGGGTGTCACGAGCCTAGTTAACTTGATGGTGGAGGCTGAGGGCGGAAACTGTTGGTGTCCAGGGTGGCAGAACCCAAACTGTGAGAATGCCATTTTGCTTGGCATTTAACTGACAAGGTATCGCAATATAATTCTGATTACACTTTCTAGGTTCCCCCTCTAGAGTATCTTCTATTGCCACCAATCCAAGGGGTATAAAAGGCCTATGATACCAAACATTCTCTTTGTACCCTTCATTTCTGTGTTTCAAAAGATGAGTCTCTTCAAGATTTGGAGTTTGACCATGGTATTTAATGGTTTCTGCTGGAGTCTAGGAAAGTGAGCAATTCAAAGTCATGTTTTGTAACACCAGATCCATACTTCTTGAAGAAAACAAAAGGGAAAAAAAAGAAAAAAAATTTAAAAAAA
>VZRF01010207.1:89927-170943 GCA_013396875.1 Vireo altiloquus | reverse complement strand
AAAAAAAAAAAAAAAGCCCAAATTCATAATGTTTTAAGAGACATTCATGTAAGAAAATGGGTATAAAACTCCTGGAAAGAGACATACCTGCCCCTACATTCAAATTGTACTCTTTGCAGTAACTTTCTGTGAAATAAAATCTGAAGTACTCAAGTCATCCTAGAAAACTGGACAAGATTCTTATTCTCTTGCTTACAAAAGTTTTCAGTATTATTTCCAAAGAACCGAGTTTCAATTTAAGTAGGCTGTTTTGCATCAGTGTATCTTGACTCAGAAAGAGAGACAACTTTTGCCTTGAATTGGAGGCTGATCTTGTAAACAAATATCAACCTTGTGATGGCTTTAGGGATACCTTTTTGATCACTATGACTTTTCAGAAAGAAAAGGAGACCCATGTTTGCCTGTCTCAGGGTTTCTCAAAAGTCAGTCAGCTGTCTGGATTTATTTACTTTGAGGTGGATCACAAGAAAATAAATGATCAACTAGAAGTATTGGAGGCAAAATGTAATTGCAAAAGGACAGTCATTATGAAAAGACAGTCTCACAATATATATAAATATAAGGCACATAAAATAATGTGGCTCCAAAAATAAGCAAAAATTACCATTTTCCTGATATCTTTCACATCTAAAAATGCAGAAACTGAAATATATGCATGTGTTGCAAATGCATATTCCTAACAAAATGGGAAAAGAAACACACAAAATATGATTTCAGGGAGAAGAGAAGCTATTTCTTCAAATGTTTCTAGATTCATTTATTTACATTGTCTTATTAAAATTATGTATAATAGACTGTTTCTTTTGTTTTATGTTCATCACAGACATCATTCCTGTAAAGTATTGCGTATGTATAATGCTAGGAAAATGGCTGTTTTCAGTCTATAATTTTATTATTATACAACAATATTATACTACAATTATTATAGTATTATTTTGGTACTTGTCTATATATTAACCTATGCTTTCTACATACCATTGCATGATATGAATATTTCTTTATGAGGAAATAAATAAAATTTAAATTTTCACATGATACTATTCTGGTCTTGAACTCACTATTCTTTACTTTTCATTTAAAATTTCAGTACAATGAATGTGTCTTCTGTTAAAAAGCATAGATTTTAGTGGAATGAGAGCATTCACTGTTTAAGCTTCAAACTCATGTTTGTTCTGTACTAAGTAAATCAGTTATCAGAATAAATATTCATCTATAAATTATGTAAAGTTAGACAAAATTTCTATTTGCTTGGACAGTTACAGTCGATGTAGTTTACCTGACATTTGTGCTAGAAAATATTATGGGAGAACTGAGTTTTTCACACACAGAGGATTAAAATGTGGCACATATTTTAAGTACTAACCAGCATATTTCTTGCTGCAATCATTTTTCATTGGATTATGAACATATGACAGAATACTTTCAGAGGAATGGGACAAGATGGGATTTACCTGAACTGACAAGAGCAAAAGGGTTTAATGAAGTCTAGAAAATGCACTAAAGGTCACATAAGAAGAACATTGCCTCAATATTGAAAGTCATTTGCAATTAGAAGCAGAAGTAATTGGATTCTTGTGATACCTCCTTCTTTCCTTTCTGTCTGACACACATGGACATTACCTATGACCCTGGATTAAATATTAATAAAATGCAGATTTAAAATATTAAAACTTTACATTCATGTTAATAAGTACTGTCAATCTGTTGAGACTCAACATATGGCTAATTTAAGACTTAAGATCGTAAAATTTTCTCTTTAGGATAAATTCCAGCTGGTGAGGTAAGAATGTGTCATTAATTAGAGGAAACAAGGACTGTGATATTGGCAAGTCCTAATATTAATGTGTATATCTGTGTCATTCAAATTGTTCAAGTAAAACACAAGCAGTGGAGGAGTTTATTTTCAGATTTTTTTGAAGGTTTTATGTTGCTTTGTGTTTGGATTGGTGTGGTGTTCTTTAAAATCTTCATAAAGAATGAAGATTTATATGTATCTAGATATATGTTTCAGTGTGGCACTCCATATGAGTGCAAACTAATAGATATTTTGAGTGTTAATATGAAAATCTGCATTTCTGTAATTTCAGAATATTTCCTCAATTCTTTTCAGAAGTTCTTGATCACTAAGAGACTCTTCAGGGTTATAGAATGTTTCTAATTACTCTATTTGAACTTGGAACATTAATGTTAAAGATTTCATATAAACAGTGACTTATGTTCTTACAAGTGGGAAACAACCAACAAGAAGTGCAATCATGGAAGAAATCAGAGCTTGTGGAAATTATAGCAAATGTTTAGCTTTGTTTAAGTACAAAACGAGATGTTGTGAAAGTTGGGTAGAGTTTCCACTATTTTTTTCCATCTAAAATGGTAGATCCAGCTTTACAAAAGCAGCTGTATTTCTCCTCTTTAGTTCTCCGTCTTGTTTTTCATAATGGGATCTGGACTGCCTGGGTTAGGGCTGGTTCTAACCCTCTCTGTTCTCTCTTAACTCTGGACCATCTCCTAATCTGGAGGTAGAGAAGGACTGTGTGGGAAGAAACACTACAGACCTAGACACAAAACACATATCCATCTACCAGGGGTGAGGAGAGATAGTAAGCTTTGACCTCCACAGCTGTTATCCTCACTTCTCATATAGGAAAAATGAGAAAAGAGGAAGCTAATGTTCATTAAGAAATATTGTCTCTATTTTAAAGCTTTCAAAAGGAACTCATTGTACAGTGAAACAGTTACATCTACTTTTTTTAACACTGAAGGATTGTATGGAAATGTCTTTAATCCAAATTCAGTCTGAAATTCCTCAATAACTGCTTTTTAAACTTTTCAAGTTAAAAAAGTTGTAAGAGACTTTTAAAAGATGACCAATGTCAATGACTTCATCAACAACTACAATTTTATAAGTTTCTTTTACAAGTACTTCTAAGGTTTTTTTTATAAGACTATTTTTGATTTTTGCAAGGAACTGTAAAAAAATTTCTTGTCAGTTCCCTGTGTGCTGTTTGCTCAGTATCAGGCAATACATCAGTACTAGAATTAGTCTTAATCTTCTCCATCTTAATCTTCTTTGTTCTGCCCTTTAATGCTCAGCGCTCTCTGTACCAACTCTATTAAAAGCATTTAAATCAACAGTGTAATAAATTTTTGACAAGTGAGTTTAAGTGCAACCAGAATTAAGGGAACACTAGTTAAAAAGCATAATCAGAAATATTCTGATATACAGATTTGAGTTTCTTCTTCAATACTCTATATCAGCTGACTGCAGTTAGTTCAGCAAGGAAATTTAAGGAAATTCTTTACAACTGCCATGTCCAACCACTGTAGTCCCAGGGACTAAAATACTTCCTCAAAATAGCCAGGGAAACATACCCAATATTTTGGGAATAGGTTGTTGGCCCAGGGTTAAGACCAAAGAGGAAAATTTCTGTGATGATGGAAGGTCGGCACGAGGAGAGCTCAGGAACTCAGTTTTATATTTAGCATGCACATTACTAAACAATCAAATGCAATCACAGTGTGAATTATTTTCCTTCCTTTCACTGCAAAAAGAATATATCTCCCATGGAATTTCAGTTCATTTATTTATAAATGTAAAATGCATGGCATATTTTTCATCAGAAATAAAATGATTGTCCTTTGACCTGCCTAAGTCAGGAGAGAAGGTAGTTGTCTTTCTCATCTCTGTGAGATCTTGGGGCTCCCAGACACGAACCCTCAAACTGTACACTGTACTTTTACCAAACTGGACTACATGCAGCAAGAAATCCTGTTGTTTCTTTTCTTTTCAATTTGAACCATCCAGGATTATAGTAAAACATTGCTACATCTACTGCCTGGTTCTCCTTTATCAAAACCACGTATTTCTAAGGTCACTGCTATGTTGACTCACAGGAAAGATTTGAAGACTGAGCCTTTGGCTTAACTGCAGATTCAGAGAGGGCTGGAGTAATAAGGAGGGGAGAGGAAGATCTTCAGGTGATGTTTCCCTTTATGTTCCCTTGCACTGATAGGAAAATTTGTCTGTGTTCACTTCTAAGGAAACATTGGGGAAAATTTTACCCAAGTTACAGGCTATGTGTTTGGACTTTTGATGATAAACCAGGAAATTCTGGGTATGCTTCTTTTCTGCTGTATTAATAATGTTGCACTAGTTTTGAACCTATCTCCTGAAAAAAGATAATAAGCTTAGGGTCTTTATTAGACAATGGCATTTACTGGTTTATCTGAAGGAAAAGAAGATATTGAATTAATCTGAGGAAGATTCAAAAACTCTTCAACAAATAGAGAGTAAATGTTAGAGTATCCATTATTTTGTTAGTTCTTGAAGGCATCTGTCTCTCTCTTAAAGGCAGAAATGTATATAATCTTATTTTTTATTCTCACAAATAATCAGTGTAAATACAATCACCAGAACTACTAGTAAATAAACTTACTGATAACTATTTTGTGTACCTTTAAAATTGATAAATCTAATTTCTATTCCAGCTAATAAAGAGCAGTAATTAAACACCAGTTCCTTAAATCATATTCTATCACAGCCTTCAGGTTTCCCATCACACTACATATGGTCCAATTGTTTACAGATGACAAAAAAAAATCCTCACTCAGATGTTAAATCAAGATGTTTTCTTCACTTTCAAATGGTAGGCTGGCAGCCAACTTTTACAATGAGCTATTCTAAGTTTAAAATGAATAAATAAATAAATAAAAATAGAACCAAGCAATACCAAAAGGAATAGAAAAGAAAGGAAAAGAAGAGGTTTGGACATTAGGCCCCTCAATAACAGGGCCTGCCAAAATAAAGCAGTTTCTAAAGTGTGTATTCAACCCCATGTCAGAATAATTTCTTGGGAAATTTATCATTTTTGTGCACATTAGATGCTAGGCTAGAAAAATCAAGAGGGAAATGTTTTATAGTCATAAATAGGTAACGTGACTTCAAAGCATAGGCAGAGTTTTCCCGTTGGTACTTTGGCAGCCTGAATTTCATAGTCTTAAATAGCAGAAGATTAAAGCATATCAGGGCTTGACTCTGCCATAGTGCCACTGCAAATTTAGAGCAATTCTTCTGTATGCTTGTCTGAAACAAGTACAAGTACAGAAAAGAAACAGGGTCAAATACTGAACTTTTACAGTGCAATTATTACTGACACTTTTATGAGATTTCTTTTTGGAAAAAGATGAGAGGTCACAAGTTCTCGGGCCACAGAGGACAGGAGAACACACTGAAACCCTTAACCTCCAAAACTAGCAGAGATTACAAGACAACATGTTCTGAGTACGCTGTGTGCAGCTTTTTTTCAATATATTCCCCCCCCACAAGGGAGGGAAAAATAAAGAATGAAATGGGGTCCCAAAGACAGGAACATGGTGTGTTCAAAACTCATCTGCATTTTTACTTTGTTTTGTATCACAGGGACAGCAGGATTAACATGCTCTGCTTTATTTTGATTCCAGCTTTTAGCTTCCCCAGATGTTTGAAGCTGTGTGATGCAAATTTTTAAGCTATTTGTTTCTGATTGTCTGGAAGAAGTTGTCATGTATAAATGGAAAGCTAAAACTGTACAAAAAGTATTATTGGAACAGAGGGTTTTGATTGTGCCAAAGGGCTCTGCTGAGGCAGTAGAAATACCCTTCCTCATGGACTTGTGAAACGGATTTCTTCATGTGACTGAGGCAGTGACTTAAAATGTGCTTTCAAAATAATAAAAGAAAATAATGTAATAGATAAATATATTATGTTTTTTAGTTCATTTGGTGGTGAAAGATAGCCCTTTATCTAACAGCATGGAACACAGCAAAACTGGCTTTTTTTATATTCTGTCTTCCAAAAGACTTTCTCCTGAGGCACACAAAATAAAAAATAACTAAATTAACTACACAAAAAAGTGCCTTTCTCCCCCAGCTTTGCTGTCCTAGCCTGCTGTCCAAGCCTTGAGTCAAGTTCCACCTATTTCTCAGTGTTGCTTTCACTCAGAAGTGTATAATTCCTATTCACAGGCATACTATGACTGCCCAATAATTGTGTATTGGTGTAAAAGGAGGAGTATCAACTTCCTTGGCTGTTGCCATGATCCTGAGCACCTCATAGGCCATTTTTTATGGCAACAGTAGGAGTTTCTTTCCAGTTACAGCCCCAGCTTCTGGGGCCAGTTGCTGATGGGTCAGAAAATGCTAGAAGGTTAATAAATTTCAGCAAGCAGTTGTGCTGAAAAGCTTAAACTTACGTGCTTGAGTGGACCTTGATGCTGCAAGATATTGGTGATTCATATTTCCTGACTTACACACAGATAAATTAAATATTATTACTCAAAAAAGAGGAAGAAGTGTCGATATTAATTCTACTTGAAGTTTTCAGCTGCCATTTGAGGGAAGTCAGAAGAAGAATGTCAAATTAGCAATATCAACTACTTTATTGTAGACTAGTTTTTTGATAAATGAAAAAAGATATTAATTACAGCCTTGCCAAATCATCTTGCTCTGATTTCTATGAAAGGATCATAGACATAACATGCATTTAAAAATGATACATCCACTAGTTTAAGGGCAATATTTACGAATGAATTAGATATTTTCTGGCTTTAGGAACAAAAAGAGTAGTGATATTTCAGAAAATCATTGCTTCTTTTAATCTTAACAATTAGGAACAGAAAGGCAACCTACAAATATCAGGAAAAAATACACTACGTAATAGAAATTTTAATGCTGTTTGAAAGGATGAAAGCAAATGCATGCACTATAAATAAATTTTACACTATTTCACACAAGTCTCAAATAATTCATAGCTTTTTAATGAAGGCATGACAAAATAAAAAGACACTTTTTTTTTTAAATACTGAAAATATTTTGTGTGTAGACTTAAAGGATACAGAGGAAAGTTGAATGGTCTTATTTGTCAAGGTTTTGAGCTAGAAAGCCAGATTCTAATTTGATCTTATGATATATTTCTCTAAGATTGTGCAATCATGAACAAAAAAAGGTGAAATAAATGCAAAAATATTTGTGGGACACGAGCAGAGATGAAAATTTTGTACCTAACAGATGCAAAGGACTGAAATGAACAACAAAATCCTGAACATTCTTACAACATTGATAACAGAGACTTTTTAACATTCTGTACACCTAGAAGTCTAGCTTGGTTTATTGCATTAAACTATTAAGCTTCTCTTTTGAAACTTTGGAGGTTTTTAAAAGGAAAGTAAACCTAAACTTAAAATATAAATAGCTGTAGGTGCTCAGTTATAATTTCCTGGACACAGTCTAGGTTTGTGGGCCTTCTAAAAAGAGTGCTTGGCACATAAAACTCTGACGACCAGGAGATTAATTAATCCTCAGTTGTTATTTGTAGGGCATGTCTACATAAACTGCAGTACTGAAAAGGATTATAAAGCACAAAGTTAGTGCTTGGACCATAAAACTTTGAAAACCAGAAGATTAATTCTTCCTTAGATGTTATTTGTAAGGCACTTCTCCATAAGATATAGGATTGAGAAAACACTTACACAACAATAAATCTGCACAGCTTATATAAGACACAATTTATATAATGTATATAATAATACATATAGTACAAATAAAAGTGATATTTCTATTTTAATTTTTCCTTATATTTTACACAAAATATTAACACATTGTTATCACCTGTGGAGGAAACATATTTGATTTTTGAATAAAAGGGCTTAAATCAGTTTATCCACCCTCTTCAGTTTGTAACACACTTAATGTTATGAGAAAATTCATTATGTTGACCAAAAAAAAAAAAGCAACATGAATGGGACAGAAAGGGATGATTGGGTTGTTATGAATAAATAATTAATTAGCAAAATTAAGCCAAGGGTGAACACATAATGAAAAAAAACAAGGACTGGATCTCAGTCTTTACTCCCCAGCAGCAAGAGGTATTATAGCATGAGAAAACAGTATAGGCAAACCTTGTAAAAATGCAGGCGAAGAAGAAACAGGAAACTGTGGACAGATGGAGTGAAACTATTTGGTCTATCTAGAAAATATTTACTTTTCTTTTTTTTTTAAAATCATGGTCTAAAGTTATGAAAATACACTACATTCAGCTGACTTGGGCAAAAAAAGTGTCCTCTGTTTCTCCCTAAAATTAAAAAATACTAGATAAAACTAAATATTTGATATCTCAAATCTTCTTCAACAACCTGATTCCTAGAGGCTGGATACCTGACTTTCCAAAAATCAGATCCAACACAGAGACTTCAAACACTGGACTAATCAAAATGACATACAAGACAGGTCTGAAGCTAGACCTCTCCTTCACAAGATAAGATATAAGATCTTAGTATTGTTTACATCTTAGAGTATTTATTCTAGTCAGGAATACCATAAGGTATCTAAAATAAATATCTGCTATTTCCGGTTTTTCATTTCCAATACCACTTGCATATCTGCTTTGTAAATCAAGTATTCAAGTAGTTTCTAAATCAGTACAAATTTTTTTCCAGATTTAAGTTCTTGGAGGAAGGAATCTCGAATCATGCCACCATGTTCTGGAGTAGTGTCTGTGCTGGTGACTGTGAAGGAATGCACAGGAGGCAATGGAAGAGAGTGAGGAGCAGGGAGCAGAGATCTGGCAAAACATAAAACTGGGTGTTGTCACCCAGCTTCTGGAGCATCAGGTCATAGTGGAAAGGCAGAATATGAGTTTTCTCTGTGGTCTGGTAATTAATATCTAAGGAGCAATTGTTACCTTAGTAGTTGTGGAGTATAAATTAGCCAATTTAGTTTTAAGATATGCATATCACTTTCTTCGCTAGTTTTTATTACCTTTACTAAAGGAAAATGGTACTGCAAGTTTAAAAGAAAGAAACTTTTGTAGTTCACCTATTTTATCTTTCTGGCAATTCTGAATTGTTCCCTGCAGTACATTTTCGACTTCTTCGTCATTTTCCAAATTAAAAACAGAAGTAATGTGTGTAAAAATATTAAATTAACATTTATTTGACAATAAAGTAAGTTACATTTATATGTGAACTTCTCAATTAGACCTGCAAAGCTTCCTTGGGACCACTATGCTGTTAAATCAGCAACATATTTTTATGTTGCATTAAAGAGAGATACAAACTTTGTGTTAAGGAAACAGCACTTTAATTTTCTTTTTCAGAAATTGGGGAATCATTTATATATATATATAAAAGGAGACAATATGATAGCACTAGAAACTGGTTTTGTTTATATGCAATGTGGGAATACACACCAAAGCAACTGTATATTTCTTCTATTCCCTGATAATGTGCAGCAACACTTTTCCTGGTAAATTCATTGTAAATACAGTAATGTTTTCCTTTTTGACAAGCAAATTTCACTTGAATTTCATGAGTTCTACACCCACTTAAGTTATTGTATGACAAATAGACACGAGATTAAGGCTACAGTGCTTCAACATAGCCTTTTTGGCTTTGTCTTTAATGTTATAAAATCCACTCATGTATAAACACTTGTAAAGTCCAGGTGGAAATCTATGCTCTAGTTGTGCAGTAATCTTAATTAGCTGAGATGACCACTGGACGGTCTTGATCTTCTCCAGCTACTGTCCAGAAAGACGAAGTTAAAACTTTGGAGAGCTTGTGTCCACTAAGATTCTTTGCTGAGATAACTACCCTGTATCTGTGACATGATTATGAAAAGAACCCCAAAAGGCAAAAAACTTGACCACAGAGTGGCCTCTTGTCAATAACCATATGTGGATCTTTTTGACAGCTGTAGGAATACCTGGGTTGTAATTTCTTACTAACCTACCCTTCTTGAATGGCAATAGTAAGTTCTTCATATGTGTGCAAAGATGTTGCATATTTTTAATAAAACTTTTAAACTGGTTGCTGTGGTTTCTCTTTGTGCAGACAGGACATGTTTGCCAATATCCACTTTAATTCTAGCAGCAATTTGCCTGAAGATGTCAGTGTTCCTGTACCTGTACCTAAAGAGTCATCAGACCTATTTATGAGAAAAAATTGTTTACTACCAATCTCAAAAGTTAACTGATGGATGCCCTGGTGGATTGCCTGATGGATCTTAAATGACAGTGACATAACCCACTCTCTCAAGACCTACAGGATTAGTAGACCAAATTTAAAATTTTGGATACTTCTGTAGAAAATCAGTTAATTGAGTAGAAGAATAAGTTATTTCCCATTCTTTAACCAATAACAAGACATCAACTTATGCTAAAAGTAGAAATGAAACCATATTTTCCCTCTGTTTAAATTTTTATTACCAAGTCTCCAAACTTGATAATTTTTTGTTGTAGGCCAGAAATGTAATTACTCCATAAGCATTACCATAAATCCCATTAATTCTGACTCTTTGTAGAAGTCTGTGTACTTTTAAGATCTCACAAGAAGACTTGTTAAAACATTTCTAGTTTGAAAAGCTTTAAATACTAGGCAAGAACAGGCATTTTAGGTATATGCTCTTAAGTATGAGCAGTTCATTGATGACTATTGTTTTCTCTCAGTTCAGGTGGAGAAAGAGTCAGACCTCATTCTAAATGGAACCAGTTCATATTTTATTCATATATAATTTTTAACCTTGCTAAGACTCATGCCTCAAACACATTAAAAATCCCCCAAAATATCTGATCGTAAACATGAAACGACAAAAGTAGTGTAAGAGAGCTGTGACTCTGGTGGGTTCTCAGTGCAAGCTTTTACAACACTCATTTTCCAAAATGTTGTGTGAAATTATCTCTTGTTCCTACTCAAGTAATAGAAAAAAATAAAAAGGCAATGTGTGTGGGCACACTGAAAAATGAGCTAAAATTTTACTTTTTCATTAATTCTATTTCCCAACTAATTTTTACCATATACTAGTAATGATAGAGCAGTGAAACAGGTCAAAATGTACATTATAAATTGTCCATTTTTATTATGATCTTGCAGGTTTGGTAGATCCAGTGGTGCAAAGTTGTCACAACAAAAGAAAAATCTAGATTTTGCTATATCTAGGTCTCTCAGCCTGCTATATCCTTGGGGTATTATTCATCCCTTCATCCTTTAAAATAAAGCACTGCCTTGGAGAAACTAGCGCCCTCAAGAACACTGGAAAAGTTTGTGTTCTATAGCTATTCTTAAAAGTCTCTACAAAAACATCAGCAAAATTATCTATTTGCATACTCTGAGTTGTAAATCTTACAAGACACACAGCTGAAATAATTTGTAATTTTTCCCCTTCCTCTTAAGCCTATGATTTGCTGCAGAGTTGCATGGCACTTCAAGAGTTTAATTTTTGATGCTGATTCAATGAGTAAGATCCTTGAGTAGTTGAAATGACTTGGCTGCTGTTATCTGTGTAATACAAATCCCCTCCTACATATACACTTTTTTACATTCCATAAACTAGCATGGTGTAAGTAAACATGCACTCATCAGTAAACAAAGTTGAAGAGGAACTACCTAATGAATTCATAGGACATTCCACTTAGCCACTCAAAGGAACTTTGCATCAGGTTTCCAGGGGTGTTAGAACATTGCTATGCTCCAATTTTTAACATTTTCCCACTGTGACAAAAAAGGACTAGTATTTAAAACAATTGAATCAGTACAGTCTGTTAGTGTAACAATACTTTGGTATATTTCCCTTTATTTACACCTGAACCTGGAGGTGGGTAAACAAACAAGAAGCTATTCTGAGCGTAAGCACACAAACCCACAAATTTTGTACTGCAGAACATAGATCTGAGATAGTTTGACACTTGGTGCACACAGATGAAAAATACTCTATGTAAAAATATTCTATTATGTTATTCAAAGTGTTCTTGAAAAGAACATCGTATTCTCCAACTATCTTTTGCTCTGCCCAATTCTACCTCCAACAGGGTTAGTAATTTCTGTAAGTGACATTTGTGTCTGAAATGTACCTATAATGAAAATAACAGTTAACAAGCATAAAAGATGAGCTTTGCACTGTTTATGTCTGCTCAGTTTGCATAGCAAGACAAGGCAGTCCTCACAGAACCTTTCCAATTTCAGGGATGGTGTACTGGCAAAATGTTTAACAGGCATCTTGAGGGTGCCCTCTCGACACAGTAATACTCTTTAAATAAATTAGATGGGTATGACAATGCCACTAATATTCAGTTATAACTCCTTATAATTAACAATTTGTTCTGGGGGAAAAAAAATAAGTACATTCCATGAAAAATATAGATGAGATTCTGTAAACCAACAGCAGGTTTATGGGCTTTTATTAGATACTGAATAGTGATATTTTACTGTAAGATAATTATCCCTGCATAGAAAAGGTTTGCTCTGTTTCAGAGTTTTGCTACATGTTCCATAATGAATTTAAATTAAATTAGTCTGCCCAATTCTTAGCATCAAAATCATTGTAATTCCTCTAACATTTGTTAGTAAATATTCTAAAAATACCACTGCAAGGATCAGAAGAATTTTGAAGCTCTTAGAGGAGAGGGGAAGTGGATATATGAAAGATTTTTTTAAGTAAATAAATGAAGATTGTTCCTTCAAGACATTAAATCTAATCTTAGATCTCTGAGAGTCATTTCACTATCATAAATTTGTCTTGTAAAACAGAAAATATTAACAATTTCCTGTTTTCAGCCATTAGAAAAAGAAATCTCAGGGCATGATGGGGTATTTTTGAGAGTGTTGTTGATTTGGTTGTTTTTTTTTTTCAAGGAAGGAAGAAATGAACTACTTGAGTAGTACTGTTTATAAAAGATCAGAAGTTAGTTAGCCTTCTCTGAGCGTTTCAGATAGGTTTACGTTGACCTCCCTTGTTTAAATGCAGTTTTGAAGGGAATGTTTTGGTGCACTCTGAGGTCTTTGATATGACATAGTTAATTTATCTACTTAATCCAGAAAAAGCCAGAAAAACACATATTTTTCAGTCAGCAAAAAGGCATCATTTCAGGAGAAGAAGAAACAAATCCAAGCATTAGCGCCACCACCAGGGAAACCTGAGGGGACAAAAAGTGTTGATGATTTGGTTATCTAAAAAAACCCAATAAAAACAATTTTAAAAATACAAACAAAACAAAACCAAACCAAAAACCCCCAAACAACACAACAATTTTGTTTCCATTCCTTACTATGTAGAACTCTTTTGTCTTGAAAAATAAAAATAAAGTTAGGATTATACAAGTTATCAATGTGATAATGATCTCCTGGGCCTGATTCACTGCCCACTCTCTTCGACCCTCCCTTACTTTTACGTATTCTCCAAGGTAATAAGCCTGCCACCGCTAATGTTATAAAGTAGTAATTGTGCCTAATTGGTAGGGAGGTGGCAGACCATTCTGGTAATGTTGTGAAACTGTAAGAAAGGAGGAGTGAGAACATTCACAGACCCAGCAGTAATTATCCACTAATTTGGCCTGTTTGTGTGGGGACAGCTCATTATGGCCCTTAAGAAACCTCAGAATAAAGAGAGAAAGTAGGTAGGAGGTAAGGTTAAATAATTAGTGTTCAGCAGATTTTTCTTTTTCGTCTTTCTTCTTCTCTTTAATTCAAAGAAGAGGATTAGGGAGGGAGAAATGTGATGAGCGTAACAATTGAGAATGATGTAACATCACCTTTTAAGTGAATTTTACATATTTGAAAGCAAACACAAATAGTTTACGAGACACTGTGGGAAAAATTATATATTTCAGTTGTCCTTTTCAAGTAGGACAATACTGAAGAATTTTAATGCAATTTAAGTATTTTATAGAACCAAGTTTTAGATTGAAATTGATTTGTTTTTCAGTTATTTTAAATTTTTTTGAATATCCAAAAGTGTACTTCAATCCAAAGTGTAATTTTTTACGTTTCTATAAAGAATATAATCCAGATTTTTCCAATCTCTGTTGTTTCTTCAATACAAACTAGTGAACGAACTGTGCTTGAGAGGCCTCACTTTAAAACTTTTGGTTTTCCTCAATTTCTTCCTGTTTGAATTCCAGATACTATTTGGCTTTGAATGGATTTATTTCTTTATAAAAATTACTGAAATTAGATCCATAGAACTAGCTTTTGCTTCATTTAACCACTGTTATAAATATTTTATCTTCTTTAAAAAATATTATCATGGGTTAATTCTATTAGTATTTAATTAGTACCATACATTTAAGAGGTAAGTATATTGCATTTCATTCTAAAGCTTCCATTTAGTGTCTGAAATTTATACTAAATATGAAGCTTCATGTAATGTGTCTTTTTTCTCTGTCCCCTCTGCCTTGTCCATCCAACCCAGGGTTTCAAAAATCCTGCAGCCTGGATATCCTGGTTGTGGTCAAGATGAAAGAACCAGTTTATTTGTACAATCAATCCAAACCTAGGCCTCTCCTCTTAAAACACCAGTCAGTACAGCAGTTAGTGCTCTGTCTGAGTTTTTGGTTTTTTTTTTTAATATAGGCACCTGCTTTTCCAAAATGAGTTGCTATCTCATTCTCTATACACCAGCCAACAGATGGTGATAATATTCATTTTCTGTGCTTAATGTAATGTCCATCCAGCAGAAGGGATGAAGAGAAAGGAGGATCAGACAAGAATATAAAATTGTTCCTCTTCTGTCCTTACTATTGCCAAAATATTGTTTTCACAAATGGGACTGTACAGTTTAAATACAGAACATGTTGTTGATTAATGTAACCTCCTATTGCCAAACAAATTGGCTTCTTTGGGAATATTGAAGGGTTCTTTACAATAGAATTTCACTTATGTGGTGGTCTTTTTATCTTGTATTTGTAAATTGTAAATGTTTTATCTACCCTGTTGATCTATTCCCTTTCTTACGCGTGTTGCATAAGAATCTCTCCTGTGTCATACATGTAAAAAGGAGATTATATTTATTATAATGGAAAAACATATTTGATGTTATTATAGATTATGAGTGAGCACTGATGGGACATTATCCTTATCCACTTTAAGTTAAGAGAAAAAATCAGAAATTCTGGAATTAATGTCAATAGAAGACTGACAGGGACAAAAATTTGAAACTTGAAACAGAAAAAATGGAAAATGCAGCGCCATATTTTATTTTTACTCAGCTTTTGGCTTTTGATGGTTTACAACTGCCTTAAAAATTTTTCGCTCTCTATACATATCTGTCATAACAATTGAAATCTAGTTAATCATAAAAAGTTTGTTGTAGAAACACCCTGAAAAATATTTACAAATAAAGAAAGATTGGGGGACGGAATTCATAGAGGAAAGATCATAATGCCTTTCCTCGTACCAGTCCACTGTGTGGGCTGTATGGCTTGGTGTACAGGATGCATCTCTTTTCTATCAAATGAGACAGAAAGGATGTACTTCTCCTATTAAAGCTTCACAGATTTTCTTCATTGTTCTTTTTTCTTTATTCATTCTTTTTTTATAAGAAAAAAAGGAAATAAGAATCCTTAGATTTCATAGAACATAATACAGCAAAAAAAAGGTTTCTTAAGTAAAAACTAGGACAATTCAGAACTAATAAAAATACAGATGTTGTTTATTTTGTGAAAATAGGAAGAAAATTTTGTGTCTTTTGCAACTCTGACATCTTTTTTCTATTTTCATTAATTTGTTAGGTTTGCATTTAGTGATCAAATTATAGCCATTCCCAAAGAAAAAGGGATGTTTAAATGTTTGGGCCAGAAATCAGGGCTCTGAGTATTCCCTGAATCATCGTGAGTAAATAGCTGCCAGTAATTTACCTCTAAGGCAACTTAATGCCAACATTTCTACCCATACTATTTGGACATCTCTTCCAAACCTTTATCACATTGTTAAATTCTAATCTAAGCTGTCTCTGTTGAGTTTTCTGCTTGAAAATAAGATTTTTTTTTTTTCCCCAAAGTAATTTTCAAATTTATTTTACTTTATTTGTGGCTTTTACTAGTGATAGGTTAATGGAGAGGAATGCTCAGAAACCGAGGTGTCAGAAATCTACAGCAGGAAATCATAGTGCTCCTTCTGGAGGTCTTTGCTCTGAATGTTCCTGAAAGTCTCAAATACACAATAGAAAGAAAAGTGTTAATAAATATGAAGTCTAGTTCATACTCCTTAAAATTTCAGTCTTCTAGTCCTCCATCTTCCCTTGTAAAAGAAGGTACTGTTGTACCCTATGTCTGAATTTCAAAGACATATTGCATGAATAAATGTACTCAATATCATGGAGGTTTCAGCTATCAAAACCAAGGGTGATAGCATAAAAAGCTTGAGAAGTCATAGATGGTCAAAAAATAGTGCAAAAATTGAGAAGATATCTGTACATTTCTGGGAACCTGCTACTTTTACTCTTTGGCTTATATTTCCCCGAACACATATTTGATCTCAAAAACACTGCAAGACTTTTTAGGAAAAGTATAGCTTTACACACATTTAATATTCTATTGTTTTTGTCACTTTCATGTATATTAAGTTTTTAATATATACAGTATTTAAGTTATTCTAGTCAAATGTATTGGATTATCCTGTATAATCTTGATGAAGAAGTCTGAAGTTTAGAAGTCTTATGAACTGAAAGGCCTTGAATTCTCCAAACCACATTGTATCAATGTGAGATATAATAGCGAGCTGGTTTATAAAGCTGTATGATCATGATCTATCACAGCAAACGTATTGATCTTAGCAGATCAGGACGTTGGCCTGAAAGAAGACATAAGAGACACACAAAAGCAAGTCAGCTCACTGACATTTCTGCATTTTGAATTTTCTCCAAACAATGGATGAGAAAAATCTGCCTTACAATAAACATATTTTTATGAAAACAATTAATTGCCAGATGGTATTGATAGATGTTCCCTTTTCTTTCAAAAAACCCCAAGCCTTTCAAAAGTTAATAATCCTTTCTAAAAAAAATACAAACAAAACAGATTTTTTTGTTTTTTTAAGCATAAACAACCTCATGATTAACTGAAAGGTGTTAAAAAATCATATATTGACATTTACAAGTAATGCTGCTTCAGGTAAGAAACCACAGCTACAGATTAATTATAGAACCTGGAAAATTTCTGAAGATGTACACCTGCAGTGTCCTAGGATGTTAACTTCATCCAAATAGTAAGACAACAGTTGTTGGGAAGATTCCCAGCAGGGAAGGAGAAGGTAAGGAAAGAAAAACACTCCTTTCAATCAACTGCAGAATGTGTTCATGAAATGTGAGAAAATAACTGGTTGTAAAGCATTTAGAAAAGACTGAGATAGAAAATAGGGAAATGAGATGTTCTGAGGGAGGCAATGAGCACAAGTACAGAAGTTAGAGACAGCAAGTACTTATTAGTTTTTAAGTAGATTAGGAAACAGCAAGCAAATATGTGGCACTAGTCTATACCAAATGAAGCTGATCGATTTACTCATAATTTAAAGAAATAGCCAATCAATGTTTCTGGCTTATATTGAGTGGAAAACATGAACAGTGTATTCCTATTGTATGGCAAGGAATTTCATTTTCCTTTCAAGAATAATAGAGCATGTGGAAGCAGAGACAAAACAATATATTTTAACAGAAAGACAATTTAACTTGCATTCAATTTTGTAAGTCTTAGAAAATCAGGAAAAAAGAAGAATATGGAAAGAAGCCTAACATTTTACTAACATGAGGAAGGATAAACCTCTTGGTTTAAACACCCCTATACCTTTTGAGCAAATAGTATTCCTGAGGAAAAAAGAATGGAGTACCTAGCATGAGACAAGGACAAAATTAATGAGATATTGAAAGAGGGTAGTATGTCAACCAACATGGGTTTATGAAGAGTAGATCTTGTCAAACTAATATTCTTACAATGTTTCATATTTCTAGGGGGTTTTGTTAAAATATACTTAATAATCTTTGGGCCTGTTACAGAATAATCCTCTGCATTTGACTGCAAGAATAAAATATTATGAATCAGACACAGAGTATAATTGTGATCACAACTTGATTTACTGCTGAATATAAAAAAAATAACTGTGAATACAATCTTTTTCCATATATGGGTTTTTCTGAGCTCAGATATTAGTAATTAGTCCAATGCAGTTTAATATTTTATTGATGAAAATATGAAATCATTAATCATAGACTATACTGATGACAGAAATCCTGGGAAAGTGGTAAATAGTAAAGACAACAGATGACAATGACAAAACAATTCTTCATGCATTGGTGTACCAGACAGAAATAAATAACATTTTTCAATGCAGCCAAACACAGGGGCTGCAGCATTCATGGTCATGATTAAAGAAAGAGAGCTCATTTCTGGGAAGTGGTGATTCAAAATATATGAATGAAGGGGTGAGCTGTTGATTGGACAAGAGCTTGTAAAGTCATACACAGGTTTCAAGAGCTGATCTTCCTCATGACTCTGTAGAGGAGGTCTATACTGCTAAGCAGTAATAATGAAGAGAAGTTTTTGTGATGTAGCTCATATAATCCTAAAATATTTCCACCTAAATAATTTACTTTATACTTGACTTGACAGCACCATCACTGATAGCTATAAATCATTAGTCTTGCAGAGGAAATACAAAGTTTACATCACTCTAAGCCTCTGTTCTTTCTCCTGAAAAAATCCAAAACCACTAAATCTCATTCAGGGCCTAATTCATCTACAGAAAATAGTTCCAGGTGTTTCTCTAGGCTGGACTTGCCTTAAGCCTGAGACCTAAATGTCTAACAAACTACTTAATGGAAATACCTTCAGTCACTTATCCAACTGAAATGGAAATAAGTGTTACGGAGATAAAAAATAAAACAAACAAATTAAAAATCCCCTGAAAATTAAAATCCACTCACCAAAAGCAGCAGAAAAATTATTTCTGCATGTGTTTTTTCTCTTCTTTCCATAGATAAACTGTGTAAATCTTATTAATAAGTCCTATAGCTAAAAAAAAATTATATAGACTAAAAGTTTGGAAATACTGTATCTTACTAAAAATAGCAATTGTAAAATAAATATGAGAACAAATCTTGAAGCCAATAATATAGAACAATACTTTTTTTTTCTGTCTTCAGAATTTCCAGAGCCAAATTAATGGACATTCAGTGACTTTAAATCTTGTGTCGCCTTGTGCATGTGGAACAAACATTTAATGTATTATTCACAGCTTGAAAGTACAAATTAAAACTGGAATAGTCTAATAAATCACGTGATATTGTTTTGGATGCAATCTGGGTGAGAGAGGACTTGACCCAAAACTTTTAAAAGACTGCCACAAATTATCAAGCAAAACCAGAAAAAAATGTGCCTTTTCCTTCACCATACCAGGAATT
Source organism: Vireo altiloquus (assembly GCA_013396875.1). Lineage (NCBI taxonomy): Eukaryota > Metazoa > Chordata > Aves > Passeriformes > Vireonidae > Vireo > Vireo altiloquus. Next base: position 151,749 of record VZRF01010207.1, on the reverse strand, counting down.
TGAGATGTGTTCCCAGCTTTATTTTTGTGAAAAAGAGAAACAAAAAGGCTTATTTTAAAAGAATAGGGACAGACATATTTTAAAAATTGTGGCAAATCTTTGAATGAGGTGCCACTTTTAAAAAAAATAACATCCAATTTAAAAAAATAACAAAACCAAACTCTAACAAAACTCTCAAATAAATATACTAAATATTATTTGACTATTTTCTTTTAATTTGAAGTAACTAGCCACATGTTTGATTTTAGACAGCAATACCCCAGCTAGATCCTTTAGTTTGCATTTAATTACCTTCCTACCTACATTCCATCAAAGAGGTTTGAAAATGTTGTCACCTACAGAGAGAAACCTATTACATAAACACGTAGCAAGTGTATCTCATTTACCAATCTGTAATTATGTCTACCTCACCACACCACCATTTGACACGCAAAAAGTGTGTTCATGGGCAAGTACAGCTTTAAAGGGTGTGGTTGAGATACTTTCTGCCTCATTTAATCATCCTTGGTCAAAGAACACAAATTTAATATTCATCACCTAGATTATCAAAAGCTTCAATCCAAGCACTGAATATAAATACATGTATATCATATACATGCTTAAACATTCACAGGAAAATTTCTCTGTATGAGAAAATATTTTTTTCTACTTTCTTGCTTTTGAATTTCTAGTAGATAACTGTTGGGAGAGGATTTTGTGAGGTTTATGTCCAAAAAGTTTCCACAAATTTCTGACCATAAAGTAAAATGCAGCAACCTAAAAAAACTGGTGCCACTGAGACAGAGAGCTCTGGAGAATTCTATATAAAGAAATGGAAAATAATTTCATTTAGATAAAATATTTTGTGGGAAAAACTCCTCTTTTGAGACAGGCGTCAGGGCACAAACTGGCAAATTAAAATCATTAAAGAAAACAGAAGCAGTTGGGCAAACCCATAATGGCCACAGAACTTTTTTCTGTGATTATACCTCTAAAACTGTCATGTTCAAAGGTGCCAAAAGAACAGCCTTCTGGACAGATCTCTGTGCTCCACTGGGATCAACAGTGGTAAATGTACTGTCAGTGTCCCAGGAGAAAATGTACCATGAGAGCTCTTCATCATCTTAAGTTTCTTACATTACTTCATACTGCTTTAATCCCAAATGTACTCATTGCAGCAATAGAGAAATAGAGAAATAGATGAGAAATAGATGTGTGGCCTCACAAATCAGGTTTTGAGTTAGAAGAGAAAGAAACTCACCATGTTTGCTATCAGAATCTGATCCCTTGGACCTGCTCATAATTTTAATCTATTTTTTAAAGTGGCGTTGAAATGGTTTCCAACCACATCTTTTACATGCTGGTGTTTCATTGATTTTTCTCATTCAATTACAATAACCAAACAGGCAAGGAACAGTGGTTTAAGTGGAAATTCAATTCCACTGAATTACGTAGCTGAGTTCTTTGCTTAAGAAAATGAGAGAACTGAAAAAAACCTGTTCCCCAAATATGTAAACTATTGGATGTCAGAGCTGCAACATTTAAAAAAATCAAATAAAACCAACAATCTACAGAGTCCAGAAAAGACTCTTCCAATTTTTAGTACAGAAAAAGTCATAGAAATGGATAGACAACCAGTGTGTTTACGTTTGAAGTCAGAATTCTTGTCCATCGGGTAAATTAAAATGTCCCTCTCAGAAGGCGAAACGAGACCTTCCAGCAGGACATAGACTGGGTAACAAGTAAATGGACAATTTGACTTGTTGATTATCTGCACAAACTGTTAACAAAATTGAGAACAAAATTGAAATCCATTCTAGTAATATTTCTAGTCAGTGTATGTAAAATACATATGGTTTACAATAAATTTATTGTATTATTTTGTATACACATTTTTATATACACCACTGTAAAGAAGGATCATTCTATTCTTTTATGAATGTGGGAATAGGTCCTGGGACCTATTTCTGGGTTTGTATTCTTGTATTCTTATACATGGGGCTTCTTTCAGCCTTATACTTGCTCTGGTCAACAGATCACTTCTTGTATAGGAAAATACAGTTTTTGCAGAAAAAGTCTAATTTTTCTGGGCATTGGTCCCAAGCCACTGTAACTACACTGGTTAATACTTTGCTTGCAGACAAAAACAAGAGGTAGGGATAAAGAAAAAAGATCCTTATAATATCATGTGCATTCTTTCCACATTAGGGTCTTTTCCTTTAAGTCTTTGCCAGTTTTTATTAGCAAATTTTTGTTTATAAGAACTGTTCTTCTTATAGGTTAAAGTAGCAGTCCATCTGGGTAATGCTTTCATTTTGATATTTTAATTTTATATGCCATTACTGTCCACACCCTTATTCCAAACACAAAAATTTTTGAAGACCTCGTGTGAAATATGTTACTGCATTTATTTGTTTTAGAATATTCTTGCTACTTCAATACGTGTGGACGCTGACAATTTGGTCAGAGGAGAATTCTCAGCTTTTGTTCATCATCTGTGAGAATCAGATACCTTCTCACAGACCTGACAACCAGAAGAGAGAAGTTTTCTGTAGCTGTGGAAAGAGAATCACTTCCCACAGCTAGAAGATGAGAAGCAGAGAAAGTTTTGTAAACCATCTAGGATATTTTGAGAATATTTATCTCAATGGTATTTGTTGCTTTTGTTATCCTAATGGATTTCTCTGTAGCTAACCAGTCGTAGCTGATCTTGTCTCTCTCTGCTCCAGACTAGGCAGGCTGGAGAAGCAGCTTGGTGAGAGAGCAACTGGATCTCTTTGGAGATCTCCTTGTCCTGTCTGCTTGTTTGCTTTGCATGAAATATACATGAAAGAAGATATTTTGCCTTCTGATGAGTCATTCTTATGCTGCACTGGCCAGGACATGGCCTGAGTTGCAACAAATATGTATTGCAAGAACTAAATTACAGTGGTGTTTTATAGACCAGTATAACATTTTATTTAATTAAACTGAAATTACAAAAGCCTGGCCAGGAGAAAAGCACTATTTAAGCAGAAATATATAGAGAGAGACTAAATCATCCTTCACATTTATTATTCATGTTGAATAGTAAATTATTCTATTATCAATTTGTGTTCGATTTATATTCTAAAAGACCACTGATGGGCGTAAAAGAGCAGTTACAGGAAGTGGGTCCTACCATTTCCTGTGGTCTTTTCTTTATTCACAGTGCTGATTTAATTTTGTGGGAAAACCAAGTCAGTTATTATATTAAATCTTAAATCCAATTCTAAAATGTTTTTGGCTCAGATACAAACTTAGTTGAATTACAGCGAAATGAATCAACATTGAGTTTGTCCTACTTTAATAAATGCAGGAGGATGTGTTGCTGAAAAAGTAAACCTGTTAGAACCTGCTTATACCACTGTATGTTTAGAAGAAAGCTGAAATAAAATGTAGCAGTTAGTAGGCTATAAAGCAGAACTGTAATAGACCTGTCTAGATCCAAACACTGAAGGCCCTTCTCTTTAAATGGGAAGACCATCTGTATAATTTCAGATATATTTTTCTATAAGTCTGCCCTGAGGCTTGGCTACGGCCTATGACTTACTGATTTAAAATTAAGTAAATGCATCAAAATACCCCTCATGTCCTCAAGAACTTATCTGAGGCAGGCTACATGTTAAAGGGTACTTTAAGGCCACATTGAAATAAACTTTCTGAAACTCTAAATTTCATAGAGGCACTGAAAGCTGCTTTGTAGAGACCACATTTCTCTCTTGCTGTCACACCGCTATACAAGATACTGCAATAAATCCTGAGTCAGAGGCGCATCTTCAAGCAGGTAGCTCCAAGCATGTGAATAATCCAAGTGGAAATAATTACAATAAGTCCATCTCTAAGTAGTAAAAATATTTAAATGCCTTGATTAATCAGATTTTGTTTTTCCTTTCTCAAGATGAAAAACGGGATCCTCTAAAACTCAAATGATAAAGTGAAATTTTTGCCTTCACTGGAATTTAAACTGAAACTCAACACAAGAGAACACTGATTAGGAAAGTTACAGTTTTGCAATCTTAATGTAAGTATTTGGGATATATGTAATGTATGATTGATGATGGATCAACAAAAAAATATCGATAGATTTTTTCACTATTTCAATACATATTGGTACTTGATAAAAATCACCCAACAAGAGGAATAAAATCATATTGTTCCAGCTCTAACCTTTTAATTTTTTTTTTTTAACTTTTAAATTCTCATAATAAAACCAAAGATTTAGGGATTTTTAAATCAAACGTTAACAGGATACACAGTTCTTCAGATCCACCTAAATTAATTCTAAATGCCTAACTGGGGCACTGAAATTAAGTGGTTAGAGTCTTAAGTTGTCTCTGCAACCCAAGTGCTGATACATTCAATGCTTAGGTGAATTTAATCTGGAAGTTTTCACTTTTATATGTTGACTACATAAGGGACTGAGGTCAATAAAACTCCTGTTCTAGGATTTTCACTTGTAGCCTGAGGCTAGGTGGGATGAGTCTGGACTGATTTATTGTATTCTCTTGATGGAAAGACACGCACAAGGATAAGAGGCATGCCATAAAAAATTCACTTTTAGGTACAATGCAAACACAGTTTGAACTGTTGTGTCAAGAAAAGAATGGCATGAACACCCAGGATCTCTCAGCATTCCTTGTTGCCTTATCAATACCTCTGACTTCAGCTGGCTTTGCCTTGCACTGCCCACCCCAACCCCAAGTCCCACAGAGCTATGGTTTAGTACCTTATTCTTCTGCCTGGAGGATTGTGCACAGCAGAAGTGTTCACAAATTAGTAGAAATACAACAAATTTACTACTAAAAACTTTTAGACACATATATTAGAGTCATTCAGACTACTGTTGCTGAGAAGCTTTTCCCCCACCCTCCTTCATTCCTTCCAAGGATGCAAATCAATTTTTATCTGGTTTTATTCTGTACGGATGTTCAGGTGTCTCTGTATTAGCCAGAGACATTTGTTTAAATGTACATATCTATTTAAAATAGATAGATAGGTATCTATTAGAATAGATATAGATACATAACTATAATTATACTAATAGTGGTAATAATAATAATTATACAACCCTCAAAGCCTTCCATTGGGACATCAAAAGACAATGTTCTTAAAACAGCTATCTAGGGAAGCAACTTGAGACCACAAAAGCTTCAGCGAGAACCATGAAATTTCTCAAAGTTCAGGTACTTTACTTGATTACATGATAGTAGTTTAGGAACTCTCTTTGTGGCAGGCATTGCTTCACAGACCTGGCAGAATGGATAGAGAATGGCCCTTGTGCCTGATCCATAACAGTCATTGCCTGTTACACACATTTCAAGATTCATTCGAGCTATGAAGATAATCGAGGCAGTCGACAGTTACCCTGCAGCTGCATGGATTTATGATGGCTCTGTCAAGAAAATGAGCCAAAATGATACAGTAGCTGGCTTTAGCTGCAAATAACATGATAGGCTGTACAGTAGTAGTGTAGCAGCTGCTGTCATTGCAGGTAATAGGCTATAAAGAAGGCTGATAGCAATACCTGTCATTTCTTAATGGCTGACTTCACTGAAGAGCTTTTGTGGCCTTTAACATGGAGATAATAGAAGATACAACAAATTTTACAGCTTTCACGTTGCATTCATAATTTATCTTAAGAGTACTGCCCCAACAAGGACAACAGTTGTCAGACTGAGAAAGTACGGAAGTGGCTTTGAATAGTGAGAGATTGTCTATTATCCAGAACAGAATTCAAGTACAGAAAATGTTCCTACAGTGTTAAGCTCAGATTTCTGTAGCAAACATTCTTCAGTTTGCTGCAGGTCTGTTCCAGGATATATAGTGGACAGGGGCTCCTTATGAAGAGATTTGATTTTTCAATGAAAGGAAAAATGTAGAAAAACAAACACCATGACCCACTTTGCATTTCAGTATGAAATGTGGACTTGTGCCAGATAAGCTATAAACCTACAAAAATAGCTTTGCATCTATCTAAATCTGTATTACAGCTGGTGGGATTGGTAACATATTGTTATGACAAGAAGCAGGCCCATTTTTTAAAAATTAAAATGGGAAGCAGCTATTAACTACTTTGATTATGAATTTGGTCAAATATGAGACTAATTGGCAAAATGAATAGAATATATTTACATATGTGATTAAAGATTCGTCGAAGTATCATAATTTTTTTCTTTAGCTTTGTGCTACTTAGGTATTCAACTTTATCTCCTATTATTTTTAAAAATTTTATACTTCAAATCCATTGCATCATGACCCAGTTGGCCAGAAGTTGGCTTCCATCGTAGTTTGTTAAGGCCTCCTTGACCTTTCCTTTGCAATTTGCTTGAGTTTCTAGTTAGTGGTGTAACATTCTAAAATTATGAGTTTTTCTCATAGAGATACCTTCAACACTTGGAGAGTACCTAAATGGGGAAGGCAATTACGATCTCATTTCAAAAATTATTCAGACCTATTGTGGAAATACTTCATTTTAGACTCCCTCTTTCTATCTGTCCTTAATGATTGCTTCTTAACTAATTGGTGAGGAGCAAGCCTCATCAGGGCTGGTAGCTGTAATACTTGCACCAAAATCCTAAATTTCTTTAAGTTGTTCAGATTGGAAGGTCAGCCCAAAAGCATGACATCTGCTGGGAGACATGTAGTCTTGGATGTGAATAATTACCAAATAAAGTCTTTGACCTCATCAAAAAAGAAAATGAACAAGAGATGTCGTTGAATATTTTAGTTGCCAAAATTTTAACGATTTTATCTTTTTGGTTTTATTACGCCCTGTGCGAAGATAAGAAATACATGCTTTTGCTTGGTGCCTTGAAGAAAGCATTGAAAGCATACTTCTAAATAAATGGCAATTTAGTAGGTAGGGTGGTTTTTTTGCAAGTTCAGACAGCTTTCAATCATCCTTTGACTGAAGGATTTTCAACAGGTCATACTCTGCCTACAGAGTATGATTGTGTATGTATCTAGTATATGTCTGACAAAGATATTAGAGCTGTTGCAATACATTAATACTTTTACTTTCTGGAGGCTTGACCTCTTGTTAGGTATTTCTACTGTTCCAAAAAAAAGTATATCAAGTGCACAGGTACATACCAGAGATAACCTAGACTCAAACTCGTGCCCACTGGTACGTCCAGCATTTGGCTTATAAGGAAACATAATGCTATCTTAAATCCACTTTCTTCTACTATTTTCTTCTGTTCTGCAGAACAATTTATTCTCACAATATTTAGTACAATAGTTGAGTATGCAATGCACTTTTCGTTAACGTATGTTATTTTTAAGACCAGTCTGTACATACATAAAAATATTCCATGGTATTTTTTCTGTGTATTTCAAAGCTCTAAAAATATCACATAAAATCCTGAGTATCCTCTGTCTTCATAAGCCACTTACACTGCAAAAAATTTTTAAAAATTGTAACTCAAATAGATTTTAGATTCACAAACGGAAATGTGAAAATAACTGTTTGAAGGGATAAGCCCAAATTTTTTCCGTAAATATTTTTTCTGTAAAAGCTGCTGTCCCATGCTCTCATGGTTATTTTTCTTAATGATTCAGGGCAAGTGAAAGTAGAGAAAAATGTTTGCAGACATGTAATAAAGAGTTTTACTTTTGTTCAAGGGGATATAAATGCATCCTCTGTCACAGATGTTGTATTAGATGTTTTATCTCATTCCGAATAGTTGGCATCTATTTCTGGGAATTGTTTTTTGGTTGGTTGGGTTTTGTTCCTTTGGTTTTTGGGGTTTTTAGAATAGACAAAGGATAGTTGTGTTTCAAAATAAATCCATAAGGAATTTTAATTTTTTGAGTTAAGCCAAGAGACAATTCTGTTACAATGCAGAGGATTTCACGTTTTGTCAGTGAAGAACTTCTCTAATCATTGAGAAATGCAAGTTAGCTTGTGCCAAAAGCTTGTGCTTGTCCTGAACTGCTTTGTACAGTTTGCACCACTTAGTAGTCAAAAGACTATTGTTCCATTGTCTAACAGATAACTTCATCAGCTAGGCTGTCATCTTCAGCTCAGCAATCACACGAGACTCTCTTGACCTGTGCATTGCTACTGTTCTTTTCTTCCTGCAGTAACCAAACATCGAGCTGACAACAACAAATACCTGTGCACAATTTAAAAAAAAAAAAAAAAAAAAAGAAAAGAAGTTACATATTTTTAAGCTGCAAATGCACAGCTGTGAAATTCAAGAAAAAGCTGTATAATTTTCACTTGCAAATTTATGGATTCATGAAGTAACATCATTGTGGTTGGTGTATGATATGATTGCTGGCTCTTTTCCTATTCACCCTGCCTTTTCCTACCTTTCTGCTATTTTTGGGAACAAAGCCACTATCTCTGGTTAATTTATCACTAAATAAGCTTTAATTATTGTATAAAAATTATAATTTAGATGATAATATTTTTGATAAATTATTTTATTCTCCTCTTGCATCCAATATTACAATTAAAATATTTGCAACTTGTTTTTTAAAATATACTAACTCACATTTTGCTTTTGATAGGGTGACAGGCAAATCTCTTTTCTTCCAAGAATTATTTTCTCTCTCAGGATGAATGTTATAAGATCTGAAAATTAGTGTGGTTCATCTCTGTTATCCGTATATTTGCTTGCTGTGACAGTTGTACATTTTATACTACAGCTGAAGTTTTTTTATTTTAATTTTACTTAAAAATTAATCATGCTATTACAAAAGGTCTTAAAGTAGTGCCAATTTTTGCTTATAACTAGGGTGTAAATGCTAATGCCCTTTAAAATTTGACAGTACCTGGAACTGTCAGAATCAGCACTTCTAAGGCATTTCATTTGTACTCAAGTCTACTTAATTCAGTGCCACTGTCTCAATTTAGACTGGTTCAGGCTCTCTCACAGTTAACTCTCCTTGCAAAGACTCCAGTTGGAAAAGTTCAGAGAGGTCCTGAAAATGCCTATAATTGGCGGAACCTCAGAGTCAGGGCAATACCGCTGTGAAAATCATGGGCAGTGACATTCAGCCCTTGACCTGAATAGTGCTTCCCTGTTCTGAGATGATAGGACTCAAGGTCTATTTCCTTTTGCTCTCATAGCTTCCTGCAGCAGAAATATATAAACCACTCACAAATATTACAGATGATGTGATAATTGACATTCATGCTGTGACTTATTCATCTTTTTTTTAACTATTGAACACTGTGGTGCTTTTCTTTAAAAACTGTGGATTGTGCTGCCAGCATGGGGAGTGGTTTGGGTGCCAAGGTGGGCCATTGACCAAAACACCATTCCTGCTGCAAGATCTTTTGTTTGCGACATTGGTATTTGGCATAAATCCTTATACCACGACAAACCATATGCAAAACAAAATATGTGTATTCAACAAAATAAGTCACCTACACACTACTAAAACAGAGACTATAAAATGAGGTGTGTAAGCTTGACAGCAAACCTTGATCTTTCTCCTTAGAAGCAGAGGTAAAATTAAACATTTTAAGAGGGCTAGTGTTAGGGAAAGGGTCTCTTTTAGTGAAGTACAGTTGATTTTTTTTTTTATATATTTCTTTTATATAGCACTTTCTCTAATATGACCTGTGCATGTTAAAGGTTATAGCTAGTTTAACATTTTTTTGTTGTTTTCTATGGACAATTACATAGCATACAAGATATGCTACATAAAAAGATTACCTTGGGTTTCTTAACTACTGGATGTAAATGTACATTGTAATGCACTGAATAGGCTAATTAGGAATTAAACATTCCTTTAAAATCATTTTAAACTCAAATTATGCTGACAACCAAATTTTTTTTAGCTCTTTCTCTAATAGTTGTGTTAGACATTGAAGAGCTGTGCTCCAAGCCTTGACACATTGTTCTGACTTATGCTCAATTGCAAAGCATGGCCCTAGGGAATAGTTTTGAACCAAAGTACCTGCTTATGACAGGTGAACTCCAGTTCTCCTGTTTTTAACTACAAGACCAGTATTCTTTTGCAGAATTTTAGATCCCTTCTCCCTCCCTTTCTCCTGTAAAATCTGCAGAATACCTGCCCCCCTCAGGAGCTCTGAGCAGTAACACAAAAGGTGACAACCTTACATCTGGCGTTTTTTTTTTTTTTTTGCACTTTGCTAGATGTGAATTAACTGACAAAATTATCAAAAGAACTTTGAGCAGTGGTATTCAGTGAATATCAGATGAAAAGCCAAAGTTAAAAACTGATTTCAGTACCATCTCTAGTAATCATATATATAATATATCAGATGGAAACTAAAAGCACCAGCTAAAGAGGAAACATCTTCAGTGTCAGTGAAGTTAAAACATGTCAGCAATGTTTTCTTCTGTGTATATTGTCTCAAATGCAGGAAAGAGTGAATAGAACTCATATGTGAAACAAGGCAAGATTTTCCATCTGACTTCATTATATGTTTCTCCAGAGTGCATCCCCTATTTTCTGCCTGAAATAAAATGTGTGTGGAGACAAGCAAATACAAAGCAGTGCTGTTGCCAAATCATTTTAATAAGACAAAGGTATTTTTTTGTTTTGTCACAGTCATATCTTAATTTTAAGAGTCATTAACATACACTAGATCCTTTTGTTAAAGCAATCCTTGTAAGCAGAGGCGTGAACTAATGAGGGGCTTTATGTGTCCCAGCACAGCTGGCAGCAGAGATGAAGTAGTATTACAGCATATCACAGAGATTTATTTGGAGGATTCTTAATAGAAAGATTTTTGGGGACTTGGCCATCATCTCCTTATAAATAATTAAAATTAACAAATTATAATTGTTATAATTCAGGGAGTTTTTCTCTCTGTCAGCATCCACAGTATAGTCTAGATTATATTTCCTTTGTTGTTATTTGCAGGATTTTCCATTGTCTCAGAATATTTGCCCTTTGAATCTGCAGCCTCCTGAGAGGTCAAACTCCATTGTAGGTGCTGCTCTTGAGGTGGCAGAACTTTTAAAGACTTGAACCCATTCCAGCTTTCTATAATGGGGATGTCATCAATTTAAGTATTTTTTAAAAATTAATGTTTTAGGGTAGTACTTTCTTCTCCTGCTACCGTGTTACCACTTAATGGTCCCTTAGCTTTACTTCACAGAACACAATGTTGAAACAATCTATTTTCAAACTATGCGCATCTTCATATTTATATACTAAAATGACATTTTAAACCTGTGTAATTTTAATTGCCTCAAATGTGTTGGACTGCTACAATTACCATCAGATAAGAAAGGACTCATCAAATGGTAATTCTTCAGCAATCATAGCACACTGCAAATCATTCATGAACTTTCCTTTTTCTAACTATTTAATTCATATTACTAAGTGTGACTAAAAGTCGTGGGGAGACTTTTCAAAGATGCTTGGCTGATTTGTGAGACCCCACTATTCCAAAAAATATAGACCATGAGTGTAATATTTTGTTCTTATGTCAGAAGATATCAGAAATTAGATACCTTCCAATCTCTCATCATGCACCTAGATTACGTTTGTACTGGTGTACTTAGCTCTGTTAAAACCCAACACTTTCTGTAATTAAATAGTTCTGGTTGAATCCAAGACACCTCCAGTTGTCTTAGGAGTCTGGGTCTCAATGACTTACAGTGGCTTTAGCTGCCCAGTGCATTTTTACAATTTTAAAACCGTAGTCATATTAAGAGGTTATTAGCAAATATTATTACCAATAGTAATATGCAGTGCCAAGTTACAGAAAGCAAATAAGTTAATATTTAAAACAAAGGAAAATGTGGAAATACATTTCAGAGGGAGGCAGAGAAGAAAAGTTTCTCCTGGCAAATAAGACAGTCAAGACCTATAGATGCCCTCACTGGAAGATACTCAACTAAATATCAACATGATGCCACATTTCAGATACAGGAAATAGGGAAGGTCACTTTTATTTTGAAAATGATCCAAATATTTAAGAATTTGAAAAGAAGAAAAATAGGTTTATTAAATTAAATAACAATTTTCCATAAGCATTGAGGGATAAATAGTCATAAATCAAACAATAACTACATTAGGTGTAGGAAGAGCGTATTTCAATCTTTGATCATGAACTGAGATCAGAAATTTTGAAGGAAAAAAGAAGAAAATGCAAAGTTCTTCTTCAGAATACTGTTTTCTTTTTTCATAATGTTTCTTTTCCTTCTTATGTTAGGCAGAAAAGTAACAATTATCAGAAAACTGAAGAAAATCAACTTTCTTGCTTGTCCTCCATGTTTCTTCTTAAAAAATATAATATTTTTGAGCAATTTTTCTGCTGTTTTCCTAAAAAAGGTTTGTTTTTCAGAAGAGGAATTTCATGCTGAAGTTTTGAATAAGTATGAAAGCACCTAGGGTATCTAATGGAGCCATGTAAAAGGAAAGGGTCAGAAATCTCACTCTTGACCATCAAAGTCCAGCTAGCCTAGGTCCCATGTGCACAGTTGCTATGGAGTTTAGCATTTATATTTTATCAACTTAGTTTTAAGTGCTGGAGAGGTATTAAAGCATTTTTAAATGACCCAATTCAACTGTATATTTAGTTATCAGAAATTCCCTTTTGTTCAGGCATAATTTCCACCTAACAGGGTTAAAACTCCTGAAAAATTGGGATTCATCTGGTTGTTCTGAATTCTAAGGTAAAGATGAACTTGAATCAATGTTTGGTCAGAGCACTTCCAAGGTCAAGGTACTTTTACCTCTAGATAATATTAGGGGTTTATTTTCACTGTTCAGAAGGAATAGCAAATTACTGTCTAACACTTTCTTCCATTGAAGACTGTCAGGATTTAGATTTTCACTTCTGTTTTACAGCTAACTTCATTTCATGCAAATGACTAAACTCCTGGCACATAAATCTTTTCTGGATTAGCATTGCTGTGTCTGATAAAAATGACACAGAAGAGATTAATCAATATTGATAAGTAAGCAAATGTGATGTTTTCTTCCACACCTTTGCATAAGTTGCAGCTGAAGCACTGGGTGTTAAATCAGTGATTTTGTTATTCTGAATGTATAAAATAATCCTTTTATGAAACTAGTCAAAGTAATCAGTTCAGTAATTCAGCAGTTTACAGAGTCATCCCTATTGCTAAGGGTTTGTCAGCACCTTAACCCCTTTTTCTAGCCACAGATTGCATAACCTCACAACTGAAAAACACCCTTGTGGAAAATCATGCAGGAAAAAAAAAGAGAGAAAGAAGTCTTTTCAGAGAAAATTTTATTTTGCTTATTTATATGGTTTCTTATCTCTTTCAATGGTATGGGATCACATCATGTGTGCTACAGTCTTGGTAAACATAGGTAAGGTGAGGACAGAGAAACAAACCTAAATTTGAAATGTTCCTGCCTATTTTTTCCACTTAAATTATAGCTTTGATTTTATTGTACACCAGCATTTTTTCTAACTGTTTGCTTGTTTGGTACTTTATGAAAACCTTCTTCTCACTTTTATTAGGGAGAAGCAAGTTAAATCAGATGGATCAAGATGCATTTCTTCTCTACTTAGAGGGACAGTAGTTCCACAAAACAATAGTGCAAGGGGAGTGAATGCTTATCAAGAGAAAGTTTACTTTTGGCATTAAGAATTAATTTAGCTGAATTGGTGCAGTGAAAGTGGTAAACACAATCCCCCTCACTGTTGTTTGTCAGGGTGTATTATATCATCCTGGATTGCTTTGTCAATAATCTGCCTGGCCTGCAAGCTAGAAATCTAAGATTGCCAGGATGAGTGACAGGCTGGAGATAGCTGATAATTCTAAGGAATTGGAGGTGTAAAATCTTTAAGGACCATGTCTACAGTATAGATGCAAGGGTATCTCCACATCACTCTGTACTTACAAAGGCAACAGCATTGTTAATGGCAGCCTGTCTGTCCATCAAGTTTGCTTCAGGAGGATTTATCCCTCTTTCACTCCTTATCTTCTATGGCTGTGTTTATTTCTAAACCAGCTGCAGAATAAATTGTCTCTTGTCTTCACCTCCTACACTGAGTACAATGACACGTTCTTAAACCGTGGTGTTTTTCTGGCATTTCTTTTTCAGAACAGAAATTTCTAATTTTGTTTGTATATGAGTACACTCAGGTTTTTCCATTTTAGACATGCTAAACACATGTTGTTTGCTTTTTTGCTCCTTTTTTATGGTACTTCTCTCACAGTTCGTAAATCTGTTCTGTATTGCTAAGGTGTTTGAAATACAGAAGGGAAGACATAATGGAACTGGGTTAGGTGATTAATATGATGTGGATGTAATATGGCAAAAAACATTATTTTGTCTTCACAGGGTATACTCAGAAAAGTGACTCTAAAGATATCCTGACGTTTCATGTTTGTTGAGTATTTCTCACACTTAGGTCCTTTGTAAATAAAACAATTTTTTTTCTAGCTGTCAGCATTGCGAATTGAATCAAAGTCAAGTTACATAGCTGGTGGCCATGTAGTCATATTAAAGTGCCAGATGTGGTTAATTAGTCTATTGATTATGGCACAAGAGACAGTGTTAACATGCTCTCTCTTCTTTCTGAGTGCTGGTAAGTATTTTATAATCATAAGGCTACTGAGATCACAGAGGTTTTTTAAAGTAAGATTATTATTTGCAAAATCTTTTAGAACAACAGCGAGTGTGCACACTGACCTAGGGAGAGTTCAGGTAGCCTTAAGACCTGCCTAAAATAAAAAAAAAAAATTAAAAGAGCAACTAATAGGAAATGCTTGGTTTTGAAAATGATCCAAATCATTTGAATTTCAATCATTTGGATTTCAATCATTTTTGTATTGCCAGATATACTAGATTTTCTATCTACTGGTTCTAGTTCAGATCAAAATTAGATATTGAATTATCAAAACATGAAAAGTATATTGTAAAAAATACTTAGTCTAATTACAAATAAAGATTATATCGTGAAGATTTTTATTAGCAAATATAATCAAAATTCAGCAACTTACAGTGGTTTGCTTACTTTATGAGATTATATTTTTTTGTTTAATTTGTTTGGCAAAGTTATGCTAATTAATCATGAATGATATCTGTTTCATCTTAATACTCATACATCTATGAACACCTCTGTATATATTCCTCTCTGTATTTTGTCAACTGAAAAATAAAATCTCTCAATAAATTCCTTATTTAGAGTTTCCAGAATGAGAATCAAAAAATTACTTGTTAATTACTGAATGTTGATGTTAGAATCTTATTAGCCAGGCACACTCACAGAGGTGAGTCTTTAATTTCTGCTGAAATTCACTACTGAACTCCGTGGTCAGAATTTATTTCTCAAAAAAATAGACATGCATTTACAAGATGTAGAGGTTACAATTACATGAAACTTTTGAGACAGTGTAAGCTGTCACTTACAAGCAGCCAAAAGAGCAAGTCTGTCCTCCCTTTGCTCCTGATTTCCATCTCCACGGAATGTTGGTCTTTCAGAGATGTTTGGCAGTTGTATAGTGAACTGGACTGAGGAATTACATGAATTAACCTGGTACTGGCATTTGCTGTTCTTCAATTTATTAGTGATATAATATTATAATAGTGAATATAATTAATGACAATGATAATTGTAATAATCATAATTATAGTAATAATAAAAAATAATAATTATAATAATGATAAAATAATAATAATATCATCTGGGGGAATTGTTATTCATTTTTTGTTTTGCTTTCACATAAAAAAATTTACTGACCTAGTTCAGCAAGTGGTCATAAAAACCCGTGTACTCACCAAAGGGAATAAGATGTGAAAGGGTGATAGTTCAGCCAGAAACAGGGCCAAAGGCAAAGTTGTTTCTTTTGATGTGGTCTCAGTTTCATTTAAATTGCTTATTGAATTGTACTCTAAAATACTCATCTCTGACCCATTTATTCTAATTACAGTATTTGATGTTACCAATAGCTAGAGTGGGAATATTTATCTTTATACCTATATTTCATGGAAAATGAAAGATATTTATCACAAAGACCTGAAGTTCTGTATCAGTAACACACTGAACACCAGTGTTTGATTTCATACCCCTCAATCATTTAATCAGTGGCTGTGGTATGATATATTGCTGACATTGTCATTGATGAAATCAGGAAAATGGTAGCAATAGCAAGTAGCACTATTGAGTTAAACATTATTGAGAAGCATTTTTAAAGGTAAGGTTCTGCATCTGTAAATCACACATGAAGTGTAATAGATGTGGACTCAGAAAAAGGTTTATTTACCACAGGTCAGCTACTCATATAGAAGAATAGCATAAGCATTTCTTTGTAAGAGTACATCTCTTTCTTAATTCATGCTGGAATAAAACATAGCAGTAATCTCATTAGCAGGGGAAGTATTTAAAGCTAGGATATATATACACCTATTATCTTAAAGTTTTACACTCATGAGAATATACAGGCTTATATACATAATTAATATAACAGCTAAGGCACTTTGCCTTTCTTCCTTTAAGTTTGGAGACATAGCTGGGAAGGAAAAGAACTTTCTCTAGATATAATTTCATTTAGATTGACCTTTGATGATCCAACAGCCTATTTGTTGACACCCTGTTTTATCCAGGAAAANTTTTTTTTTTTTTTTTTAAGCAGGTATTCATCTTCCTTTTACACTGAGTTTCATATGCCAAAGCAACTATAGTCACTTTCTAGTGAGCTGAGCTTGGTCTCAGCAAACCATTCAGCAGTGTTAGTTGCTCGCAATCCTTTGTTACAACTTTTTATAGTTATTTCCTCTACTCAGCTATTGCATTTGACCTCCATCTGTCTCTCTGCAGAGGTTTGTGCATTGTTCAGCATCTGATACTTCTTTTCTTCAGAGGATTTTTTTGTTATCTCTGTTGTGTGCCAGGACCTCCTCTTGACATTGTGACGATGACTGTAAGTCACATTCTCAAATGCAAAGATGTCCTGTCTTCAGATCACATCTCCTACCTCTTCTCCCCACTCATGATGCACCATGTAAGACAGGAGGTGAACTGTTCACAAGAATCATTGAAGTTAAACATTAGAGCTTTCCAAACTTTATAAAGCCATGGTTCTAAATGTAGAATGCATAACCACATCTGTTACAAATAATACAGTTTAAGGTTTTTATTGAAAATATCTCCTGATCCCTTAACAATGAAATAATATTGTTATTAGTTCAAAATATGGCCTATATTTTATCTAACTTCTGATTAATAACATAATCATTCATTGTATTTTCATAAGTTATACCCTACAAAAGGATGTCAGGAAAGTTCTTGACAAGACTTTTCAGACCAGTGCCTAACCTACTGGGGATATCTGGTTTAACCTCACTAAAATGCTGGTGACCAATACCAGAGTCATAACAGGATTGTATGTAACTGTGCAGACATCGTCAATTTCCCAACATCCAGAACTGCCTTCAGATGTACTGGGCTTCCAGGGCAAAGTATGAATTATTTTTCCTCTTAATGTCCAGAAATACAGTGTTCACACAGAGTTTTCACAGACCTTGAACTGTGTGCACAAGTCTCCCAAGTCAGATGATGGCTCAGAGGAGATATTATCCACATCATTTTCCCTGAAGATGCGGATCCATAGAAAATGTTTCTGACCTATGGTTTCATTTCAGCCAAAATATAACAGATGATAGTGTTCGAGAAAAACTGCAAAAATGGCAACTCTGTGATTTATAGGAAGAAAGATGATGGTCATTGAGATAAAACTTTGTTATAACTGTTTTTATGTGAAATAAATTCCTCTAGCTGAATAAGTCTTTTGTGAGACATTTGACTCCTAAGCAGAACAAGCATCATCAGTCTAAGCAGGAGTAGCTCCAGATGAGGGTATTTTTATGTAGCTGAGATCCAGATAGAAGATGGATTTGAAGTGACATGTCTTTGAGCAGGAAAGCTATTTACAAGATTGTTCTTCATCAAGGACATCCTATAACCACATCACCTATAACAAGATAATCTCACGTGAGAGATAAACTCAACTTTTGTTCCATGATGAAACAATCCAGAAAAGTAATAAAATACTGAGGCAAAACTGTGAACTGATCAGTTTGGGAGTACTGGATAAAAGCAAATTCCAATCTGCTTTGTACCTGAGTATTTGTGCTTCCTGTGCTCTTTGCTCAGACAAACCTTCAGAGGGTGATGGTTTTGGAGGGGATCCTATTATTAAATAGAAAATGGAGACAGAATTTTTAAGTTTGCAAGATCATAATGTTTGGAGAGTGTGCAAAAAGCTTTGCTGATCAAATATGCCTTTGCTAAAAATTTTGTATGTACTTCCAAACAATATAAGTTTTTTTTCTGAAGCAATGGTTTTGGGATATAGCTACATACATATCAGATTTTACTACAGCATTAATTTTGAGTGCCAAATATTTATTGTATTTTTATCACAAGAGTTCCTATAGTAGAAGTTATGTACTTGCAAATGGTGGGGAAACATGGAACCTGAAAACTGAATTATAGAAAAGTATTTCGTGACTTCTATTAAAAAAAATAATTATAATGTCACAGATGCTCATCATGTGATGTTTTAGCAAGAAATAAGGAAATAAAACCTCTGATATTGTTATAATAGAGTGGGTTTTTATGTGTTTGGATTTCATTAGCAAAGCACTTTAAAAACATGAACAGAATCAATCATTCAAAGAGCCAAAACAGGTAGTTAATAATTGATTCTGAGATAGAGAGAACTCAAGTGCCCTGCTCAAGGCTGTGAAAGGAGACAATGTCAGAACCAGAGTTACGGGAATCAGAATTTCCTTTTTCTCAGGATGGCTTGGTTTTTTCCTATTAAAAACTGAATTGTATTCTCTTCCTCAGCAGGTAGTCATTTTTTCATAGACATGAATATTGGTGACCCAATAACAATCTTCATCTAAAAAATCCTTTAGAAATCGGTGTTTGCCACAATAATATTCCGTAGCAGAGAATGCCACAGTTGAATGATGTCTTTATGTAAGTCAGTGTGAGAGTAATGAGGAGCTATCACTTCTTATATGAAAGCTCTTTATTTCAGGAAACATTACTTTATGTTACTGTGAGTGCAACTACTACACAGCAATATTTTTCTCTTCCTGGCAAACTCCACATTAACAGTTTAATCTGAGTTTTTTTGTCTTTTTTTCTTTTACATCTTTTGCTAAGACTAAGAGAGACTAGTACAGCTCTGGTCAATCATAGGGCAGAGATCATTGTTAAAGCAGTATCTGTTGAGAAATATTCATTATGTAATAATTTCAGGAATAGCTGGACACATTAACAGAATTTTTAATACTATTGACCTTTTGCTGGGTGCCAATATGCCTGTGCAAATTTAGGATTTAAATATGGTGCTTGAGAAGGGTGACTTGCAAGGTGAGGAGGAAGCATCCTTCCTTCAGCACATCACAAAGGAGTGGGTGCTTCCTCGCTGTGCCCTGTGCAGACCTCGCCTCATAGCAGTGGAGAGGGGGCAGGTGGTAAGGGGGGATGGGCTGTAAATCCCAAGAAACCCAAGCGTGATGACACTGACAAATGGAGAGACGAAAATTTCATGGTGGAAATATTGCGCTGGAAAATGCTGCTTTGGTGAAATTTAAAATATTTTTGGAAACATGGAGTTTTCCTCATATTTTCTGACAGAAACTCAGCAGAGTTGTTGCCCACTCACTCACCTCCCCGACAGCTTGCTTGGCAGGCCTGGGGGACCCAGCTCATGTTAGGGCTCTCTGCACTTCCAGGCTCTCTGCTGCAGATGTGAAAGGTTTGCAGGGGCCCTGGCCGCTGGTGCTGGGAAGAACCAAGCTGAATGACAAAGAGCCTGGAAGCAGGTTATCAGTATCTGGAGCAGCATGTGATGTTTCATTCTTTGTGCTGAAGTACTGCACTGATGGGGCTGGATTTCGTCTGGGCACTTTCGTTCGTTTTCTTGTTTGGTGATTTTTTCTTGATTGACCATCCACACCTAGGATATTTTTCTGTTCAGTGCTGAAGTTTTACTTTGCTTTAGAGCATCATACTTTCATGCAGAGCTAGAAATCCAGGTTTTGATCCACTCTGAATCTCCTCACTTGTCCCCAGGAAAGCATTCAGTATTTGTCTCAGAAAAATCAGGCTCCAACAGCAGTGAGAAATGGCTGCATCGCATCACAATGATTTATTTAAGAATATCAGAGGGGTAGAGGGAGAGTGTTGCTAGCAGGGAAATATGCTTTTTAGAATTGCTGTACCTGCAGATGAGAAAGCTACACTGGCCTACCAAGAGTAAATATTTCTGCCATATTTTTGGCTTACCACTATATGTTTGAGGGTGGAAAGAAGCAGTTCAACAGTTTTGTTGCTGTCATATTCTCTATTTTATGTTTAGCTTTGTTTAAAACCTTGGCATTGAGTTCAGAAGCCATGACAGGTAGACACTTAAGAGCAAGAGATTCAGCATGTTGATCTTTTCATGTTGCTTTTGTTCTTAGCTCTGCTTCTGTTGGGCTGGTCAGAATCGGGAAGGATTATGGGCTGCTGGGACGAGTTACAAAATTTTCACCTGTAAAATCAAGATTTCATTTTCAGTTGTAAACTCAGAATAAATGAGACAGAGGTGTCCCATCTTTGATTTGGCCATGGCTCAGGCCTTTTTGCCTTTAATATAGTGGTACAACAATGAGGTTGACTTGGCCATGGAGTTTGTACAAGACTCTGTACTGTCTTGGTTTCTTCCTTGATCATTAATAAATTCAAGAAATATATCAATATCTGCCAAGTATGAGGCAGATAGAAAGAACTTCATTGAATAACTTCATTGAAAGTTATTCTAGTTTCAATGTCTTTCTTTCACATCTTCTCTCCCATTTCATTCTTTTCCCCTCACATTATCAGCCACCTGATTCTCCTACCCATAATACATCTTTGCGGCTGATTCAATGCTCTCATGATACTACTGAAGTGATTATATATCGATAATGGGATTATCCTAGTCTCAGATCCCTGCTGCTCTGTCGCCCATCGGAGATTCCCAGTACTGAGCAGGGTTTTTACCAAAGGGTTTCTACAGCATCTGTAAAGAGACCTACTAGTAACTCCATGTAGATATGAAGATGAAGGAGACTAGACAATCTTAATGGTCCTTTGTACTTTGTTCACAACTGAATCACTCTTAGTAATGAGCAAAAACAATCAGTGCTACCAGCAACATGCTGCAGCTCTGCCTAAATGATCTTTTACAGGCTGTAGATACGGTCTCTAGAGGTTTAGAAATTTTGGCCATTACTAGAGGACTGTTAAAGCCTTGATTCATTTTTGGCATCTCCTTGTCTTTGAGGGAGGTCTGAGAAGGTAGCTGTCCTGGAGGGATGCACACAGATTCCTTGAGAAGCAAGAAGTTGCAGGTGCAGAACGTTTTGGGAAGCAGAAAGACAGCCATATATTTTTTTTCAGATCTGTCCACTTTGCCGAGGTACATGGGGACTGAGCATAGCCAGACCACTTATACAAGTATGAGATCCATGACATATGAGGAGACCCATGCTCAAACATCCTCCAACCTATTTGCCTGGCATGAAGCATGGCATTTTGAAGTCAGTGAATTCCTGTTATTTTAATCTACACATTTTGTGAGATGAGTGCAACTATTCTCACATCTACAAAACAAAGAGACTGTGCTTGGAATATTAGTAGGACTGTTAAACATTTAGTTGTTTTGGCAGAGCCATTGGAAAATCTTGCACAATGCCTGCCTAAACTTCGTCTGGCTTTAGGTAATGTTATTAGTCTCCTACACAGAAAAGCATTAAATTAATATATGAATATTTAAAATTATTTGTCATTTACACAATTTTTCATTAATCAAATAAAAGATCAGGAAGAAAAATATGAAAGAGTGAGAGAATGATGCCAGGAATTTTTTTTCTTTTTCTTTTCTTCCAATGGAAAATTTCATAACTTGCTGAATCTGTCCTCCTCACGCACCCCCCAGCTTCTCTCTTCCATTTATCCATGGTTTAACCCCAGCCAGCAATCAAGCCCCACACCAGGAGGGTCAGAGAGAGAATTGGAAGGGAGGGAAATAGAAGCTAGAAAACTCATTGGGTGAGATAAATACAGGTTAATAAGGAAAACAAAAGCCACACACACATGCAACGAAAAACCAGGAATTAATTCACTGTTTCCCATGGGCAGGCAGGTGTTCAGCCACCTTCAGGAGAGCAGGGCCCCACCACATGTAATGGTTACTTGGGAGGACAAACACCATCACTCCAAATGTACCTGCCTTCTTTCTTCTTCCTCCCACTTTATGTACTGAGCATGATGTCCACGGTCTGGAATATCCCCTTGGTCAATTGTACTGGTCTGACTGAGACAGGGCTCAGTTTCCCCTAGAAGCCCTCACAGTGCTGTGCTTTGTGCATTGGGAGCTGGAAAGGTATTGATAACACACTGGTGCTTTGGCCACTGCTGAGCAGCACTGTCTCTCTAACACTCCCCTGTGCCATCAAGGGGCTAGAAGTGGGCACAACTAGGCCAGCTGGCCCAGATTAACCAAAGTGATATTCCAGAGATATAAAAGCTAAGGGAAGAAGGATAGATGGGGGGACATTGATTATTCTACAATGTTTTCCCTCTGGAGCAATTGTGACATGTGCTGAAGACCCGGAAATGTCTGAACATCACTCGCTGATGGGAAGCAGAGATTAACTTTTCGCCTTTGCTTATGGGCACACAAACTTCCACTTTTCTTTTTCTGCTTTAGTAAATTGCCTTACCTCAACCTACGAGCAAATTTTATTTTTCTTTCCCCTGTCCTGCTGGGAAAGGGAGTGACAGAGCATCCTGGTGGGCACCTGGAGCCCAGCCAAAGTCAAAACACTGCATCTGTTTAGGTCACCTGTCCTGGCTGTGTCTCCTCCCAACTTCCAGTGCACCCCCAACTTCCTCATCAGCATGGTAAGTGTATAAAAAGCAGAAAATGCCTTGGCTCTCTGTAAGCCCTGCTCACCAAAACCGAAAACAACTCTATATTAACAACCATGTATTCAGCACATAGAATACATAGTGCATATACCTACAAAGCATAGTCCTGTACTAGCCACTGTGGGAAAAATTAACTCTCCTTCTTCCAAAACCAGCACACTCTGACTGAATCTGAAAAACAGATTTCTAAGGTATTCCACATTGGAAGTTACAATTTCTTAGGAGTGAAGTTGATTTCACTGTATTCGCTGACAGGGAAACCTCAGCCTTAATATGCCGAAAGGAAGTCTCATTCCATGGATGGTAGAGTTAGTGAGTTTTTGTCCAATGGTTGGTACTTCTGCCATTCCATCTCACAACTCCCTGATCTCCTTTATAAGTCTGAACTCATCATTTGGCTTCTTATTTGAAAATTATTAATTTTCTTCGATGTTCAGCATTTCCAGTCCATCAGTATGTCACCCACCCAGCACCTCTACGACCCTAAGTGCAACTGTGTAGTCACTGTTTGAACTGGACATCCCTGTCCATTCCTGTCCATTCCATTCCTGTCCATTTCTTCATGCTTCTTGTGATCATCTTCTGCAGTAGAGTTGATTTAATTAAACTAATTGGCTCATGCTTTTAGGAATGGGGCACAGACTGAGGGAAGGGTGGGACAGGAAAAGGGCAGTAATTTCTGGATCCACATGAACCGAAAAAAGTGAATCAGACATTTACAGAATCTTTTGGTTTGGTTTTTTTTGTTAAGCTTTGCCACTGATATATTCCTCTAAGTGTAGAAGTGAAATATGAAAAAAATTTGCCTGAAAATTTCCGAATGGTTGCCCAGGAGGATTGTGTTAACTTCCTAGCTTTATATGATATGATTCTGCATGATGTAAGGTGGTGAAAGTGAATATTTAAGGGCAAATCTGTGTGTTAAAAGCCAAAATTTTATTGGTTTTCTTGTAAAAAAGCTCCCTGGAGAACATAATACAGGGAATTATGGGCAGTTTACCTGTAGCTCTGATATGTATCTCTCTGACATTTAAATTAAAACCAAAAAGTCAATGGTTTCCCCTTAAAATAAAATAAAGCAAATTAATAAATAACGCATAACAAAAAACAACCAAACACAAAAAACCTGTCTTCCTGAGGATCGAAGAGGGGAAGGTCAGAGAAGCTTGCTGGTTTGAATGGTTGCTTATCTATTTCCTGATGGCAATCACTACTCTAAGCAATGGCTATTTAGTCCCCAGAAAAATATCAGATAATCTTCTGTGTTCCACCTTATCCTCCAATATGATGCTAGAGTTTAGCAATTTCTTTTTTCTCTTTGAGAAATAGCAAGGTATTTAGAATGGAAATGCACTTTCTTATCCCTTATACCGCAACACTTAAACTTGCAGACTTACATGCACTGAGCCATTCCCCGGAAACCATGCAATTTGATTTGTTTGGCACTGTGCAAATTAGAGAAACTTTTAACTAGCCTATATGCTCATGTGTAACACCACATTTCAGATGTTCACCAAATACTGCAAGGGGCCACACTTCAATGGAAACTTTTCTTTTAGTGGCCATACAACATCACCAGACACAGTGCATCAGGAGCTGTTGATGAGTGTGTACAGAATAAGAGTATGCAATGTTTTTGTCAGATTTAGGTTCCCTCTTCAACCTCTCTTTGGTCTCCAAGATTTATATTCACACGACAAAAAATACTTCCAGTTAGATATTTGAAATGGTTAGTCCTATTGTTCAGAGAAGCCTTGATAATTTCTCTGAAGTAAGGTGAAGCTGAAGAACCTCTCCAGGTATTGTCAGCTGCATCTGTATGTAGAATGCTTTCATTTTAATTACTCTTCAGTGGTTTTTTATTACGATGTTTCTACAGCAATCTAGAAATTAGGGATGTAAGGAAAACTCTCACCAGTAAACTTTGAATGGTTTCATAAATTGAAATTTTTTTAGCTATGAAAATGAGAAAGAATGGAAGTATGAAACATTAAAATAATTTTCAACAAATTGAAGTCATAACACTGTTCATATATTAATAGTTACACCATTAAAACTATTGAGATGCAGGAACATCTTCCTTCTATCAGAGGCATGCAAAATCATAACTTAGATTCAAAGAGATCTCTGAGGGTTAACAGGTGCAACCACCTCCTCAAAGGAGAGCCAACTTAGATCAGGTTGCTTAGGGACTTCTCCACTTATGTTTTGAATAGTGCAAACTATAGATATTCACCAACCTATCTGGACAGCCTTAAATCCAGATTAGCATTTCATTTTACATTCAGGAGTGTGCTTTTGGAATACAACAGTAAATAATCACTAATTTCTTTGCTGAGGTTTGTTTCATGAAGTGGGCACAGACTGGATTCCTGTTCCCTGGAAATGGAATGGAAAACAGGCTTCAGGAGAGCATCTAACCCATTCCCATTATTAACATTTTCAATACACAAGGACAAGCTAGAGGTGGTCCAGATTGCTAATCTTAATTAGAGCCCTCCAAACACAAACCATTTGCACCTTGGATCCTCAGGAGTTTACATCCTGGATTCTCCCCTGTGGTGCCACTTTACTACTTCTAACAATATAGACTAATTCCTGTAGTAAACTTGGAGGAAAAAAGAATTCTGGGTCAAGTCCCACTACCCAGTTTGGTTCTCCAATTGTTCTGAATCCTGGATTCATAGTTACACTGATAAATCTGTGTCTTTTTAAAGCAAGTAAGTATTATGCCATTGATTTTCTTGGCTAGAAATTAAGATACATTCAAAATTATGTAACAAGTCACATGCAGTATAGGAATTTTATTATACAGTTTCCTTTATGTCCACACTTAGCCTTTCTTGTACAAAACACATGTAAGTATTTGAATTTTCTCGTACACATGAAGAAAAATAATGCACATGCCTAGTATTTTTGCATCTGTTGATATAAAATCTGGTTAATAAGGGGCTTTTTAAATTTTCATTATGCTAATAAGATCAAACTGAAGAGAAGTTCCTTTTGGAGAGAGTGTTTCTGTTGTCTCCAAAATCCCAGAAATCTCAACACTGGTTGCTCCATGATGTTTTTAGCTTCCTGAGTAGCAGATTAAAATGGATGTGAACAACCATTACTGACGGAAGCAATGCCATCACTACTAGATTGAATCATGAAGGTCCTTTTTTCAGAGGGCCAAATCTTTTTGGACAGGGATGAGATGCTTTCACAGAAGGACAGAAGGCAGAAGGACATCTCAGACTGTGCTACTGAAAGTCAAGGGAGTCTCCCTTAGATGCATTAAGTCATAGGATCATAGAGTGGTTTGAGTTGAAGGAGGACCTTGAAGATCATCTTGCTCCAACCCCTCTGCCATGGGCAGGGACACCATCAACTGGACTAGGTTGCTCAGAGCTCCATCAAACCTGGCCTTGAACACTTCCAGGGATGGGGCATCCACAACTTCTCTGGGCAACCTGTGCCAGTGTCTCACCACCCTCATAGTAAAGAATTTCTTCCTAATACATAATATAAACCTCTCAGCAAGTGTGATGACCAACAACTGATCTAACTGCCTGTGCTGCAGCACCTTAGTGCCCTTCACACTCTCCCTGCCTGCACAATCTGCCCCACAAAATGTCACACCATGTCCTTTCATGCACCACATCCTGCCCTCTTCTCTGTGCCCCTGGTCACTCATACTTTGCAGCTCCTGGCAATGTTCCCTCCATGCCTGGGTCCTGATGAGAGTCAGTGCCGAGTCCATGGAAACACTGTACATGGTCCCACAGCCTGAAGGCTGTTAACAAAAATTTGTGTCATGAAAAATAAGTCAAAAGGAAAAAAATACTCTAAAAAATTATGTGGCACATCTCATACCCCTACTGTGTTGTGTGGGGACTCCTGGGAAACTGAATAGCAAAGGGCTGCTTGGATCAATGAGTGTATTTCTTTCAACTCTTTCTAGATGCTGCCTTAGGTACACTGACAAAATCCATCCTTTCAATAATCTTTGGTATAAAGGTGGATTGTGATAGATAATAATGAAGAGCAAAGCAACATCAGTTTGAGCCTGAAAGTCTAAGTTCTGTACAAGATAGAAAGATCAAGTGACTTACTTCCAGTAGAGCTGCATGTTTTTAAGAGTAAATATAAGATTCCTAGTGCACGAAATAGTACTGAATCAGTAAACTAAAGGGGGTATAAGGCAGCAGGAGACATAAAATAGAAAGGAAGAAATGAACTAAACTAAAAATTACACAGTGGTGACACTAGTGATAATCTGAACAGACAAATTGGATAAGAGGACAATGACAGCCAAAACAGAAGTCAGAAAATAAACAGACAAGTTTTCAACAGAAAAGTGTAAATCCTTTTAATGTTAAAGGAAGATACGCATGAGAGAAATGAGAGCAATGAGAGAAAATCCTTCTTGAGAAAGCAGGGTAATTTCAGTATTAATATAATTTATAAAACTGCTAGTAAAAGTGAACTAGGAAACCCTATATATATGAAGAGACCTGTAAAAGAGCCAAATCCTTGATAATGGTGGAAAATGATAACTAGGATTATAAGGGTTGGGGGCAGGTATTATGGAATGAAGAGGCAAGTTCTGAGAGGTTCCCTTTTCCAAATAGCATTAATTTTCCTGGGTTCAGCTTTAGCCAGCTGCTTTTCATCCAGGTGCTGATTTTGGCTGGAGCACTGGGAGGATAAACGCTATATCCTGTAAAGCATGAAGTAGAATATTTGCATACTCTTTTATATTTCCTAGAGAATCCAAAATATATGGTGGAAAATAATGACAGTATCATGCCAATCAACACACTAAGTGTCAGAAAATCTGCAGCATCACTGACTTTTTTTGTCAAGAGAAGAACTCTTAACATTATGATCCAGTCGGTTCTTTGTTTGTCTGAATTATTTAGAAATGTCATTTTGTATCTAAATACCAACAGTAATGAACCTCACTAGACTTCCTGATCATCAGATCTAGATTGTGGTTTTCCAAATAAGCCTATCAAAAATTAAATATTACCTGAGGATTAGCATCTGACACCCCAGAAAAAGGGTCAATCATTACAATATATTTTCAGGAGAAATGCAGTGCTGCAATTTATAGCTCAGCAAGCTCTCTGTTCCTCACTTTATTGAATTACATTATTTTCTAATATATATACGAAACCTTTTATCAAGAATTAATTATGTGATTCTCAGTAAACACATATTTGAGCTTAAGACTCTCATTGCTACCATGAGACAATGTTTTCCCATAGGAAAAGTTGCTGATATAGTTGTTTACAAGACCTTTTCCTGGGAAATGCATCTATGCTACAAAGTAGAAACAACTGACTCTGAATCTTTCAATGAATATCCATTTGTGCTGTAACAGATACATTTTAAGAACCTGACATAAATCTTCCAAGAGAACAGAGGTTAAAAAACCCATAGAGGGTGAGTTAACTATTTTCAAGTAGTTTATATATGTTCATTCCTATTGATAATTGAGACAGTGGTAGATCAGTCTGGATATGCATTTATCCTGTAATGCTACAGTTTTAGCTAAGAAAAATAAAAATTTCCATGAGAGATGTCATCAGGGTGTTTTTTTTGTTTGTTGGTTTGGTTTTTTTGTTTGTTTGTTTTTTTTTTTCCTTTTCTTTTTTTTAAAGCTTTATATATTTTTTATGACTCTCTCTTTACCCTGCTAAGGGCACAGGGTTTACAAACTATCCTCTAATATTTCCACTTTATTTATAAAGAACATTTTCTTAGAATCAAAAAGTTCCCTACTGTACTTGCCAAAAATCTCTCCGTGTAATCCACAGGTATGAAGGTAATGATGGTAAAAGAATAAAATTTCTGTAAATCTTCTAGTGAAGTTGTGTTTCATCTATACACTTAATAAAATATCTTGTCAATCTTTGTTACAAACTCCAATGATCAAAAACAATTTTATTCTGAACTGTTGAGGGATTATTTATTTGAAATTGAAAAGTCAGTGTGCAGATTCTAAAGTAAATCATTTTCCTTGCTAAGAGGAGGGAAAATTGGGCAAGCAAGTAATCAAGTAGTCATAATGCAATAAGAACTCCAGAGAAGAGGGACTTTATGTCAGCAGAAAGATTTTCTGCTCACAATCGAACGTTGTAGAAGTAATATTTTGGAGAAATGTAGAGTTCTCACATATGCTTATTATCCTAATATCCTTTATAGAATAACCTCCAGACACTGCTGCTACATGAAGAGGAAATTATGAGTAAAATGCTCTGGACTTCCTTGGCTAGGATTTATTTGAAACTCTAAGTCAGTAATACTCTTTAAAGATATTAATTATTAGCTAGGGGCAACACAGAGTATTAGATTCCTACTGATAAGCAGATGTTATAATTTTGGTCTCAAAATTCAGTACAGGCTTCTGAGTGCAGTACAGTTGAAATCAGTAACAGTAACATTACTGCTAACAGGAATTCAGCCCTAGAATTTCCTAAAATTATTTTTTTCAGCAAATGAAAGAATGAATGATTCTCCAAGTTTATCCATTCACTCATAAAATTATCTTACATAAAATTTCTCTCATGTTCCCTACAGTGAATCTGGCTGACTCGTTTGTTCATTTTTCAATAGTAGTGATTCATTTACATGTCTATATAGCCTGATCTTCCAGTGGCCATTCTCTAACAATATCTACACAGTTCCTGCTGTGGAGAAGTCAAAAAACTCAAATAAGTAAGAGTATAAAATGTACAGAAAAACAGCACAAAAACTCCACAAGTATTAAACTATATTTTTAAAGGTAAGAAAGTATCAAGGTGAGCAGCTTAACCTATAAAAATGAAATAATATCTGGCTAATGAGTCAGAATCAAACATATTAAAGAGAAATTGTGGCATAAAGACTACCAAAGGATTTAACACAGATTGTGACAGATAATTATAATAAATCTCTTTGTCTATGGCTGAACAATTGGTTAGTAAAAGCAGTTCTGAGAGGTGTCACCAACAGAGGATTCAGGACAGATCAGTAACGGTTATGTATAAAACATTGAGGTTTTAGCATCTTTCCACCTTACCTGAAAGATGTGCTTTAGGGGACAAGTGAATTGATTTCTTGCTTTAAGAATATTGTGACAAGTGGCTGAAAGGTTTATCATGAGAAACATGTTCTTTTCAGTGAAGATAAAATGCTGAGGAGGGTGGAGGGAAATGAAGGCATTTCTTAAGGTGAGAATAAACAGTGGCATCCAGTTTTTACAGTAGAGGAGGATAAACAAGACCCAGGACAACACACTGGAAATTTTGTGGTAAAAGCTGGGAATTCAGGCAGAATTTTTTAATAATGCCAGAGTTGCAATTTATGAAGAGAGTTTCCAAGTTGTATCATCACAGCAAATATTATAAATAAATGCAAGAGGCATCTTGACATTTTTATGAAAAGGGAGGACACTGAAGGGTGCAGTGACAATGCAGCAAACTGGCTTTTTTGAGACAAACAGTTTCTTCCTGTCCAGCAGATCTGTATGTCCTTTAGTGTCCATTTAAATTATATTTCAGAGGCATTACTACCTTCAATTTTCAGTCTGTTAAAGCTACCTGAATTTTGCTTCATTGTATTACTTACATACAGTGTTTCTGAGTGCAATTCATAGTATTTATGTAAAAGCACTGTCAACCACTGCTGAGGACCAAAATTTTAGTTCATCTTAAAGAAAATAAATCTTAAATTGTGCCTCTGGAAGGCATTTGTACCAAAGCACTTGATAAACTGTCACATTTTAAAGATGTATATTTTTATTTACTTTTGGGGTTTTTGCTTGTACAAAATAAACATCTTGGCATGTTTTCAGTAGATGCTGCTGACAACTACCTTCAATTGGGTCAGAAATGTCTGGTGACAAATCCTGCTCATGCAGTCTCTTCAGTTTTATAAAAGAAAAAGGGGAGTTTGCTGTAGGTTTTTCAAGTGCTGATTTCAATGCGACTTGAGGACATTCACAAGTCCTTTAAGATCTCACAATTTTCCATATCAACGTGGAATGTTTTCAGATAAAGGGACGTATTTGCTCTCTCTTTGCAGATCATGACAGAAATGAGTTTCAAAATACATTCAATATTTAAAATCAGAAAATCTGGAGTTTTAACAACCTTACTGCAACTACTATCACAAGGGCTTCTGATAGTAGTAGTAGTAGTTTTAAGGTTGTTTGCAAATTTAATTTGCTGCCTTCTCTGCTTTTACCAGTCTGTACTTATAAAAATACATGTAGAAGAACTGAACTAAACTCCTACTTTTAAGGATTTCCAGCAAAATGTAGGAGTTTGGAAATAAACAGTTACTTCTAAGTAGTGAATATAACTACCTAGATTATGTAAAATTTCCTGCTTTTGTGGAAGGCTTTGTCTATCAACATCTAATTACAGTGGGTTAAAGGACTCAATGGCCAATCACTTCCAGAAGGTATTTTTTTCCTTTTTGATACCATTACATCCATTGATATAATTATTGAGTAATAAACAAGGATGTGGTTGGTCATACTAGTAAAGTAAGATTTCTGATAGAGTCCAGTGATGATATGATAGGTACACCAATGCCTCTAACATAGTCTAATGAAAAACATCTCTCCTCTTTCCTAAAACTGTGAGCAAGTACAATACAAATTACTGTTCATGTCATATTACCAACTTTGTGTTCTTCTTATTAGAACCTTGTGTAAATCATGAGGAAAGATGACAGATTTCACACATTAGTCATGGCAAAATGGTAAATTTCACAATTAGTCATAGGCTATTAGAAAATGATCTAGAAATCTAGTTAACGTCATTTTTATCATTAAGCAGTTACTTAATATTGTCTTCATAGCAAACTTGAATGTAAGCATGGCATTTCACATTATAATCAACTCTTGAATTTCTAGTTTCAATATCAAACACAAAGAAAATCTTTTCCAAACACCTCAGCTATATATTTCTGAAAACAAATTTATTTTTTGCTATATATGTGCCAGTTTGCAGCAGTGAGTGAAGTCAAATTACCATATTAAAATCTGGGTATTTCCCTCATGTAACAAAATATATAATATCACATTTAGACACTTTCTGCAGTTTTGTTATTTAACTTTAAAAATTCCTGAATTTTGCACTTATGTATAGTACTGGTTTTCAAGTGTGTCCAGAGATTTTTATTTATTTAATGGGTTTACAGAAACGTTTTCCTATAGTTTGTGTTACTAGATGATTTTTTGTCCAATCTGTAATTTAGAAGGATGAAAATCCACTGACCTTCAGCATCTTTTCTTAATGCATTGACTATGTCAATGGCCTACACCGAAAGTTGCAACAAGATCTTCAGCCTCCTTCTTTACCTTGGACCATGATGATCATTTTTTCAGCTCATCCTTCATGACAGTTTGGATCGGTGCCATCCATTTATGACAACCTTGGTTACTATCATTATGTGTATTTACACATAATTTTAGGAAACATAATGCAATTTTGGTTGGTTCATTTTTCAGACACTGAAGACAAGGACCCAAAGAGTAATCAGACTTTTTCATTCCAGCTGCACAGAATTTCATAGCTTGATTTAAAGAGGACAGTAAAGCAAGTGTTGGTTACTTAGGTTGCTCTACAGTGAAAA
Organism: Vireo altiloquus; assembly: GCA_013396875.1. NCBI lineage: Eukaryota > Metazoa > Chordata > Aves > Passeriformes > Vireonidae > Vireo > Vireo altiloquus. The sequence goes on along the minus strand of VZRF01010207.1, from coordinate 119,243 downwards.
TCTAAGACTACTTATTATCGAGTACTTTTTTCTAGTATGTTTCTAAATATTTACAGCAGCCACCCAACTGTCACGTGCTGTTGTATTTCCCAAGTGTTTGTCTTCTTTTTGAAATTATCCTTAGTTTATTTTAAAAGTATGATATCTAAATGACACCAGAGTTGGCCAGACAGAAATTTTCTAAAGCAGTTTTGAGAATTGGAAAGCAGCCATTCTTTACTGCAGTGCACTAGTCACGCAAAAGGTCCTTCCTTAAATCCAGTGCTGGGTAGAGTTTTTATCATACACACAGATTACTAATTCATTAGCTATCCCTCCTTACTTGATGTATATGTATTACTTTATTTTATATAATCACACCCCTGATCAAAGTCCTTCTTCAATGTACAGTGTCCTTTTTAGATGGCTTTTCCCTAACTCCAGCTTTTGAGTTAGCACAATATTATTGTTTTGCATAACTTCTGCTTTGTCAGCCTTGCAGAGCTGAGCTGGCATCCTGCTTGCATTTTGGATTTCTGTTTGCCTAAGTTACTCCTTTATCTATTTCTCCAAGGCTGTGTTGTTCTGTTCTACTCTCCTTATGTCAATAAAATGCTGTTCTGTTCTTCTGTTCTTATCAAGTCCCTCGTTTCCCTGAGACTAAGTTCTTTATAGGAGCTGGTCTATTAATACCTGTATTTCATTTTATAGCGTAAGACATCACAGCACTACAACAATGAATCATGATGCAAGCTAAAACCCACACAGCAATTATTATGGTGACAATTATAAACAGGATTTAACCAAGTCCAGCTGGATAACCGTGCAGAAAGTATGATCTCGATTCCTTCAGATCCCCAGGAGGTGTCATCCTGAGTTGTGCTTTGCCAAATTTGTGTTTGTTTCCAGATTTCCTGGACATTTGTAGACACTCTACCACTTTTATAGCAAAACAAGACTTAAGCATCTTGGTTTTTCTCAGACAACTGTTTTATTACCCAAAAAGGTTCAGCCCTTTTAATTCTGGAAAAATGTATCCATGATTTTAATCTGTCCACTTGCAATGCAGTAAAAGTTGTCAATAGTACTTGGTATAGTACAGATGCATTTTTGCTGAAGTTTAGCAGCTCCCCAGACTTTCAAGTAGACCCAATCTCCTTGTTGGAACTCATGCACTGGCATGTCCAATCCCATAAGTCTGGAGACTGCTCACTGAGCACAACTGCTTGCAGTAAATCCTGTAAAGAGAAATGAGGAAATTATTCAAATCAATCCCTTTTTTCACATGTGTATTTCCTCAAATGTATGGGACTTGGTAGAACTGACCATATAGAAGCTCATAAGGGCTTATTTTTCCAGTTCCTGGCAGCTGAATTCTTATCTGAAGTAGAGCAAGGCTTGAACCCATGTCAAGGAGGTTTCCTGATGTATTTTACCCAACTGCAATTTGATTATGTAATTCACTGCTCTAACTTGCCACTAGCTTAGGGCCTATGAGTAATGAAGATCCTAAGCTGTTCCCAAGGCTTTCCTAACCTTTTGCACCACTTCTGCAGTAAAGTGGGAATCTCTGTCTGATGACACGCCCAAAGATACCCTGGATCTAGGTATTAGTGGATTCAAGTATTTTAGTCACTTTCTTAGCATGGTTGGTGCAAAAATGGAAGGCTAGGCCACCCAGAAAAGGTATCCACCAGAACTAGACGGTATTTGTACTCCCCCTTTTCAGGAAAATTCAATAAAATCAATCTGCCTACATTCATTTGAACATTTCCAGGTTTTACGGCCCCTAGAACTACTTTGCTAGCCATGTTAGGGTTGTTTCTTTCACATACTATATATTTTTGGGTTCTTGATTGTACAATCTGAGTTACTTAAAATTCAACTGTAGATTTTTGCAAATGTTTCAAAAGTTTTTCAGTACTCCAATGAGTGGCTTTGAGTTCACAGTCCACTACTTCATGCAAGATCTGTTCAGGGATTATTAATGCCCAGTTGGGATAACTGCCCAACCTCGTGGATCAAATTTTGCTTCTAGGGTTTAAATTAATTTATAGTCTCTAGCACTCTACTCTGGTTTTTCTATTGGGAGAGGTATGTCTGCAAGGGTATTAAGAATAAAACTTTATTTTCTAATGTGCCTTTTTCTGCAGCCTCCTTGGTAGCCTTATCAGCTAAATGATTCCCCAGTTCTGGTTTGGTCTTACCCACTTCATCTGCCCTGCATGATGGCAATTTCTGCTGGCTTCAGGATACTCTCAAGTAAATTCAAGGACTGTTTCCCATTTTTGAACAGTGTGCCTTGAGATGTCAAAAGGTCTTTTTCTTTCTAGATGTCTCCATGTGTATGTAGCATTCCAAAAAAGCGCGTTTTAAATCAGTCCAAATGTTAACTTGTTTTCCTTTGCTCAATTCCAAAGCTGGAGTGAGTGCAATTAGTCCTGCTTTCTGGGCCAAAACATCAGAGGGGAGTGTGCCCAGCTCAATTATTTCATGGTGTGTAGTCACTTCATATCCAAACAGTCGTTTTCTATCTCATACAAAGCCCCCATCAATAAACAGTTCCCAATCAGATTTTTCCAAGGGGCTGTCTCCTAAGTCAGGTCTGCTGGAACACACTTCTTCTATAGTTTGTAAGCAATCATGCTCTGGGGTTCCTTCTACTTGTTGGGCAGACAAGAAAAGAGGAAGGTTAAAGATGGAACTTACTTTGAGCGTCATATCGTCTTGCTCCAGCAAGATAACCTGGTATTTTAGCATCCATCTAGGAGATAGTCCGGGACACCTTTTTTGCTCAAGTACCAACTGCACCATATGTTGAACATAAACAAGCACTAAAAAGCATTACAAAAATTTTCACAGACCCTGAAAAGTGGCAATATCGGAAAACTGAAAGCTGATTTTGAAGTATATACATTTATAACTGCCAATAAAAGTAGTGTCTCATAAAAATGGGTTAGGAATGAGGGCAGAGATATTTAGAGAGCTACTGATGGAGTAAATGTCCTTACTGATGGCTCAGATGTCCTCCCACTCAGGATGCGAATCTCACTGGTAAGAATTTTTACAGAGATCTGAAGATTCCATTGTATTTGGATAGTACATATGTACCTTATGAAGTGTTGTCACTTCAATACATTCAGGAAACATTGGATATATTTATAAAGATAAGGCTTTCGCTGCAGTGTACCATGACTATATGCACCACCCGTGCAGTGCTTGTACCATCAAAATTCAGTGCTCCCTGGGCAAAAGCAGACAGGCTGTGCCAGTGCTGAGCAGTTCACCTGAGCACATACTGCCAAAATGTGTCTGACAGCCAGTAACTGCAAGGAAGATATCATGTATTTGGAAATCCACAATACATTCAGGCTTGTTTCAGGTCTTCTGAATAGAAAAGTTTGCACTAAAAAATGGTTCTTCCTGAGGAAGACCTGGTGTCACTGACAGCTAACCAATTAAAAGAAAATCTCAGCTGACTCAGTGATACTTTCTGATTAAAGAATCTAAATTGTGACATAAAATATCCTTCATTCACCTGTCAATGCATTCAGTGATAAAATTTTCAGTGATTACAGCACATTTTCCATAGACTCAAGGATTCCCATTTCGATCTTCAAACTGTTGTTTTCTAGTGTTGAAAATTTTTCCAAAGGAGGGGGTGGGAGCTGTCAGAGACTGAAAATAGTTCGTGCCTCAAACATCGACATAAAGTTTTGCTCATTATAAAGAAGCTACAACCAAGAAGCCTCCCTGAAGCCTGGGACTTTGGGCTAAAGTCAAACTGCTGATTAGATAAAGGGAAACCATTGTTCAGTCCTCTCAGGCAGTGAAAGGTGTGCATCCACCAAAAGGCCAAAGCCACCAGCTGTGCTGAGGATCATCCTCTGCTGAGTTTGGGGTGGGGGCAGAGCACAGCTCACAGGAGCCAGGTTTGGGGTGAGGGCAGAGCACAGCTCACAGGAGCCAGGTTTGGGGTGGGGGCAGAGCACAGCTCACAGGAGCCAGGTTTGGGGTGGGGGCAGAGCACAGCTCACAGAAGCCAGGTTTGGGGTGGGGGCAGAGCACAGCTCACAGGAGCCAGGTTTACACAGACTCCCCCCAGCCGAGGCGGGAGGAGGAGGGTTCAGGTGTGTGGTGTAACCTCTGGTCAGAGGCAATAAACACCCATCCTCCCTTACACAAACTGGCCCAGCTGTGGCACCCCCAAACCCACAGGCCACATCCACGGGACTCTCACGTGAGAGGCAGCTGAGGGGGAGTCACAATCCATCAAAGACCCCCCAAAGTGCTGGGCCTTGCACCCCAGGGCTGCACGTGATGGAACAGACCCAGAGTCTGCTCTAGGAGACTGCCCCCTCCCCAGGGGACACGCCTGGACATTGCTACCTGGCTCGAGGGGACATAAACCCAGGGGGTCCTGTGCCTTTTGGGGGACCTTCACCACCAAGAAGACCAGCTGGAGAGGATCAACAAAACATTGTTGGGATCCATGGATTGGTGAAATCTTCCTTATTCTGTCCCTGTCACTCTTTCTGTCCCCCTCACCAATTTTCTATTTCTTTCTTTCTCCTTTTCTCACATTTACTATACAATAAAATCCATATTCTCTTTCCCTCATATTTATTATACAATAAAATCCATATCATTGTCACTGGCATATGGTCTCGTTTGCACCTTAATTTGGGTAGAGGAATTTCTAAAGAATCTTAATAATAATAATAATTAGATCTTAACAGGAGCCCAAAGAAGTATAGCAATCCATACAAGTATTGAAGAAATGCTTTACTGATATTGATTTTTCTTTGCATTGTTCTTAGGTCAGAGGGAGAGAAACAGGTCCCTTAGCTTCTAGTAGTCAATGCTATATTACGATTGTGTTTTAGGAATGGTACTCCCCAATTCAGTGCCCCCACTGAGACTGTCTAAACCACACACTACTCTGTCTCTCACACCCTTCTCCCTTCTTTTCCTTGCAGTGGGCTACAGACAACTGGAGGCACAAAATGCAAATATCATGGGTTGAGCTAAAAGCAATTTACTGGAAACAGCAATAAGAAAAGAAAATTAACAGTAACAGCAACCATACTAAAGACAGAGGGTACAAGAAAACAAGTGAGTCATGCAGAAAACCCCCAGCCATGGCTCCCTTCCCCATATTCTCTTGACCAGAAGAAACTCCTTCTCCCCAGAAGAGACTCCCTTTTCCCTACTCCTAGAAATGATGGGAGGTGGTATAAATAACCTCTGGGTCTCGGACATGGCTCCTTCTAGCTACTGCAAAAATTAACCGTATCCTGGCTAAACCAGGATAATTATCTACACTTCTATAAATTCAGATTAAATGCTAAATACCAGTGCATGTTTTCATCAGGGTTCAAAAGCAATAGCTCACTAGAGCTGTTTGCCTTTCTATCATTGAACTTGTAAACAACCAAGAAAATATTTTACATTATGTTTACAGTGCAGCTTTCCTTTTTTATCCAGAGCCTCACAATTTTCTCACTTGTGCCCTAATTGATGTTGCAATAAGAACTTCTGGTGTAGAGTGAGTTAGGATAATGTGAGAATGATACTGTGGGTTAAAATTATTTTTAAAGTTGTCTAAGAAACTGGATAAAATAACATTTTCTACTATGCTGAGAAAAAAAAGATGACAATTAATTAAATGTACATAATGTATCATAACATGAAGCACTGTAATTCCTGGACACCACTTTTCCCATTGAATAGAATTTAATTTGCTACATATGTATTTCCAGTGCAGTGGGATTCTCTGATCAGTTGTAGATGATAAATTTGCAATTTGAAAAAAATAAAAAACAAACAACCAAAGATTTCTTTGCACTTCAAGAATTAAATTATCCCAAATATGTCTGATTTGAATGTACAGTACAGTACTCTTTGCAGCTGTAAAACCTTTTATTTTATCATCAAGGGTCATTACCACACAGTACTTTTTAATATATATGTCATTTCTAATGCAACCTTTCAAGGTTCTGCTTTTTTCCTGTGACTTAAATACACTTATCAATTTAAAACATGCATTCTATTCTGTAGCTTGTTCATGAGCTTCTTGTGTACTAAGCTTTCACAGGAGACAAAAGCTCAAGTTTTTAATTTGGGAAATAAATTTAACTTTTAGTGTAACAATTCCTTTTCCCATCCAAACGTTTTTACTTTTCCCGGGATACCATACGCATCTACTTTCCCTTGCTATTTACTGGCACTTGATAAGTAAACACATGGCAGGGGGGATCAGAGAGAAAAATAGTTTATGAAACATTTCTTCTGCTTTGGAGAGCAAAATGTTTTATTTTAACTGGAGGAACCAAGCCCAGCATGCAGAAAGAAAGAAAAAAAAAAGACAAAAGGAAGAGTAAAACAGTGTTTCAGAAAAATTAAAATAGAAGGAAAAAAAGAGGAAAAGATAACTTTTTCATACCAGTGATGGAGCTGGCTTTACTACCTTAGGGCATTAATTACTGTTTTAAGAGATGATCTTCTGTCTTCCTTCACATAGGAGCTGCAGTAGCTACAATAACTTATTGGCAATTTCTTCACAATCAAAAGTTTCTACCTCAGCTTAATCACTACAGGGTTACCCTGAGGAGCTAAATTTGACTGAAAGGATGAGGAAGCACCTACTCTACAAAGCAGGAGAACCACTGCTTTGCTCTAACTCAGACAAATCCTCAGTCTCACAGTAGCATACTCCTTGTTTTTCTGAAGTAACAGAGTTGCTTTAAAAAAAAAAAAAAAAAAGGAAAAAATGCAATCAATATAAACATCCTTAGATGATAGAACTTGACCCTAACACAAAACACAACTTGCTCCTCACCTGCACCTAAAGGTCAGGGTTGAGGTGGAAGTAAGTTTTCATTCTGCTCTCTAGGCTTTGCTTGGTCTGTGGATAAATATATTCTCCATAGCTGTCAATCAGGAACTTCTCATGCATTCTGAATTCACTCAAAAATAGCCCATGGAGCACATGGGAGAAAAGATGCTTTGCTCCGGTGCACTACTTTCAAATGCATCCCCTAAGATGATGATAAAATCATCAGATATAGTAGATTATTAGACCAGATTCATTCAGTTGTTCCATTTTCTCTGTAGATTAATAGACAGTGTCTGCTCTTATAGTGATTTTTTAAATCTTTTTTACTGTAAAAATGGTCTCTGTGTTCATCATTTAAAGGCTAAACAGGGTAAAAAATTGAAATGGTATTTGCTGTCTTGGGCTTTCCCCATGCAAGAGACATAAGTGCTACAGTAGGCCATTGATCCAGCTTCCCTTGTTTTATATTTCCTTTTTTGGAACACTAACGGGAAGGGAAATATCCCAGTGGTTGTTTAAACAACTTGAGCTTTATTGACCTGGGACTTTTTTCTTGGTGATCGAAGCATTATCTTGGGGTTTTAACATTTCCATAGTTTCAGATTCAACATCCATTGTTGACTTCCAAGGCTTTGTTTTCATTAATTACTCCTGTTAGACAGTTGGCTGTTGAAAGGACTTTAACATATTTTTCCATGGTAGTGTAAGTGAAAATGGGAAGAATGAATTAATGTTACTGAATTGTACTCCGCAGTGGCATGTGGCAATCCATGCTTAAATATTCTCCCCACGATATCTGATAATACTAAAAATGTTATGGCAAATAGTGACATTTTTTTAAAATTTGTGTTTGGGGTTTTTGGTACTGGTTGTTTGTTGAATTTTTTTTGCTCCTTTGTATATAATTTGAAATCTTGATAGTAGAAAATATTCTATTTTTTTCATCAATTTATATAAAGCTAGGCTTGGGAAAAAGTAAAATTAGTGACAAATACTGCTAAACTATTGTTTATCACATGGTGGCATGGGTAATAAATTAGCATGAATTCAGAGTTTCAACATACAATGTAATTCAAATCACCTGCTCCTTGCCAAATACCTGCCAAGACCAAGAACTCAAGCAAAGCCCTTATGAATAGATACCAGTTAATCACTGGGAATCTGGTAAATTATTAAGCTGTATGGTATCTAAAATGTTATATCAAAGTAGCTTTGAATTCTCTTGGGATTTTGAAAAGTCTGTTGACTTTTCTAGTTTTTCATTTCTTCCCTTTTTGCTTGAAGTGTGAGTGTCTTGTTCAGTCAAGACTACCTTGTTTTCCTTCTGTCAGTTCCTACAGGGTTAACTCAGCAGAGACTGGAAGGTGCTAAAATCAGAACCAGAACTAGAAGCTTCTGTTTTCCTTAAGCTTATTTTTTATTCTTATTGTGATTGTGTGCAACAAAGTTTGAGAAGTTGTCTGTGTCTTTTTTTGTAAATGTAAATGGAAGAACACCAGTCAACTTTTCTGCCTCTGCCTGACAAAAATCTGATGTCATCAAGGAGCAATAAAAGCAGAAAATTACTCATTGGGACCAGACATAGCAGCAAAGCTATGAGATGGAAAACTCTTTAGAGAAATAAATAGTATATTTTTAATTTTTGTGGCCTTCTACTGCAAATATGTTGAAGGACCATGTCACTCTGTTGTCATTCATATATATTCCTCTGCCATGTGGTATGACATAGATGACCTCATATTAATAAAACACATCATTGAAATGAGCCAGGTAAAACAAAATAAATATTTTTGGAGGGATATTTGGGGTCATTTCATCAATGTGATTTACTGAGAGGTCTCACACAGCTGCATCAGTATGGTCCATGGCATGGAAGAGAACCAAATCTTAGTCTGGAAGTACCCAGACTTGTGTTCACTGCTGAAATTCTCATGTTTTCTTACTAACTATTTCTTTTCAAAAGGAAAGTTACCCTAGCATGGTCATGGCAGGCTCAGTTAATCCAACTGCACACTGAAGCAGTTCAAGGAAAACAGGAGTTTATGGAAGGATGAAAGTGAGGCTGGGAAATCTGAGTTCTGCTCACAATTCTGCTATGGTTTTTGCACATGAGCTTTAGAAAATCAGTTGTAATTAAGCTTCTTCTCTGTAAAATGGCACAGTAGGGGAAAAGAATGAGGCAGATGCTTTCTTTGTTCAATATGGCTAGTTAAAGTGGAGTAGAGCTGCATGCTGACTGCGAGTGAGGGGGAAAAAAAAAGAAAAAAAAAGAAAAAGAAAGAAAAAGAAAGGAAATATTTAAAAGGGGTCAAAGTTGTCATTGATTATTTTTTATAAAAAAAGATCAAGTGCTCGCCACACTAACAGCAGATCAGTATGACCAATATGTACCTACACCTTAACTTTGGCATTCAAGAGTTTTTTGTCTCAGAAATTTAGTGGCTTTTCCATTACTAAATGAGATGACAGCAGTTTTTCGTTTTATTAATTTGACAGATTGTGACAAAGCTTAAGAAATGTTGGAGGAGAGGGTAGCTCAGTTTAATAATGAACAAATGTAGACAATTTTTGATTTGATATCCAGAACTACACATTCTTTCTTTGATGTATTTTTCAATCAACATAATGTTGATAAAGATGTATCAATGTGGGGTCTGAATGTCTCTTAAGACTAAAAACAAGAAATAAAATTAAAAGGAAAAAACCTACATGTACTATAAAAATGCAGAGTGGGTGAACAAAGAAAAATAGGTTAAGCTTGTGGCAAAAAGAATCAGGCAGAAGGGAGAGATAAACATTCTGATGAAAATGTAGATACTATACATATGCATGCCACCTAGTTGTGCCAGTTTAGATTTGGAGGGTGTGCTGTTTCTTCTAGTCTTTACAGATATTATGGACTTCCTTTACATTAGAAAAATCATGGGTTTAATTAAATCTGCCTCAGGCAACAAATTACCAAAACAATAGTTTTAATTCGGATAAAAAAGGGCAAAAAACAACCAAGGCCAAAAAGCAGTGGAGAAGTTCTAACACCCACAATCTCTGGAGCATGGAAGAAGAGGAACAAAATTTAATCTATGTACTAATCTATGTGATGATGTATCTATGTATCTATGTACAAATCTATGTAATGATTTTTTTAATTATCCTATTAACAAGTGGAGAATCAGGGTACTGAGACTGTGGACTCGTACAACACTCATGCCCTAAAATGTCCCATATTTGTATGCATTGTGTCCCTTTGGATCACATTTTACACTTAAGTTCTACTATTAGAACAGGTATTTGCTTACACTGACGTTTTCCACCGCAGGAATGCACTTTGTCCTCCTGCCTGAATACCAAAAACACTGTATTGGTTTGCTAGCTGCTTGATCTTACCAGCATTTGTAGAGACGGGACTTTTAAGAAAAGTCCTCTTTCCTGAAATCATGTTAGTAGAGGAGCAGTACAGCTTTCATGTTAAAAAAAAAATGTTCCTAAGCCAATCTTGTAGTTTTAAAGTGTTGGAATTGTGTAATGCTTCCGTTAGAGTTCAGCATCATGCATATTTTGGTGGGGCTTTTTATTTTATTTCTGAAATATCACACTGAGTATTCTGGAGTACTCCAAAGTGTTTTACTGAACTGTAGTGTCATTGTCATATAACAATCTCTAAACTAATTTGGGCTCTGACCATATTTTTAAAATCCACAGCTTTAAAATCTTCTAAAAAACAATTAATTACATGTGATAACTGGCAATTTACCTTGACTTATTTGAGTCATGCCTAATTATGCAAGTAAAATTATGAGGATAGATCTTAAATAGAGTATCATTGATCTCATCAGATTACTGCTACACTAAAGATTATTATTTTTTATTTATTTATTGACTTCTGGAATTCCAGATTCTTTTTCTTAGCTCTCCCCACTTCTATTTAATTTAAGTTTGAGTATCAGAGCTCTTATTTATACCAATGTTGACATAAATAATTGTTATCTCTTACAAGACAGGCTTAATGCATTTAAGGCAGAATCAGATAAGATTAAGTCTGCACTGAATCTTCATGAACCTCAGATCTCTGAGTATGTCAAATTTGATCACAGAACTCATTATCAGTAGAATGATTTATCATTGGTAGATCGGTTTTATGTTGGTTTTCTGAATTGTGAAATTTTCCAAGAGTTTACATATTTCTAAGTTAACTTACAGCCACACTGTTTCTTTTTAGGCAAATAAGATGTAGTATAGCCCAATCTGTTAGAAGAAATTAAGATTGTCACTCCTGTATTTTTCTCTTTTTTTTTTATCAACACAATTGTTTCTGCTCACTGGTGTCTTCCTCCCACTCTTTCAGCAGCTGCTTTACTGTGACATCTTACCTCCAGCAAAGTGGGAAGTTGAGCAGCTGCTTGCAGAACCAAAGCCAATCTTCTGCCTGGGATCAGTTGGCAAGGATTTCTGTGAAAGAAGCACGGATGCAGTAAATGATATGTACCGAATTAATTGTACCTGCTTCCAGCCTGTCTCCAAAACTTGCTGGAAAATGTATCCCTCCATTTGTGCAACAGCAGCAACAACAAAAATTACTCCCTAATCATCTCTGAAGGTTAAAGAGATTTAACAAATCAGATCTGTTTATTCATGGGAACCATAGCAGCGCTGATGAGTTTTTTAAAAATTCAAATTGCATTTATTTCTTTTCAAATTACTCTCAATCATGTTTTTCAGTAAGGCTGTGTGTATGAATGCAATTCCTTAGTGTCAGGGAATGACTTTATTTATTTACTGTTATAATGGTGTTTTGGAGATTGAGTCATCTGATGATTCACTCTCTTCAGCTGCATAAATAATATTGCAAATAGTGAGAGAGAACTAAGCTGACATCCTGTAATATTTGTTGTTTTGGAATTCCAGGTACAATAAGGCTGTTGAAAATACCTTACTTTCTATGCCACAAGATGGTTAGTGTTGCTTCCACTCAGGAGGTGAGAATAAAAAGATTCCTTTCCTGATGCTCTGTTGTTTGGTCCGAACACAAATACTTCTTGTCTACCAAAACCAAAAATGCTTCTATGTGCACTGCAGTATGCACACAGTATTGATAAGAAGGATCAGGGCCTTAGATGGGTCTTAGCTAAATGTAGGCTAAGGAAGAGACTCATTTTAATTTTTATCAGAATAATTTTGAATTTCCTAGAATAGCATTTCAGAAGAATACAGAGGAAGCATAATGATAATCTAGGGAAAGGTAATCAAGTGGAGGAGCGTAAGAGAGGTTTTCTATAAGCTGTTGAGAAAACACATTACTTTGTGAGCAATGATCTTGACAAATTCTGTCTACCAGTAGACAGACACTGTTTTATTGTTATTCTTGCCCTTTTTAACTCAAGAGCTTGGCATTTGCTCAACACATGAAAATGTTGCCTGCTGTGCCTTCCTGAGGTAGAAGGTGGATACGATGGTTCAGGAGATCCTTCTTGGTGGTGTTTGTTCCCCTTACATTACATTTTCAGCCAAAGAGATGAGGAGGATCAGTAGAAGAACATGATATCTGCAAAGTAGGGAGAGACCTCTAGTATGTGGACATTCATCACTGTGATAATATACTGGGAAATCACTGATTCTCTACCCAGACTGTGAAGAAATATCATTTTGATTCCTTCAAGCTTATTTTGGACTGAATTCTCTCCCAGCCCAAGCCTTGAGGGCATCCCTGTCTTACTACTACAGGTTTTTTTGATTCCTAGTTCTGCATGATAGATAAAATATTTTATTTTCTTATAATCTTAATGTGAAAAAACAGCGTGGCTAAACTGCCCTCAAGGCCATCTTGTGAATGGAGAACAAGCCAGTAATCTATTCTTGAAGATCAGGGGAAAGATTAAGTGACACCTATTAGATCACCTGTTCTTACACAGAACCCAGAGCTAGAGCCATATGAACGAGGTTTGAGGACTTTTTGTTAATTTTACTGTCTAGTATTATGAGGAAATGATGCTATGTTTTCCAGCTGCATGATCCAGTTACATCATTGATTCAATAGGGTTGTCTTTTAGCCCCTCAGGAGGTCAGAAGGTGGGTTGGAGGAAACTTGTGCTTGGAAACAGGAGGCGATGGTCTGCAGGCCAGGTAGAGCAGCTGCTATTACAGAAGTTGGCAGCAGTCAGGGTGTTTGATTTACATGTTCAACCATGCAAAATCAGCTGAAAATTATGTAGCTGAATTCAGATTGCCAAATAATGAGAATGTTTGTGTTGCTCAGCATTTTCTTTTCATTCCAGTCCTTACTGTCTAGCTGAAAAATATCCCGTGGGTTAGAGGATGGCACACAGAAGACGGTTTCAGAAACAATGACAAAATAGTATGTTAAAGTACTGGGCTAGAAGTCATTCATCACAAACAGGATTTGAAATGAATTTTCAAAGAAGCTTGTATTTGAGCAACAGAAGTTGCTCTGATGATTCTGGCAGTCCTACATGGACAAAGCTATGTCAAGACAAAAATATTTTGTAATTTCTGAATTTCTGGGGGAAAAAAATATGGGAATTTGCAATTAATTTTATAACACTGGCAGTTCGCTAAAATAATTTTTTGTTTTATTGTCAAACATAATGGTTTTTTGTATTTGCATAAAATATAATCCTTTCCAAAAAAATACAGTATAGCAGCAGTGCCATGAATCTCCATGCCTATGTTGGCCTTGAGAGTGGATAAACATGCCACTTCCATTATGTGACCACTATTTTTGACAGTGAAGTATCATTGAATGTTAATGCCTCTCATGTTCTCTTCATTATACATGCTCATTTTCATGACAAAGAGTGTAAAGGGAACAGAAAATGGTACAAAATTAATATGTTCTCCTGACAATCTGGAGACAGCATTGCATGATCTTACACAGAAGGCACAGCTGGGGACTTTGACAACTGCAAGTACACAGCTGCTTCTTCTAGAGTTCAAAATATTTCCCATGTAGTTTTGTTCATATGGATACATGTGTATTCATGGGTTTATGTTTGAGTCTGTATGGACACCCTGCATAAGGTAACCAGGATTATATTTTATGTCTAAACCTAAACTGATGTTTAAGCCTGAACTACATTGATTTCTCTTCTCAAGGATTTGGCTTGTAAAATTTTCTAAACCTTATTGAACATATCTAAGAGAAGAGGTAGAATAAAAAGGTACATAGAAAGATAGCTGTCACGATTTAGGAATGGTGTTCTCCAATTTAATGTTCCTATTGAAGCCACTCTGAACTATGCAGTGCTCACTTACTCTCCTCTCCCCCTTCAGTGGGGATGGAGAGGAGAATTGGAGCCACAAAAGGTAAAGATCACAGGCAGAGAAAAAGAACATTTTACTGGAAACAACAATGAGATAAGAGAACAAACAGTAAAAGCAACAAAACTAGTGAGAGTGTACAAGAAGCAAATGATCCATATGCGAGTTCTCACTCCCAGCAATACCTAGCGACTCTCTGCCTGACCCAAAAGGGTACCCTGTCCATGAAAAACGACACTGAGTTGGTATAGAATAACATCTAGGTCCTAGTGATGCCCCCTCCTGGCTACCGCAGAAATTAATGACATCCTGATTGGAACCAGAAAATTATCCACCCCTATTTTCTATACCATCGATGTCATGGTCACATCCTGTACCTTCCAATTATATACATAAATATACACACACGCACACACACACGTATACATGCACATTTATACATACGTACTCATGTTTATATACCCACACAAGCACAAGTATCATTTCCACAGTCAGAGGCTGTCCCTCCAAGATGTCTGTGGAGTTCATTTAGTCCATGACTGTATTTCTATCTGTCCTAGATGTGTTCCAGGGCCAGAGGGCTGGTGTGCTGTCAGTTGGTTAAAAGCTGCATCAAGGCCTCAAACTGGATGTATCTGGAGCAGTCCATACTCACTGTCCATGGTAGTTATGGCACTCAGTATCAGAGTCATTCATCAAACAATATAATACAATGAAACATTACAGATTGTTGTCACTCAAGAGTCAAGTCCCCTTGAGGTGCACAATGTGTTTCCTTGTCCCCCTGCATTACCCACCACATGCGCTCACATCCTTGCCTTTGTTTGAGGCAGGAATAATCCAAACTATCTTCCTTAACATATTCCTCATATGCACCATGAGGGCTTTATCTTTGATTCAACAGGCCAGTTCTATTGGTAGAGCCTCTAGTGTTACCTAACAAGGTGATCTTCACCAAATGTGGATCTCAGTGCTAAAAGGTCCCACCAGCCATTGCTTTCAGTGTGGTTTTTAACAGTCCATTGTATTGTTCAATTTTCCCAGAGGCTGGTGCATGACAGGGAATATGATACCCACTCAACACAGGGGCTTTACCTGCTTGGCCTGCTTGATCACAGAGCATGTTTCACAGTTATGGATAACCTGGGAGATAGCGTTCATTGTTAAATCCACCCCTCACTCACGAGCCCATCTGTACTGTTATATCTCTTCCCTGATGACCTGAGGCATCATGCACCCACCAACCAGAAATAATTCACCCTTGTGCTGCACCCAGATCCACCTGAGACACTTTAATCTTGGCAGCCTGATCCACCTGTGTGTTCTTGAAATGCTCTTCAGCAGCTCGACTCCTGGGAATGTGTGCACGCTCATCACATACTTTTATGGACAGCTTCTGTACCTGGGAAACAATGTCTTGCCACAACTCAGCAGCCCAGTTGGGGTTACTTCTGTTCTTCCAATTGTTCTTTTTCCATCAGTCTATCTGAAAGCTAGATGGCTTTCACTTCTGCTGAAACCTGACTTGATTCAGCCTGTCCCTCAATAGCTTCTGTGACTTGCCAAATAAGACTCCATACAGCAGCTTTTTATTTTCAGTGTAGCCCTAAAATATGGCAGGAACCATCAGTGAGGAGAGCACAACACTTCACTTGCAGGTAGCTTTGCCTTAAGGTTGGTTCATGATGACTTCCAAGATCCCTGGGCAAATGGGATTTCCTGTGTGAGCTTGCTGTGGGATCAGTACAATCCAGTTACTCCACATAGCATCAACAGAATGATTTCTGGAAGGGACTTACTCTGTGAATGTCCAGTCCAGCACTGGTAGTTAGGGTTTTAGGAGGAGTTGTGCTTTGGTGCCTATCACTTCTGAAGCAGCAAAAATTTCTTCATAAACTCCCAGGATCTCTTTTCAGGAGGCCTCAAATCTTTTGTATTCCTGAACCCCAGGGGTTGTCCTTGAGTCTCCCTGGGTACTCTTTGCCAGAGGCTCTAAGAAGGACCATTCTCCTCAACTGCACCGTACAGCACATTTTTTGCATCCTGTCCTGTCCTGACAGACTCCAGGGCTACTGCATGAACAATCTCCTGCTTGATTTGTTCAAAATTTTGTTGTTGTTCAGGACCCCACTTGAAATCGCTCTTCTTCTAGGTCACACGATAGAGAGGAGTTTCAATCCAGTTGTAATCTGGAATACACATTCTCCAAAAACTCACAGTTCGTAGGGAAGCTGGTGTTTCCTTTTTGCTGGTTGGTGGGGACAAGACTGCTGCTTTGTTGAACACATCCATTGGAATTTGACAGTGTCCATCCTGCCATTTTACTCCTGAAAACTCATTTTCATTACTTACTTGACCTTAATTTGTTTTATGGCAAAACTGGCTGTTAGAAGGTTTTGGATTATCTCCTTCCCTTTCTCAAAAACTCTGTCTGCTGCATAACCCCATATGATGATTTCATTGACGAGTTCTGGAGCCTTACCCTTTCGATGTGCAGTCTAGATCAGACCACTGCAAATAGTGGCCCTGGGTTTCCAGCCCTGGGGCAGTCAGTTCCAGATGTACTGCATGCCCCTCCAGGTGACAGAAAACTGTGGCCTGCACTCTGCTGCCAGAGGAATGGGGAACACATTTGTAATGTCAGTTTTGCTACCACTTTGCTGCCCTGGACTCCAGTTCATACTGAAGTTCCAGCATGTCCAGCACAGCAGCGCTCGTGTGTGGTGTGACTTCTTTCAGGCCACAATAGTCCACAGTCATTCTCCAGTCTCCACTGGACTTACACACTGGCCCATATAGGGCTGTTAACCAGTGAGTGAGTCTTGCTGACCACCCCTGACTCTCCACAAATCGTCTCACAGATGGGAGTCACAGAGTCCTGGTTGTGCAGTACTGTCAACACTGCACTGTTGCAGCAGCAATGAATACCTGTTGTTCTTTGACCATCAGAAGTCCCAGAGCAGAGCAGTCCTCTGAGAGACCATGCAAAGTGTTCAGCTGTTTTATTTCCTCTGTCTGCATAGCAGCTACGCCAAAAGCCCAACAATAACTTTTTGGGTCCTTGAAAAAGCCAATACTGACGTCACACATGCCAAGGATGCCCAGGGCGTCTGGGCCAGTCCAAATGAGGTGGTTTTGCCATTCATTCCCAGCCAGGTTCACTTCACCTTCCACTACAGTCAGGATCCCCCTGTCATGCCAGAAATAGAGGAACATTCTGTCCCTACATACCTCGATGGCATCAGGGTGTGCACCTGTGTCAACTAAAGACTTAGGTTCTTGTGGGTCTGATGTGCCAGGCCATTGGATCCACACAGTCCAATACATTTGAGTTCAAGATTTGATTGTTCCTTTCTTCCACATGCCTGGAGGCAGGGCCTGTCTAGTTCTGGTCATGGTACTTGTTGCTCACTTTTTGTAAATATGAACTGGAGATCCTTTCAGCAGGACCAGAAGCAACATCAGGCCTTCTATTCTGTCTGAGGACTTGTCCACTGGAAACTGGAGTGGCATTTACCCTTGAAGAATTTCCTGAGGTGGTTGTTCTTCCTCTCAACTCACGTCCCTGTGCTGCCAGGGCAGAGGTGGGGTTTCCATACCACTTCCTCATGTCCTTTCTGTGGTCACACAGCAAAAACCACAGGGTACCTTCTGGTTTGTACCCTCTCTCTTGAGCAGGGGGCTGCTTGCTCCCAATAGCAGAGACTCTGCTCCATACTTGGAGGGCCATGGGACATTTCCTCTCTAACTTGCTCGAGTCTCTCAAGTCTGCAGTTTTGAACAGTCAAGATTTTCCACAGACAAGATGCAGGTCAGCAGGGAGGAAAAAAGATGAGCACCACATTGCTGGAGCCAGGTAGTCACCCCAAGCACTGTTTGTTTTCCTTCTTTCACAGACATCAATGCCAATGAGTTGGTGTACAGTGATGATGAGCTCCACACCAATTTCTGCCACATGGATTGTGTGCACTGGACCTCATCTGGTTCTGCAGGAGACTGCTCCTAACTTGAATCCCTACAGATTACCTCCAGCACAGCTAATTCTCTCAGGTACTGGATACTTTCCTCCATGGTGCCCCACCTGCTTGGGTGCATTACTAGATCATCCTTGAGAGTACCTTTCTCTCACACTTAACAGGAATCACCTTCAGAAGCTGAGAGTTTCTGTCCTCTTCCCAATTCCCTTGGCAATGTCCATATCCTGGGATAGGTATCCCAGCTGCTTGGCTTCCCTTCCATCTTGTTTCATATAATGATATTGCAGCATTGGAGCAGCCAGGTCAACAGGGGCTCACCCAGCTGGCAGCTGAAACCTCTCCACATATCTTGCAGCTCACTCAGGGATAGGGATAGGGATAGGGATAGGGATAGGGACAGGGACAGGGACAGGGACAGGGACAGGGATAGGTGATTATCTCTGGCCCTACCTCTTCCTCCAGTTGTGAGGGTCCTGCTTCCTCTTCATCCCTCACTATGCGAATTGATTTGGTCTTAGATTTTTTCTTCCATATAGAGCGACTGCTACCAGCACAGGTTGTTCCTATAGTTAAGCTGAGTTTGACTGGCCATGGTGCCTAATTTCCTCCTCCTTCCCCTGAGGGTGCTGTCTAGTATTGAACTGTGTCCAGTAAAAAGCAGCCAGGCCTCAGTACACTGCACTGAGTTGCTCCCGTCTGGAGTTGCCACAGAATTCTCCTTGCAAATAATCTGTCACTTTATCAGGGTCCTGTAAATTGCAACAAAACTAATAAAAGAATGTAGAAGAAATGAACAATTCACAGGCGAGTTCTCATTTCCAACATTACCCAACTGCTCTTTTTGCCATGTTACCTGACAGGGAAGGGACCTCCTCCTCCATCCCCTGAAGATGACATGAGATGGTATAGAATGAGATGGTGTAGACATGGACCTCAAGATCCCAGCCATGCCCCCTCCTGGCTATTGTAAAAATCAACATTGTCCTGGCCAGAGGAAGGACAATAGTGTAGGGCATGAGCTATTATCCAAGTCTTGTATTTAATACTACATTGGGTCATATTAACATCATCATTGTCCATGGGCAACTGATATTGGTATTGTTAAGGTATTTTTTAATCTATATTTTAAATTTTAAAAAAAGTCTTGATTAGGTGGCTGGCACATTAAGATCTTCCATCAGTTTTTCATCCTCAAATTTTGCCTGGACAAAAATTTATGTGGAAGTAAGTCAAGAACAAAAGAAATTGTAGAGTGTTGTACTTACCCGTTGAAAATTAGGACCCTGCTTTGAAGATGTACTTCTGACTCGTATGCTTTACCATTCAAAATCCTCATCTGTATTTCTGGATAAAAAGCAATATTGAAGTATGTAGCAGACTTATTGCAAGAAAACTTCATTCATAATTTCTATTTCTGAAATTTCCTAGTCCATGTACACCTGTGGAAAAAAAACAAACCCAAAACTGATTTAAACTTCATAAAAATCTTTAATTTTCATGGCTAAGATATACTGGTAGAAGTTCTGTTGCATTGGGCAGATATTTAAGGATCACTTTTGAAAAGAAAAGATGTGAGAAAGAAGAATCTTTCATATTTTCAAAACCTTACATTTCTGAAGGACATGTGAAAACTAGCTAATCTAGAACAGTTGCATGGATGTATGCAGTCAGCTGAGCTTGGGATTTCCCCAGAAGAACTTACTACATGCCTCTCTCAAGGTAATATTACCATCAAATTTATAGAAAATTCCAGCCCCCATATAATTACTATAAAAATAAATATAAATTCTTAATTTTAAGGATGTTTAGGAATATTTTTTTTTTTTTGAAAATAGATAATCAAACACCTTCAGAGATTTTTGATACTGATTTTCCTAAAGAAGCTGAACGATACTGAGTTCTAGAAGATAATGGCTTTTTACAATTGTGGCAAGTTTTCAGCTTTTTGTAGACTTTAAATTTGTCTAAAATCGGCTAGGAATGTGATAAACAGTAAAAAATACCAGTCTAGACTGTAGTTTATCTAGAGCACCTCCACAGTCTTTAACAGAAGTGGATGAACAGCAACTCAAGCTAGAAATCCAGTTTTAGCTTAAATGATGTTATTCTGCAGCTGTAAGTGACTGTGCTTTAACCTCTCTGTGCTACCTAGCAATGCAACATTTTATGAAAACCTTAGAGAACTGTGTAGTTATCACATTCATAATATCAGAGGGAACGGAGTAGACAGTGTTCTGAAATAGTTGTTGCTACTCTGCAAACACTGGGAATCTTTCCTTTAAAGTAAGAAAGAAGATGAGTCACAAAGAGGTTCTGTGAGTATAGAGTACAGTAACTGAGAACAAAAAGGTGTACATTGGGTAAGATTAGGACTTGTCATAAATGTTTCAGGGAAGAGTTAAAATGGAAAAAAAAAAAAAAAGAATTTCCAGGTTGGGTTAATATCCAAGTGTCAAGAAAAAAATTTGGGCTATTGGGAAAAATCTTAATCACACTCTCATTTCTTTCATTTCTGACACTAAACACCTCTTAAAAGACTATTAAGGTGTTGATAAATTGCAATGTGTTTGGGTGTACAAATTTATAACTCTCTCCAGCAAAAGGTGAATTTGAAAAACAGTAATGAAGTCCAAGACACAAGATTTAAATTGCCTCTGAGCTAAATGAAGAAAAAAAAATTTTTTTGAGACCTGAAAGGACAAGCATTAGATCAAAGAAGTTTTTTGCATAGAATTGAAGGGAAAGAGGAGAGCCAGGTTAGAGCTTATGATCAGTAAACCAGGAGTCTGATGAGTCATAATGCCACAGCAGACTTCAGATAGCGACACCTATAGAAAATGAAAGCCAAAGTGAAAAAATGGCAAACAAAAATAAAGAACCATGACACAAAGTGATAGTCCTGACAAGACAAGTGTTACACCATAGCCTTATACAACAAGGAGAACGAAATTTGGAGATGTGCTATAGTAACATAATGCATCACAAACTACGTCTTCAGCCTATTTAATAAATCAGAAAAACACAGATAAATTGTCTTAAGAATCCAATAAAAAGATATGCTTTGATTTTACAAATCTTGTAAAACTGTTTTCTGAAACGTTTTGGTTTTATGGTTGGTGGGGTGAGACAAAGGGGTGTGTGTGTGGGTTCATTGCTTTTTTTTTTTTAATACTGTGGTCATTGCTTTGGTCTTCCAAAATTGGATTAATATGTTACCACAGAAATGTACAACATGTATTCTGTATCATTTCATTCATTATGTAAAGGGTTTGTGATTGTTGCTTGAGTTTCCACGATTATTTAGTGAGAAAGTGGTGTATAATTCCTGACAGTGTGGTGGTTTATCTAGTTACTTTAGAGAAAGCTCATATCTCAAAATGTTGCTGCTAAGATCATTACAAAAATAAAAAACAAATGGCAAGGATATCAGTTCTTGTTACCAATTGCCCAGTAAATGTAAAACCACTAAAAATTGCCACAGGAAGAAATAATTTCAATGAAAAATTTTAAAGCTGTTTATTTGGTGTGTTAAGTAATATATTTTTGATCAAAGATAAACAGTTCTAAAAGTTCCATTTGTTTTGTTGCAAAGGAAAAAGGAAATTGCTATTCCCTGCAGGCTGATGTACCTTGTAAAGCAATCTGTCTTCAAACTCAGAATGAAAAGAGAGCCAAAAAAAAAAAAAATCTGAATTATGTGACGAGTCCCTTGAGATGCTGCTACTTGCTCTCTACTGTTGAGGACCACAGATGTCTCATATTGTGGGTCATACTGAGAATTTTTGGGGGTTCGTTGAGCAGGTTTTTTTTAGTATTATGAAAAAAAATTCTATGTGTCAGATGGTTACAATTGTTTGAAAATTCAATACTGTCTGCTCCCTGCAGCTCAATTTCAGTAAAAGGTATTTCTTGCAAATCTTCATCTGGTTTCAAGCATGTGCCCGGGTTCCATACGGCATAAACACTGATGGATATTAGCATGCATTTTACTGAACTTGCACTTCTAAGATAAATCTGGCTTCACAGAAATCCTTGGAATCATAATTGCTAGGAAGTTTGAACTGCTGAATTTAAATCATAGGAAAAAAATCCAGCAGCTGCATTTCACTGGAGATGGCAAGATAATTATTTTGAATTTGCAGGGAAGTTTCTGTACCATTGTTTGGACACATAGCACAGAACTTGCAGAACAGGGAGTGGGGAGGCAAAGGTGTCTTTCAATATCTTTGTGCCTTCTTTGCCTTAGAGTTCTTCTCTCTAGCGGCCACTTAAAACCCATAGGTCAAGATATTTTTGCCCTAGAATTTGAAGCTCCCTTCATAATATCCTTCCCTTGTCCAACTCCGGTTATCAGCCCCTCCAGTAGAAATAAATTTTGAAAGATATGTTTTTAGAGTATTTTTATAGTTGTGTTCTACAAGAGCTGTGCTGAGAGGTGGTACCACATCTCCTGGGAAGGAATTTTAGAACATCTTTACAAATTTTTCTCTCCTTTTAAAAAATGACACTTAAATTGCTTTTGTAATTCCAATTCTCAGATTACAAGCGTGGTCAATAAAAAATAAATGCATATAAGGACTACTGAAGAATAGAAGGAATTTGAGGTCTTTGAAAGCACATGATAGACTTTAAGATCACTACAGCCATAGTGAACACTCTGACCAAAACAAATTAAAACCTTTCCCAAAACAAAATTAATCCTTCTTAATTAAACACTGCATGCTTTAACTGTACTGAGAAATGTGGGATTTGAGGCTTAGACTGAGGTCATACATTATAGCAGTAAAGAAGTATTCTGTTTTCTTAATTTTGAAAAATATGTCATTTTGCCTTGGGAAGTATTACAATATTTTAGTAATCAGCTGCAATGCTCATTAGTCTGCCTATATATCTGAAGCACTTGTACTTGTTGATGTAGCAGCAGCTGAGATAAAAGAAATTTGAAAGTTAAATCATTACGAATTTGAGTCAGTGCCTTTTTAATACTGGAGGCTTGCAATATTACCCTTAATGAGATGATGCCCCAAACTCCAAAAATGGATTTTTGTTTTCTAACCTCTTATGAACTTCTCATTTGAAACTACTTCATGATCTGAATTTATGAAGAGACAGTATCTTCTGTTTACTGACCTCTTTCTTCTCAAAAAAAGGGAGGGGCACAAGGGAAAGTTGCTAACTAGTTCACAAACCAAACTTCCTTTCTCAAAGTAAAACACAAATTACTCAATAGAGTAGAAAGTAAGCTAAACTAGATTTATAATGATGCAAATAGAATCATAGTTTTATGGCCAAATAAATTTAAATTAATGTCTGTCAGTTGAAGCTATATGCATCCTCAGAATGTTATACTTTAAAATGAACTAAGAATTTGATTATTTAAAAATAGCAACTGGAAGGGAAAAGGTAGAGGCTTGCATATCTTATGAACTAATCCTGGGAGGAGTGCAGACGGAAGACTGCTTAAGGCAAAGAAGTTCATCTGCATGTGGCAGACTTCAAGAACTGGGCCTGGATTACTCAGGGACAAACATGGAAGGAACTTTAATAAAAATTTTTTATATTTACAGAGCTTCAAATTTTATTTCAAATAAGTTGAGCAAGTACTTTTAAAAAGGAGATTGCTATCAGTTTAATTATGAATTAATGGAGTTTTTTTTTAATTACAAATCAATTGATTCCCTGTGTGCATGTAATGAACAAAAATCCACAGCAGGCAAACGCTTGCATTTTAGAACCAGAGTAGAAGGAAAGCATCATTTTTAATTAAGCAGTTCAAAGGTGATATGTAGTGCTGCAGGAAAAGTACCAGATAACAAGAAATGAAAACATTTATATGTTGTTTTAAAAGTTTCCTTCTGGTGACCTTAACTATGTTTTCTTGTCTTTGATGAAGTATGACAGGTACTGTCGTGTTAAATGGTCAACATATTCATTATTTAAAGAAAAACATTTTTAAGCAGTAATCCTGAATATGTTCAAAAAATAACCATGCTCATGCAAGTCTTCCAACTTTTGTGTTGTGTCACCCACAATACATGATTGTTCCGGACCAAAGGCTAGGATAAAATACGGAAAATTTCAGTAAAACGGCTATGCAGCTTGTTCTAAACATTTATTTCCATTTGCAGTAATATTTCAGAATGTAGATCTACATTTTTATCACCATGTTATTTATTTTTGATAGAATGTACTTAATCTTTGCAGCAGATTGGTGTTTTATCCTAGAGAGAGTACTGTAGAAGAGTGTATGGAAGGCCAAAGAGTGCAATGTTGTTGAAAATTGTCCATCTATGGCTGTTCAGCTGAAAACATGCACTAATAGAATATCTTTTTTTGTTTTTAATAAAGGAACTTTTCACCATTCTTTACAAGCATAGAAGTAATCTCTGCCTATAAAAAAAAAAAACCCAAACCAAAACACTGACTAAAAAAAAGCCCAGACCTAAAACAAATTAATCCAAAAAAATTTTTGTTTTTGGAAATAAGCATGATATAGAAGGTCTGCATTGGCACATGACTTTGTAATGAACTGTGAGATTGTACAGATGGCTTTCATCTTAGTGGAGTTGATCTAAGAGTTAAGCATTTGACCTCAGCTGATGATCTCAGTTCTTTAGTCAAAAGCAAAGAGAAACCAGCCCTTAAACTACCTCTCCTACATGTCCAGAGGTTTATATTTCTCTTCAGCAGCTATGAAACTGAAATAAAAACCTTAGATTAAACACTGGGAAAATAAGTCCTATTGCAGGTCCAAGTATTTTTCTTGAATTATTGCTGACATTTCCATTTTAACCTTGATAACATTTTGCATTTACTTCTATATTTAGAGATTATGGCACACTTTCACAGAACATAACTTGTCTTTGTGAATAGATTAAATGTGCTTTACCATCAAGTTTGGCAGACTGTCATTAAAAATAGCTTTATTTTGACATGAATGTCCACTTTAAAAGATACCAATCTCTATACAAAAATTCTTTGTCACCTCTATATTTGACAAAAATACTACTGACCTCATACCATGTCTTCTCACAGTTTTGGAAGAGGGACCTTCCTGCTAAAATGATCACTGTTTCATATTGTTCATACTGTTCATATTGTTTCTTCTCTGTGAAATCTT
Organism: Vireo altiloquus; assembly: GCA_013396875.1. Lineage (NCBI taxonomy): Eukaryota > Metazoa > Chordata > Aves > Passeriformes > Vireonidae > Vireo > Vireo altiloquus. The sequence goes on along the minus strand of VZRF01010207.1, from coordinate 94,057 downwards.
CCTTTTGTCACAGCAAATCAGAAATGAAGCATCAAAACCTAATAAAGTATCTCTTCTGGTAATTTTTAATAAATATTTTCTTCTTAACAACATCTACAACATATAATAGCTATTGTTTTTACTAATATAAAAATTAATTGAGCTTTTTTTCCATCTAATGGAAGCATTGGTTTGATTAAATATATCTGCATATTTTTCTCTTGGTAATTCCTGATATGTTTCAGGACACATCTCTGGTCAACGATGATTATGTATTTAAATGTTTATATTCAGTTCTAAGACACGTGTTTTCTGGATGGAAAATGAATTTGACTTCATTTAAACTACTTTGATATGAATAAGCTTACTCCTTGCCAAGGAATCCAGAATTACAGATGATTTTCAGTTACTGTACTCAATTTTCTTGCTGCTCTCTTTGCCACGGCTTTTTCTCCAAAGTATAACACCTGCCAGGAAGATCACATGAGAGGAGGATTTTTTTTTTTTTTAATCTGTCCCTAAATAAGAATCAAATATAAAATAATTCATAATTTCCTCTTATTTGAAGGTTTATGATTAAATATTTAAAAAACAGGCAAATTTACTACGACAAGGTTAGAGTTTCTTGTTCCTAACATCTTATGGGAAGAAATGCAGCCCACGAATAGGGGGCTTTTTTAACCAATAATTGGTGTTGATAATAAGGACTGAGCTGACAGCCAGCTGTGCTACTGCCCTCAGTCCTACAGTGAGAAAGGGGAAAGGAGTCTGCAAATGATTACCAACTTCAAGTATTTCTGGCAGTCAAGGTTTTATTAAAAAAAATTAATAAAATACCTTTATACTTCTAAAATTTTAACTACATTTGAAAAAAAAGTCTGTATGAAGACATTAGAAGAGAACTGCTGTGAACTGCACAAATCAAGGGTATTGCCCAGTTGGGCTGCCGGCCTACATTGTAGACTTGTCTTTAGTAAAAACTCTTCTCCTCCCAATTAAAGAATAAAGGTTGAGGAGCCTGCAGGCCTTTTCAGTATGTTTGGTGTGACTTTTAACCCCTCATTTTACCCTCTTCATATGGCTGTCCTTTATACCATACTCTCTGATATGTCAGTGACACCCAGTAGTGCTGCTGTAGGTCAGACTGGGTTAGCACTTTTGTTACAGACCTTACTTCCTGGAGATTTTTAAGTCATCTATATGAATTAATCACAAATCAGAGTTTTACATACTCAAAAAATATATTTTCCCCATTTGCCTTCCTGCAATATGACATGCAATATTAAAAGTTAAGGCATTGAGTGGTCTAGAAAAAGAAAACCAATATTAGATTGAAAAAAGCATGACCAGCAAGAGCCTTCAATACACCTCCAGATCCTGGTTCTGTCATCAATGGGTTTTGCTTATATTTTTTGCCTACTACATCTTCCAGGTAATTATCTTCTAAGTATGGCACAACTGTTACATTCCTGCTAAGCCACCATAGGACTGTGGATTTTTTTATATCCTTTCTGACGTATAAGCCAAAGTCAGGGAGGCTTACATGGCCTACTCATTACAGTAAAGTTGCTGGTTTTCCTATCACTCTTTTTATCAAGAAATTAAACTTTCTGTCTGCTGATTTCAGTTGGAGTAAATTTTCTTCACAGTGGCTGGTACGGACTATGTTTTGGATTTGTGCCGAACAAATAATATAGATATTATTGATAATATAGAGATAATATAGAGATTTAGTTGATAATATAGTTGATAATATAGAGATTTTTTGTTATTGCTGCAGAGGGCTTACACAAAGCCAAAACTGCTGTTTCTGCTGTTTCTGTTGTTTGCACACTTGCCACACTGGCAAAGAAGTTGGGTGTGCATGGGAGGAGACACAGCAGTGACAGGCGGTCTGAACTGACCAGAGGGGTATTCAGACCATATGACATCATGCTCAGTATATTAAGTGGAGGGAAGAAGGAGGAACAGGTAACATTTGGAGTGATAGTGTGTGTCTTCACAAGTAACCATAATGTAGGATGGAGCTGTGCTGTCCTGGAGATGGCTAAACACCTGCCCTCCCATCAGTAGCAGTGAATTAATTCCTTGGTTTGCTTTGTTTGTGTGTGCAGCTTTTGCTTTCCCTATTAAACTGCCCTTATCTCGAATCCCAAGTTTTCTGACTTTTACTCTTCCAATTCTCTCGTGATCTTGCTGGTGAGGGTGTGAGAGAACTTTCATGTGTCTTGGCTGCCAGCTGGGGTTAAACCACAAGTCTTTTTTGATGCCTAACTGGGTGCACAAAGAATTCAGGATAACAACAGATTTGATTGGGATGTGCTAGATTGAATTTATAGCTGTTACTGCTGTTTAGTTAGTAATGAGCAGTGCTTGCCACAGGGCTCGCCTTTCTGACTATATATTAGAGTCTAGTGCTCATTAGTGGCTGCTTTTTACTTTCACTGCTCGCCACAGTGATGTACTGCTGATCACCTCACCTCACTGTGCCTGGAGACATTCTGGTAACAGCCATGGTGATGCTCCTGGGCTGGAAGATGGCCAGGATATTGCTGCTGTTTTTTGTGCCACTGTACTGCACAGGCTGAAACTCCTCTCTGAACTTGAGTTGGAGGGACTGTGATGTGTGCTAAGCCCACGATGGAGCACAGATCCATTTGCAGCACATGGAGAACCTTCATTCACCACCAAAGCAGGTGAATGCCAGAAGAGTGAAATTCCTGTGCTAGAGGAGGTGTTCTGGCAGAACTTGTGACCTCATGGAGGACCCATACGGGAGCAGTTTGTGAAGAACTGCAGCCCATGGGAGGGGCCCATGTTGGAGAAGTTCAAGGAGGGCTGTCTCCCATGGATGGGACCCCACCCTGGAGCAGGGGAAGCAAAGATTCCCTTGCAGCCCATGGTAAAGACCATGGTGAAGCAGTGTGTCCCTGCAGCTGATGGAGGACTGTGATGTATACTATATTAACAGTGGACTGTAGCTGGCACCCCTTGCTGCAGACAGGCTGGGGACAAGGGGAGGAGCTCACTGCCATCTTAAACCCAATGACCTGGCCCAAAAGGGACAGGGTAGGAAATTGTAATGAATACACCTTTACGTCGTTTATGGAGCATCTTAGACAAGTGGAAATTTGTGAAATTTTCTCAGACCTTTGAATAGAAATTGTTTGAAGCATAGTTTTCATTTATTAGTAATTGTTTCTGATAAGCTATTCCTGGACTATGGGGGACAAAATGGATTTTTTTTTCCTGACTGTTCATTACACAATGAAAGAAGCTATTATACTGTGTTAGGAAAATAGATTACATTTTACATCTGTCTACTTATACTGTTATTTATTGTTGAGTAGGAGACCTTATATTATATTCCACCCCAGCAAATCCAGTTTTCTTTGTTGTGGTTATGGAGGAATACTAGGCACTAAAAACTGGCACAATTTAATAACAGATGAAAGATCTGAATGTGGTGCTACTCTCCAGCTGAGAGGGAGAAAGAAACAGGACATGCACAGGGCATAGCTAAAATGAAATGGGAAATGCAGCTCCGACACACAACACAGACAGAGATGTACACAAGCAGTTGTTCAGTTTGGTTTTGTTTCTGAAGTTCTCTTGATTCATTTGGATTGGAAAGTTAAAAAATATATTTTTCTAGAGTTAAGTGAGAACATATATATAAAAATACTGAGGAGTAGAGGACAACTGAATAATTGGTAGAGACAGACTCTTGATAGAGAAGCAGAGAGAAAACTAACTCTGTTACTTAGCCTAAAAACTTAGCAAAAATAAGATTGGGAAAACAATGAAAACACTGAAAATTTATAAGAGGAGTCCATTAACATTATTTATAGCATGTACTTGGGTAATTTCTCTGAGCCACATCTTCAACATAAAAGAGCATTGCAGACAAAAGCTACACCTGGTAAAACAATCATAGAAACATTATTTTAAGGGGTGTTTATATCAATTTTGATTTTACTGGAAACAGAGGTAATGAAAAATATAAATATTAAAAAAAAAATATCTCTTAACAATATTTAAAACCAGAAATTTTTTGTTAAGTGTTTTTAAGACAAAATTAAATCCTTATTTGGAATGTTAGGTTTCTTTCAAGATGTATGGACTGAATATAATTTAGTTCAGAAAAACTG